>KZ451969.1:3926088-4007377 GCA_002786265.1 Apostasia shenzhenica | reverse complement strand
AAGAACATGCCTTTCACAGTGTATTGCCGGATCCAATTTACGATCTGGAAGTGTTCCACCACTCCTCTTCAATTGTTCATCCTTCCATGCACAATTCCATAAAGTTAAGCATATTGAAGATTAAAATTAGTAGTTAGTTCAGTAAACCATTAGCTCAACAAGATGTTGCCACTAACATAGAGTGACAAAACTTTGAACTTGCAAGAGTATGCCATTTATCCCAAGTAACAGGCCTTAATCGTGTTGTTAAAAAGGAGGAGTAAGCATACCCTGAGTTCTGAAGGAGTTTTCCTTTTCATTTTCAAGCCAGACTGAACACTCACAATGGGCAGAAGTATTGCGGACGAGGACAACTCCAAGACAGCTACATTAGCCATTATACTGAGCTTCTATAGCCGCATATTTCCTGCTCAACCAATAAAATGCTAATATTATGCCCCCAGATCATCGACGTAACAGAAATGCCTTCAGAGAGACAGTACGAAAGAAGAAGCTTCCAGCACTTGAGACCACAAAAGCTACACCAACAAACCCGGACATCAAATCTAAAATAAAAATGAGATGCATTTTCCTAACATGTAGCTGCTATCAAGAAATGACAAAAGCGGCAAATGCATCAAGGTAGAAACGGCGGGAACAGAACCCAGATCGAGGATTACCTATAAAAGGAGACGTATTCGGATCGAAACCCCGGAATCAATTCACCGGCGGGCCCAAGCAGCGAAGAAGAGGATGAAGAAGATCTCTCGCCTTAGCCCTGAGCGTCCAGTTTAACCCGAGAGAGAGAGAGAGAGAGAGAGAGAGAGAGAGATTTGAATTCAGAATAAATAGAGTAGAATCGGATTAAGAATTTGAAGCGGATTTGGATAATTGAAGTGGCTTTAAAGTCAAATTTAGTTTGGAGAAAAAAAGGCTTCAAGTTATTTTTGAATCCATTTTTTCTTTTTTTTTGTTCGGATAAATTCAGATTAGCTTCAACTTCATTTCCCTCAAAAACCTTAAACAATCATTTTTTTTAAATAACTTAAAACAAACTCCTTGTAATCAGCATTCATGCATAAAAGGAATAATGAGATAAAATGAATGCATCTATAACGTTTCAGCATTCTTCATGGTATTATTGAGTAGATGATACTCCAAAACAAGCCATAGCTCATGAATAAAAAATTAGGAACAACAGCTTTTTAAGTACTCCAGATGCACAGGATGTGAAGCTTACCAAAAGATTAGGGAAGCACTGATACTAGGGTTTCTAGGTTGTCCGTCGGGCGGAGCGGTGCGAGGGCCATGGCAGCTTTGCCGGGCGAGGCTTGCATAAGGTCGAGCAAACAGAGATGGAAAAGCCGGAGAGCAGCGACGCACCGAACGAAGGAGGAGAGATGGCACTACACAGCTTTGATGAAGTTGTCTCAATGCGACCTTTTTCAGTGCTTGGATGAAGAAAATCTGAAGCCGTCTCCCTCCATGGTTTCGCCTTCAGCGTTATGAAATCGGCTTCACCCTTATAAAGCGGTTTCACTGATTTTTTTGAAAAAGTTCATTTTATTGGAGGCAATTTTTTTTTTTCAATATAAATTTTAATTATAAAAAATAATTTTATTTTATTTTTAATATAAGTATAAATATTAAAATTTATATATTTTCTAATATTAAAATAATTTAGGCTCTATTTGACGTAACGATTAAAATAATATTAATTTAAAAATAACAATAATAATAATAATAAATAAATAAATTTTTTAATCATTTTACATAATTTTAAAATAAAATATATATATATATTATTTTATTTCACATGCTTAATAATTTTTAATAAAAATATCAACTTTATTTCACATACTAGACTAAAATATCAGAATTGAGTATTTTGGTATAAGATGTATAATAAAATTTATATTTTTATTAAAAATTATTAAATATGTGAAATATTTTTTATATTGAAATTTGTGTAAAATGATTAAAAATGTATTTTTTTTATTATTAAAGTAGTATTATTTTAGTCCTCGGGGACTGAGATATAATAGTAATTTTAAGTTTTTTTAAAAAAAATATTAGAAAAACCTAATTTAAATATTAATCTTAAACTGAAATATCTCGTTGAAAGATTTTTGAAATTATAAATCTACTTTAAATTATTCCTTAATTTCAAGAACTTAAATGATATTTATCATAGATATAAATGTAAAATGACAATTTTATAATTTTTATAATATTATATAAATACAATATCATGATAACATTAAATGAAACACCCTTTTAGCTACTTAAAATAGATTTATATCAGTTAAAATGGATTCAAGTCAAGAAAATGTAATAAAGTGAATAGCTCTATGATAAAAACTAGTTTTCCTAACTTGATTAATGATAGCTTAATGCTTAATTAATTTAAATGCTTTCATCATGAAACCAAGCAAGAATAGAGGAATTCAATTCTCATGTAGTTAAAAGGTTTTAAGGCTACTTCTATTAATTCAATGAGAATAATTTTTTTTTATTTTTTTAAATATTCTACAAAGTCTTGTTCGGATGGAAGATTTCTTCTATTTGATTCATGCCTAAGTTGAGTAAAATTATTATTTTTTAAATAAAATAACTTATACAATTCTCAATACTTCAACTAAACAGAAATTAATATGTTGAGTTCTCTGACAAAAAATTATTCCCTAAGACTATCACTCTATCATTTCTTAGGCACTCAATAAAAGAGACATTGTGCAACCATGCGGGCCTCACGTGTTGTACCTTACTCACAACTGCGAGGAAACATTATTTTACATCGTTTTCCCACCATTTCACATCACTTTTTTTATCATTTTGCATCATTTTTTGTCGTATAGTATTTTTTGCTTGAAAAAAGCGAAGACAAGATAAAAATATGCTCATACAAAGCAGAAAAATATTATACAAAATTTAAATATTATGAAATTTTTTGGATATTTTTGACTTTGTACTAACTTTTTTACTTTATATTCACTTTTTTTTAACTTTTTGTATAAATGCAAATTAAGCAAAAAATATTACGTAACAAAGAATTTTACGAAAAGATGAAAAAATAATGTGAAACAATAAAAAAAGTATGAAATGGCATTTCTTTATTGTTGCACGTGTGGTACAACATGCATGATCTGCATGGTTGCACGATACCCTCCAATCAAAAGCCTTAGAGATGGTGTGATATAATAACACGAGAAAATAATTTTTTTGTTTGATGATGTACTGTATCCACATCATAGGTTGACAAAATTTATTTCCTGACTTATAAATTTATTGTAAGTACACATAAGTCATGAGACTAGCCGCATGACTTATAAGATTTTTGTAAGTTGTGCAGTTAGAAGATTTATAAAATTATAGTAAATCGAGCGACTATGCTACTTATAAATTTATTGTAAGTCGTAAGATAATAAGACTTATAAAAATCTCATAAGTAAGGACTATAATTTTTTTAGGGTAAATTACAACCAGATTCCTGAATTTAAGGGTTAATAATACACAGATCGGCTATAATTTTTTATTATTAATTTTTTTTAAAATTACTATTATATCCTTCCCCCTCTCAGGTTTTAAGAGAGGAGGAGAGGTATAATGGTAATTTTAAAAAATTTATAATAATAAAAAAAATAAGAAAGGATTCATAATTTATTAAAATTCAGGGACCTTAATGTTTAATTTTAAAAACTTGGACCTGTATGTTATTAAGCTTTAATTTTAGAGACCTGAGTGTAATTTACCCTTTTTTTATTTGATTTCCGTAAATTGTGTACTTACAAAATTATAATAAGTCGAGGGCCTTTGCTTAAGAACGGGTCGGGCCATGTTTTCGGGCCTCGGTTTGACCCGACCCGTTTAAGAACGGTAGGCAGAGCCGCAGAGCCGGCTCGGCGGCCTAACAAGGGAAGGGCCTTTGTCAGTTTCAGTCTTTCAGAACATGGCCGTGGGTCCCACACCACATGGCATCGTTCCAAACCGGAGCCGTGGGACGGTGCCGATCAGCTGCAACTCCCAAACACGCAACATTTTGGTGCAGTGAACTAAAAGACACGTTTCGCAGCGTAGTGTTTGCTAGGCTGCTGTTCCCTGTTCCATCCCTTCCAACCGCCGTGAATTTTCACGAGAAAAGTTGGAAACTTGGATGAAAGAACGACTGTGGGCTCCACACGAACCCCAGGCTCCAATATCCGCCTAACGGCCCACTTAAATTTAAATCTCATCAGCCTTTTTTTTTTTTGAGTGCTTACGTAATATATATATATATATATATATATATATATATTTAGTATCACCAATTATGTGTGATTATTTAAACAAATTAATCCTGTGGCATTTAATTAAATGATATCTTCATATTATTTAAAAAATATATTTAATTTATTTTTTATATAAATTATTAATAAATAAATAACATCTAAATATCATAATATTTAAATAATATAATATAATAGTATCTGAAATTTGAATCTCATTGTATGTAAATCTAAATATTTAAGATGATCTTAGATTGAGTACCTGCTGTTTATAGTTCTTTAATGAATTGTTCTTAAAGAAGGCTCGAAAATTTTTTGACTTTTAAGTATCTCTCATATGGAATTTTAATTATTTCACTCGAGTTTAAAGCTTAAAATAAATTAATTTGTTTATAGACCTTCAAATAAATTAATTTAAGTTGGTTTAAATTCAATTATATGCCCAATATGATGAATGTAATATCAAAATATTATATTTAAGATACAATTATGTAAATATAAAAATAAAAATGAAAGAAAAAATTTATAAAAGAAAAGAAAAGAAAAGAAAAGAAAAAGAGGCCACAAACTAAAGACCTACTTCTAGTGATGGAGTGAAAGAAAGCTCAATTATCCTTTCATTAGTATAGCTAACTAGCTTTAACGGTGCTATCGAAAGAACAGACTAACAGGCTGGCGGTAACAAGCCATTAACTTTTTTATAATATTTTTACCATTAGCCAGCAATACGATTAGTAGTTGTCACAAATCATTGATAGAATGATGGATCGATCGACATTTTAATTTATATATATATATATATTTTCGATTGCTTAATTTATATTCGTTTACAAAAAAATGATTTTACAATAAAATAAATTAAAGTACATGATATATTGGATTTTTATTTCTTTAATTGGATGCATTAGGTGCACTCCTATCTCAGTCAAGCATGTAACCCAAATTTACAAACTAGTGAAATAGATTTCACATTAATTAAAGGAAATAATATGTAGTGTAAATCTCAAATAGCAAGTAACAAAAAGTTTGGCACCCAAAAAAAAAAAAAAAAAGTTTGGCACCAAGGTGTAATGAGTTTCAAATATTAAGACTAAAATAAAATAGTCTTGTACTACAAGATTTAGATGTAATTTACATATTTTATAAAATAAAACCTATTCAATTATAAATATATCCCACACTTAATTGTGAATTTTCATATAACTAATATATATATATATATATTACATTTATAAAGGTATTAATAAATAAAAAATGCAGAAAAAATACATAAAATATTATTATTAATATATGAGCAACTGACACTCAATTAATTATTTTTAAATATTACATTCCAAAACAACAAAACTCATTAGCTAAATAGAAGAATTTTTAATTTGGGGCAGTGATGCCAAATAAACGCACCGGAGGTGACCGCATACAATACTTATTTGGGAAGACGTGAGTTGACCGGTCAGCGAACGGTGCTTTTAACGTTCAAAGAATCAGAAGCGGACACAAAGGTAGTTAAATAATTAAAGGAGGGCATTTTAGTCATAACAAATTCTATAAATCAAATTATTTTGCCTTTCCCGGCGGTCTTCTTAATCCTCTTCGGCGAGGCGCTCAGAGAGAGAGAGAGAGAGAGATGGAGAGCTCCGGATGCGAGGGCGTAATGGCGGTGGTGGCGATCTCGAGCATCGTTGCCGTCGTCGCTCTGCAATTCCACAAGCGTCTAGTCTCCGATTTCATGAAGAAGGCGGAGTCGGAGCTCGGTGAGAACTAATCGCTAGAGCTCTTGGGTTCTCTAACTCTGTTTTCCTTTACTAATTTCTCCGTCGTTCGTCGTATCGGCCTCCGCACGCCACTGCTCTCCTCTTTTCTTCCTCCTCCCTCATCGGCTTCTTTCTCTTCTTTGCTTTAGATCATTACAACCGCCAGAGGACTGTTCTCCTTTTATCTCTGTTTATCTCAAGCTGTTCCCTCGTCTGCTAGTTTAATTCCTCATCCTCCCTTTTCTCTTCCGTTTTCCCCTGTTTTTTCCTTGTTTGGGCTCCTAATTGATAAACCGGGAAACTTGGTCATGTCAAGCAAATTTATAATTTTTATTTTCTTTATCTCTGTTTTTCATTGCATACTTCATCTGATTGTAAATTTTCATAGCTCATGACGAGTTTACCGTGATTTTTGAATCTATATATTAATGTTTGCGCCAGTTTTGTCCTTTCTCTATCAATTTTCCTGTGAGGCTCTGTTTTTCTCTGCTTTTCCAATATATTCATTCTTCTGCTTGTTCAATTCCTATGCCGCCCCTGTTTCTCTATGCAATCTCTTCCTACACCTGCATTTCCCCGTTATTCCTCAGTTCTTTGGGCGCTAGTCGACAACTTAGAAACTGGGTCCGTTTGGTACGTTTTCTTGTTCAATTCCCCTGTTTCTTTCTTCTCATTTGCTGGGATGTTCTGTTATCTCCCCTGTTGTCCAAAAAAGAGAAAAAAAGTTCCTTTTTGTTTGGATCGGCAGGTGGGGCGAGGCTCTCACGACCGAAGAAGAAGGTGAGGTTCGCCGCCGACGTGATCGAGCCGTCGTCGGACAACAAAGAGTACCGGAGGAGGGGACTGCGGTCCGGCCGGGCCTTGGTCGGGATCTCTATCAAGTTGTAGCTTTTTCTTGCAATATTTTAAGATTAAATTCGATTGATGTAAATGGGGTGATCAGTAGGTTGCAAGAAAGGGTTTGTTAATTTTTTTTTTCACTTTTTAATGTGTAAATTAATTTTATTTCATATAATATATATATTTTTTAATAAAAAAAATTAATTTTATCTTATATATATTTTCATGTACATATTTGGGGTGATCAGTAAGTTGCAAGAAAAGTTTTTTTAATGCTTTTGATTAGAAATATATTTTTTAAGATTAATTTCACCTCTAATATATACTTAAATATATATGTATATATATTTTTTAATTTCATGTTACATATTATATAAAATTTAATGTTAATAATTTAATTGATTTCATATAAAAAAATTTTAATGTATTTATTATAGTACATATATTTAATAAAAAAAATAATTTTATTTTACACATATATATAATATTAATTTCAGATGTTTTAATAAAAAATAAGTTTTTATTTTACTTCATATAAATATTTTAATATTAAAGTGACAAATTATTACTTATAGTGTGCATACTCTAATTTATATTTTATATATGTTTTACTCTCTAATTTATTAATTTTATGGGCATTAAAATTGCATTAGAAGATTGGGAGGGCACTGTAAATTAATTTTAATATTTAAAAATTTCAATTTTAATTCTTTGAATTATAAAAGTGCTGCACTCTCTTTTAAAATTTTACTTTTTATTGACATTTTTTATAAAAAATAAAAAATTTAATTATTCATTCACAGGAATGAATAATTTAAATAATTTAAAGAATTATTATACTATTTTATTTTCATAACTTTTTTTGAAAATTTAACAAAAAATAAAAATTTAATTTCTTGTTCTTTTAATCTTAAAATTTAAAATGTAAATATTAATATTTTAAAATTATATTTTAAAAATTTAAAAATTGACAAATGATAATAGTTTTATAATTTTATGGTACAAAATTAAATAATTAATATTTTTATAATTTTAGATATTAAGAATGAGATTTATTTTTTAAAATTAGAATTAAATTATAGTTTTTTTTTTTTTGCCTTTAATAGTTTGCAAGTAATTTACCCTCTTTTTTCTAATGTGTATATGAACCTCAAATATATTCAATAATCATATTTCAGAATATATATAAATATCAGTGCAATTTTTTTTTGTTCTAAAAAGAGCATTTAGAAAAGTAAATTTTCTCCAACCCAAAAAGTGCATTTTAAATAAATAAATAAATCAGTTGGTCATAAGTGAGATTAATCATGGATTAAAGTTTTGATAAGGAAATTATATTGTATTCTATAGTTTTTTTTAAGTAAATATTTAGTAAAACAATTGAAACAAACTGTATTTCATTGAAATTTTTAACATCTAGAATAATTTGAGATCAAATAAATAAGTCAATAAATAGATGTGTTAGTTTGTTTATAAAAATATACAAGGATAATTTTTTTTATATTTCATAAGATTATTTTGAAAAAAAAAATTAAAAGTTCAACAAAGTGAAAATTGAGTTTATCTATGCTTGCAAAAAAAAAAAAACTTTCATGAAAATAATTTAATCTATGTGTTTTTTTATGATCTGGTGTTCACAACAGAGATGATCATAAGAATTAGTTTCAAATATTTTTAGACATTCAGTCATCATTATAATTATAATTATCTCGTCACAAATAAGGTTTTAAAATTCTGTATAAACTAACATTACCGAGTTTCGATAATTTCAGATTGGTTCAGTCAAAATCAATTCGAAAAAGCTATTAAGTTTCAGTAGTTTCAGCTATGGCTGAAATAGCTGAAACTCATTTTCCCCAAAAAATAATATTAAATAACCGCCATTAATAAAATTAATTTAAATTTATAAAATATAAAAAATTTATTAAAATAGTCAAATTATCGATATTGAAACTACTGAAATTGTGAAACTGATACTTTTATCTCGTGATCGAAATTGAAATAGAATTTTAAAATCTTGGTCACTAGCATTTTTTTATCATTGGTATATTTTTTAATATTCATAGGTCAACTCAATATTTAGAATGTGGGGAAAAAAAGTAAACTTTCAATTTCCAATAATATCAAACTAAATTAATATATTTGCTGAAATGCATATAAATTAATAGATTTAAATGCCAAAATACATATAAATTAAATATCTATTTAGGTTTACATCTTTCTTACAATTTTCTCCAATAATAGTTGTAACAAATATATTTAATTTTTGAGATATTTACCTACATGTCACATCATTTAATTTTATTTATGCATTAGCCATTCATTCTTAGTTAATTACGTTATGCACACTCAAAACTCTATAAAGCTTATATACACACACTTGAATTAAAACTCTGTCAAAATCTATTTGAAAAAAAAAATATTTCATTAGTAAATCATTAAAATTATATTTTTACCCTTAATAGTATATATTTTTTCTTCCTCAATGCCACACTAAAGCGCTGATCTGTCCTAAGATCAATTCACATCGCGGATGTCTGCTTCCCTTGCCACCACCTAAACATCAAAATTTTAGGATTTTCATTCAAAATATATTTAAATATCCTTAAAATAATATGATGAATGGTTCAAATTTTTTGTAACCTAATTATAGTTAGGTTATTAAAAAATTATGATTACTCATTATAATAAAAATAAGTTAAAATATATGTATGTAAAATTTTATAATATTTTGAATGTGCATAGCGTAATTAACTAAGAATGGATAGGTAAAACATAAATAAAGCTAAATAGTGTGGCATGTAGGTAATTATTTCTTAATTTTTTAACATCTTTCATAAAAAAGATTTTTTTATTTAGAGGTGCATGATTTTTTTTTTTTTGATAGAGAGGTGTATGAAAATTAATCAACAATAAAATAGGAATGAATCTTTAAAAATTGCAATTATTTGAAATTCAACTTGTTTGAGATTTTATCATTTATTATGGGCAAGGGATTGATGTAACATTTGTTGAAAATCTCAGTCATCCGTCAATTTCAGCAATAAATAATGTACTTTTGATTGAATGAGGCTTTAATTAATAATGTATTTTTTAATATTATAATTATATTTTTATTGTTTGGTGGAGTTTTATTTAATGTATTTTTCAAAAAATAAATTTTAAATATTTTTGATCTAATTGTGTTAAAGGTGAATTTCAATTTTCTATTCATTTCAAAATACCTTTAGTTTTAAGTATTTCAAAACTGATTAAATAATCATTTTATCTAAAACTTTGAGCATTTCATGTCAACTCATTAATTACCAAATTATTATTTAAAGTAAATAATGGAATAATTTTTAAATTTTTTTTTAAATTTTTATGAAATGTTAGACATGCTAATTGATTTAAGGTAGAGATTCAAAAACATAATATTTGCTATTCTAAAAGATACATTTACCAAGTGTTAAATTACATAATTTCTCCAAAGGGAGAAAGCATATGTTGTAATCTCAATACAAAATAAATAAATAAATAAATAAATAAATGACTGAATAAATAAATAAAATTTGAAAATTAATTTTGTCTGATAGAGCCTTTAATGAGGAACTTTATTTTGTCATTTATTAGTTTCAAAGTAAATTTACTCAAAATAGAACTTTTTTTTAGAAATTAATTGATTAGATATACAAATTTATAAATATTTATGCATTTAAATCATAGAAACAATATATTTACTTTTAGTGTGAAAATGATACTCTTATCTTTATCATCTACTTGATACATAAGGCAACCTAGAGTGACTCTTTGATCCTTAAACTACTCTGTTAAATTAGTGCAGAGTTAGGCTGTCATTTTCAATTCGATGAAAAACCATGAAGACATTCAAAGGCTAGTTTATCTGAATCAAGAAGCATTTTAGAGGATGGGTTACATGATGTTTTCAGGCTCTTCGACTTGTCGAGAGGATAGGTCTTCATATGCTCACCATGCGCTTGATTTGTCTGCAAACCATATTGTACTATAGAAAATTAACTTTGATATTATATTGTAATACCATGTGTCCAAATATATAATAATATTATTTACTTTAGTTTTAGAAAATTGTATTATTTGAGTACTTTCTAAGAAGGTCACCCATCTCAGAAATACTACTCTAGCTCAAGCTCGCTTAATTATAGAGTTTTCTATTAGTATCCTCACGATTTTGTTCCAAAGATATCTCTGTATATATGGATCATACTATTTATTTATATAGCTCAAAAACACTCCTCTAGTCTTACCAGCCATGCGCCGAACTTAGAAGCATACTAGGAACTACTTTTTGCATTGGTGATATATTTTTCTTGGAACATCACTCACCAATCACTCTTCCCTCGATCTTTTTAATCATAAGTTATCACATGATTAGTCATTGTGATAGTCGAGTAGTTGGCTAGACTAGCTCACGCGTCAAACATCGAGGTTCGACTGCAAGGCTCAACCTTGAGTGAACTATCATTTAATATATCATAGACTTTAGGCCCTGTTTGGCAATGGACTAAAAATCATGGCTAAAATTATCCATGGTCAAAATCTTAAATTTATTTTAAAAATTATTTTATATCTTATCTCACACAAATTTCAACATTAAACAATCACTTTATTTCACATCCAAAACAATTCTCAATAAATCAATCAATTTTATTTCACATCATACACAATTTTTAGTATAACAAACTTACTTTATTTCACATCATACACATTTTTAAAAAATCACTATAAATTCCAATCAAATTTTTTTTTTCTTATTACCAAACAGAGCCGATGTCGAGATATGATCATTACGATCTATGTCCTATTCCTCATGTGAAGAGTTTGCTGATTTCAAAACGCATGTAACATTTAGATTGCGAGAGAAATTAGAATGCGCGTGCAACATCACTTAATTTTTGGCTGTCTTCTTAAAGTGTCACTCTATCATTGTGGTGGAGATTTGTGCAATACAAAATATATTAACTTTATGTTCATTATAATCTCTATAGTTTAATCTATATTTTTTTATTGGGTTGTATTGATTATTATATATATTGTAAGTTGGTCCATCATGTCATTGAAAGTGCCAGCTATTCAGGTATATTCTTTTTGTGCTACTTATTTCAGCATGGAATCCATTCTATAAAATTTTTTACTGTTAAGTGGACTTATCCTCAAGTAAGGATGACATATTTGTGACCCATATAATCATAGAAATCAGGTTTTATTAATATTTTATAGGAATTCTCAGATCTATTGGTGCAAATAGATGGAGCAAAGTACGTAAACTAAAAGCAGACGAAGGGATCGATTTTAAAAATATGGATATATTTAGCCTTGTTATGTTGAGTAAGCAATGGGTCTCACTCTCGATTCGAACTCTTTGACCAACGGAGTCTTGAAAGGGAGATATTTCTCTTCATGCAATATTGAATCGACTGTATTAGGAAATAATCCTTCGTAGGTTTAGAAGAGCCATTAGTTTAGGAAGCTAAAAGAACAATTGGAAAAGTTATTTTATGGCAAGTTGTAGGCAGAAAGCAGATTAAAATTTGGATGAAGATACTACGATGGAAGATTTGATTGATTCTATCATGGGTACTTGAAACGAAGTACTTTTGGAGAGAGTGTTTTTTAAGGAAGAAATCAAGACTATTAGTAATATTTTATTGAGAGATCTCTAGCAAAAGGATCATCAAATTTGGTCCTACTACCTAGAAGCATGTTAAGAACTACTCCTTATCTGAGTGATTTCGATTCAATTATATGTACATTATTCCGGTAATCACTTCTCACCATCTTTGCTTACAAGTCATCACAGGCTCACTAGCTTTTGCATGAGTTATTCTCAAACTATATTCTATTATAGGAGATTAGCTCTGATATTATATTATAATATCTCGTGATTCAAATGTAAAGGTATTGTTCACTTTAAATTTAGAGAATTATGTGGCCTGAGTACTTTCTAAGAAGTTACTCATCTCAGTGTTACTTTAGCTCAAGCAAGCTTAACTATAAAGTTTTCTATCATTAGCCTCATCGTTTTCCGTCAAAAGGAGTTTTTACCATTCCCATATAATTTGAAAATTCTCATCCTTTTCTGATATGATTCAGCTTATTTCTGTCCCCTCTACTTAAAAGCTTGTTAAAAATCACTTCTTATCCGAGTAATAATGTTTTAATCATATAGATATTATCTTGACAATCACTCCCTATCCTCTTTAATTACTGGTAGTCACGTTATAAGTTAGAAAAATTATTCTACAAGTTGTAAATACATATATGGACATTTGATCATTAAAATATCTCTAACAATGTATAATTACTTGAAGTTTTATTAAAAATTCAGAAACCTCAATGTTATAATTTTAAAATCTGTGTATTATTAAGCCTTAAACTCAAGAACCTGAGTGTGATTTACCTAACAAAGTATACTAGTTATTCAACTCTTGTGGATTTTTTTTGAAAATATTAACAAAATTTTCAATTTATTTTTGATAAGCAAAATTTTCAAATTTTTTTTCCATTTTTTTTGGTTCAAAATTACTATAACAAAGATGGGCTAAAAATAGTCGCGATGGCGCTCAAGGCTAATCCCCGGATGATTACAAACCCCAAAAAAGCTGATACGGAGAGAGAGAGAGAGAGAGAGAGAGAGAGAGAGAGAGAGAGAGAGAGAGAGAGAGAGATTCTCGACCGTTGAAACTACCGTTGTGCCCATTTTCGCCTTCCCCGCCCATTCTCTCTCTCTCTCTCTCTCTCTGTCTCTCGCTCGCTCGCATGCATTAGCGGGGAGGTTTGTAGGTCTCCTTCAAAGCATTTTCTTTCCGGTGGAAATTTTTAGGCAAGTCGGATTTGATTCATGGATTGGCTGTTTTGGGGAAAAAGCTGTGCCATTTCTTTCTTGCACCGAAAATTGTATGCCGGTTCCTGTTTTTTTCATCGGTGAAAATGTTGATATCTTGCTGATCTGGCTTCGGATTTCCCCTCCAGTTCCTCTTTGAATGCTGCTCTGGAGATCAGAATCAAACGCCAAGGTTGGGAAGAGGGATTCAAGAGAGTCTTGATGATTGAAGCTGATGGGAAATTCATGTCTTGGCCTGAAGTATTCGAAGAATAAGTTCTTTCAATCTGTTCCTGCAAACCTATGTGGCAACAGAGGCCATGGTGACGCGCTTGCCAGCGGAGAAATTGGTGCTGTTAGCCATGAGAGCTCTCCTGCCCCGCCTAATTCTTCTGTCAAAGCCCCGCCACCACCTCAAACTAGGCCCCCCGAGCCAGTTAAGATACCTGAAGCAGAGGCCAAACATAAAACTGATCAGCAGCTGAAGAATCAGCTGAGGCGGCCTCAACATTTGAGGAGAGAATCGAGTACTTGTCGTCAAGCCGACACGGTTTTGAGGCGAAAAACCAAGAATTTGAAGGATGTTTACACCTTAGGACGAAAGCTCGGTCAAGGCCAGTTTGGAACTACATACCTTTGCGTGGAAAAGGGAACCGACAAAGAATACGCATGTAAATCGATTTTGAAGAGGAAGCTGACTACCGAAGAGGATGTCGAGGATGTGAGAAGGGAGATCCAGATAATGCATCATTTATCCGGCCATTCGAATATCGTTTCTATCAAGGGGGCTTATGAAGATGCTGTGGCTGTTCATGTTGTGATGGAGCTGTGTGGTGGTGGTGAATTGTTTGATAGAATAGTTCAGAAGGTCCATTTCAGTGAGAGAAAGGCAGCTGAGCTGACAAGGGTGATTGTGGGTGTGGTGGAGGTCTGCCATTCTCTTGGGGTCATGCATCGTGATCTTAAGCCGGAGAATTTTCTATTTGTGAGCCATTCCGAAGAGTCTGCTCTCAAAATAATCGACTTTGGGTTGTCGGCATTCTTTCAACCTGGTATACATACTCCCTGGCTATGCTGTTGTTGCATTAATATGATTAGAAGTTATACAGAAACGATAACTATATCGACACACGTGCGGTAGAAAACAAGACTACAATCTCTGAAGAATGGTTTATAAATCTGTCACAAATGGTTTGAATAAACTTATTGATGGTGATAATTACTAGTTTTGCATTAGACATGCATCTGACTTATGGAGTAACAGTATGAATGGAGATCCCTATCACTGCAATTCAGATTTTCATATAATTCAATCCTTTTGTTCCATGGATGCATCATCCTAAGAGAGTTCAGAGGATGCTTTAACTCAACTTACAATGTTCTATGATTGGTCCGCCGTTGTATGTCATGAATTTTGTCGTAAATGTTATCTGTCTGACAATTAGTTAGCAGTTATTCGAAAATGTTGTATGTCATGAATTTTGTCGTAAACGCTACCTATTTGCTACCTATTTGCAGCATTTGATGTTTTCTTGTCTGACAATTAATTGGCAGTTATTTGTTATAGGAGAAATATTCAGTGATGTTGTTGGCAGTCCTTACTATGTTGCACCAGAAGTGTTGAGAAAGAGGTACGGCCCTGAGGTAGATGTCTGGAGTGCCGGGGTGATAATTTATATCCTTCTTAGTGGTGTTCCTCCCTTCTGGGCAGGTGCTAGCCTTGTTGCTTTGATCTCTGCTCTGCTTTGCAGTTTTTATCTCCAGGTTATCCTCTCAAGCTAAATTTTAAATGTTTCTTTCAATAAAACACAGAAACTGAGGAAGGCATCTTTGAGGAGGTGCTTCATGGATCTCTTGATTTTGACTCTGATCCATGGCCCAGCATCTCAGATAGTGCAAAAGATCTTGTGAGGAGAATGCTTGTAAGAGATCCTAAAAAGAGATTGACAGCTCATGAAGTTCTATGTGAGCTATTAACTTTGTTTCTAAAATTATTGATGTTAATTATGTGCAACCCTTGATGTAGTTTTCTCATGCATTTGCAAAATGGAGTAATCCAATGTGAATCCATCTTTTATATGAGTTTATTTTCTTTGGCTAAATTTTTATAAAATAAATTATTATATCTGATGGATTTCTTTCGATGAAATACTCCCAATTTTTGTGTATCTACTTTTGCAGGTCACCCATGGGTGCAAGTTGATGGTGCGGCTCCTGAGAAGCCTCTTGACTCTGCCGTCTTATCTCGACTGAAGCAATTCTCTGCAATGAATAAATTGAAAAAGATGGCTCTCCGAGTAAGTTTTTAGAAGCCATATGGCTCATAACAACATGATCATCATTAATAATTTTTAATGTGATTAGATTTATGCATTTGTAACAAATAGTTTTGCTCCAATCCAAAATCAGCGTAGATCGAGCCAATCATTAGTTCCTAACAATGGGTCGAGTGAAATCTGATCCATAATTAAGTAGCCATCTAATCCAAAATTATTGTAGATCAAACCACTAAATTAAGAGCTTTGTGTTCTCTCTCTTTAACCAATTATGTTCAACAAAGTCACTTGTAGAAATATAAGTATCAAAGAAAAAGAAATCACTGATGCAAGGTGCGGCTCCTGTCAAGGCTTCTAGAATAACTGTGACGAAATTCTATATGTTCAATGATAAGTTATGATAATTAATTTGTATATTACAATTGATATTATGTCGTTAAAATTTATGATATGATATGTAATGTTATTATTGAGTAATAAGATGATATTTGCATTCATGATTTAAATGCGATGATGAGTAAGGCAGGTTTTTCACAGGCGATCACACATGCCAGCTCGAGCTTGAAGTATGGAACAATCTTTATTTAATTGAAGTAATAGGCCTTCTTGTTTGGCTAGCTAACATATGCATGTGTTTTTTGCCAACCTGCAAGATGAACATGCTTATCTTGTTCATAGACCTGCACCTCAAATGTGATCCCTAAAGAAAAAAAATCATATTCTAAAACAATTTTCTATTGTAGGCCTTTTCCTTTATTTGTTTTCCTTTTATCACTTTCTCTAGTTGATTGAAGAAGAAAATTACTATTGATCTTAGTTCTCAAAAACATCGTAGATTTGAAAACTGATAGCGTGGCTGAGCTTAATCTAAAGAAATGAACCTGAAACTGAACAAATAGCAGATCTATTAGAGCTGTTTGAACAATTTGAGTTGAATACTCTATGTGCATTTTGTTTTGCATTACTGATTTATTGACTAAAATTGCTAGGTTTTTTTTCTTCCTTTCTTCAGGTGATTGCTGAAAGTCTCTCTGAGGATGAAATTGCTGGCCTTAAGGAAATGTTCAAGATGATAGATACTGACAATAGCGGACAGATAACTTTCGAAGAACTGAAAGCTGGATTGCAGAGGGTGGGTGCCAATCTCGAGGAGTCGGAAATTTATGCTCTCATGCAAGCGGTGGGTCCTGTTTTGAAGTTTATCATGCATTCATCGTGTTTAAAGATTAAGAACAATAGTAACTGCTGTTAAACCCGTAAATATTAGAATACCGAGTGTCTTATTTGTTAATACCAAGTTTTATCGTGGTCCTCATAGTTTGAGTAGGAATAGGTCCTATAAGAGATCATGAAATCTTCTCTATCTGATTAATATCATTCACCTTTTGCCCACTTTTTGACTATATGATTGAAAAAAGATCTCTCTGTTGTACAATATAGGATGTAGTAAGTATAAAAGAGTCTATTTTATGGATTATCAACTTACCCACTTAGTGAATTTGGCATTAGACTTGATATTTAGGTTCATATTCAAATGAAACACTTTGCAGATGTAGAGCGTCTCACATCAACTCCCCTGGGATTCTACAAGGGCAATAGCCTCCTGCACTAGTTTCATCATCTTTTGATACATTCGTAAGACGGTGGCAAAAGAAGTAGTAGCTGATCGAGTTCAGTTCGAATCCAAATTCGAATAGCTTCAATTAGTTGAACCTAAATCCATCCCGTTTGACAAAAAGGGTAAAAATTATGTGTTTGGATCTAACTTGTAATATTGATCTGTTTGTAGCACAAAAATTGCTAAAAAGATGTCAAATGCACAAACCTGATAGTTGTTCAAGCCAAATCAACCTACCTGTTCAATCACAATAACAACAACAAAACCTTAATCCGTTGATCCCACGCTTCATAAAGCAACGCTCTTCTTACACTCGAGTGATTCAAAACTTGTTGGTGACAATGTCTAATTACCATATCCCAATGCTCTTCTTGATTACATTCTCGACACCTAATCTTTAATACTTATGTTTATAGCCTCGATCCAAACTAACGCTTTTGTCAAACTCAAAAACCGAAAATTTCGCATCAGGTTTAGCTCTTGTTGTCATTGCGGGGGGTCATTTATTTTCACGTAACCATACTGTCTGTAATGTTAATCTCATTCTCTGTTTCCCTCTTGTGCACATTGTAGGCTGATGTTGATAACAGCGGCACCATAGACTATGGCGAGTTCATAGCTGCAACTCTACATTTAAACAAAATTGAAAGGGAGGATCATCTTTTTGGAGCTTTCTCCTACTTTGACAAGGATGGCAGCGGATACATAACTCGCAAAGATCTGCAACAAGCTTGCGAGGAGTTCGGCATGGAGGATATGAAACTGGAGGAGATAATACAAGAAGTGGATCAAGACAATGTAAGCTCTTTCTTTGGCCATGATCTTCGCGCTCATCTTTTCAGTTTAATGTCTTACAAAATCTAACAAACTCCGCCCCAAACCCCTCCTCACCCGAAAAAAAAAACTGAACCTTCAAAACTCAAACTTGTAGGCTGATTGTTGACATGATTATCTTCATGTTTGACATAGTTACTGGATCACTGATAATTTCCTCAATATTCTTCAACAGAATGGCCGTATAGATTACAGTGAATTCGTCGTAATGATGCAGATGGGTAATGGATTTTGGCAAGAAAGACATGCAGAACAATCAGAGTTATGTTCTTAGGGAGGCCACTCTGAAGACTGGCTGAATAGATTTATTATTATTATTATTATCTGATTTTCATATTCTTGATCTTTTTTTTGCTGGGTTAAAGTTTTTATTAAATTTTTTTGTGTATAATTGAATCTGTACCACTTGTAAAGATTGGAGATGATTGTAGAACTTAGAAGCGCAACCCAGTTTAATTAGCTGCTCAATTTGTTTTGTCCTCAGAGAATTTTTATATATCCATTACTGGCATACCAATAGATATCATTTTGATGAAGAAATATAGATCTCAAGACCCAAATGAGACCAAAAAATCAAAATGTACAGCATATGAATCCTGCTTAGCTAAAGCCAGCACATTTCTGGCAGTGTCTAATAATTTTAGCTTAATCTAAGCAATTTAACCTTGGTCCTTGACGATTTCAAATAATTTCAAATGTAAATTCGTTCAGTAACATCGCATCATAAATTCGAAATTCAAACTTTATAGTTCCATACAGAATCAATCAGGTCTGAAAACAACAAATGATGTATATCAGTACATAAAATTTGACATTATGACAGGTCACAAGACCCAAAAAAGATCAAAACATCAATAAGTAAACTATATATAGTACTGATGCTTCAAATCTAACAACTTATTTCTCATGTAATATCACATCATAAAAGGATAGTTTGCAACATTAAAGATCAGTAAAGATGAACTAAGCTGCGGGGAAATATTTAGATAATAGTTTGTTTGCAAAATAATCATAGTCTTTTATGTAACTTTAAAACGAACATATTTGATTCATGTCAGCATAAGTCATAAAAGGCAAACACAATTTAGATAAATTGTACTTATCAAATACGACTTATGCTAACCTGAACCAAATATGATCATTTTGAAATTTTAAATGAAACTAAAATTATTTTGCAAATATAACTTCAAAAATGATTATTTGAAAACTTACCCTTAAGCTGCAGCAGCCTCCAAAATCTCCCTTTCTGCACGCTGGCGAATCCTCCTTTCGAGTTCGGGCCTGAAGTGCCTGATAAGCCCCTGCACTGGCCACGCCGCAGCATCACCCAACGCACAAATAGTATGCCCTTCCATCTGCTTCGTCACCTCCTGAAGCATATCAATCTCCTCAATCTTTGCATTCCCCACTTTCAACCTTTCCATGATCATCCAAAGCCACCCAGTTCCCTCCCTGCAAGGAGTACATTGCCCACAGCTCTCATGCTTATAGAAATAAGATAGCCTTGATATAGCATCCACCACATCAGTAGATTTATCCATCACTGTCACAGCTGCTGTGCCCAGTCCAGATTGAACAGCCTTCAGGGCATCATAATCCATTAAAACATCATCACATATGTGTTTAGGTATCAAAGGAACTGAAGCACCACCAGGTATAATAGCTAACAAGTTATCCCATCCTCCTCGGACCCCACCGCAATGGCGCTCTATCAGTTCCTTTAACGGTATGCTCATCTCCTCTTCCACTGTGCAAGGTTTGTTGACGTGGCCAGAAATGCAGTACAGTTTAGTTCCGGAATTATTCTTCCTGCCGAAGCTCGCAAACCATTCGGGTCCCCGTCTCAGTATCGTGGGTGACACAGCAACTGTTTCGACATTTGTGACAGTCGTTGGACAGCCATATAATCCAGAATTTGCTGGGAAAGGAGGCTTCAATCTCGGTTTTCCTTGTTTCCCTTCAAGACTTTCAAGTAGAGCCGTCTCTTCACCACAAATGTAAGCACCAGCACCATAATGAATGTGCACGTCAAAGTCATAGCCTGACCCACATGCATTCTTCCCAAGAAGACCAGCATGGTAAGCCTCTTTTCTTGCCTTTTCAAGGTTCAGTCTTTCATTCACATACTCTCCTCTTATGTAAATGTAAGCTGCTGAGGCCCTCATTCCCACTCCAGCAATCAAGCATCCTTCAAGAAGTTTGTGAGGATCGTGACGTATGATTTCTCGATCCTTGCAAGTTCCAGGTTCGCTCTCATCAGCATTGACGACAAGATAGGAAGGACGACCATCAGATACCTTTGGCATGAAAGACCACTTCAAACCGGAAGGAAAACCAGCTCCTCCACGTCCTCGAAGACCCGACTTCTTAACTTCGTTTATAATCCAGTCAGAACCCTTCAGTACTAGATCCTTTGTTCTGTACCAGTCACCGCGCTTCATGGCACCTTTGAGGAAAGGATCATGAATACAATATAGATTGGTAAATATGCGATCCTCATCTTTAAGTCCACCAAAGTGGGTTTTTTCAGGAGGGGGAGGAGGAGGTGGGGGAGTGCTTGCTGAGTCTGCGGCCTGAGTGCTGAAGGATCTGCATTCAAAATCCAACTTCTTGATCCAGTAACCTGCAGCACGAGATGACCTTGTCACTGCAAGTAGACTCCTGAGTGAGCCCTGGAAAACAACATCAGCAATGGCCATTAGGTTATAACAAAGCTTCATGTTTAAGGAGATCAGCAATCTCCAAATCAACACTTTGTCAGAAATATATTTTGAAAAATATTCATAAATGTAGTATTCCTACATCAAATATCAGTTAGCAAAAATACATATAGCACACAGACTGAAACAATGATATCCTAATAATTGTGAAAGGAATTGGCCATCTTGAATAAAAATGAACCAGAAAGGTACCTATATACAAAGTAACAAAAACAATAAAAGCATCTTGAAATTTTGCATTATCTTGAAAATCACGACAGGCCAAGATCAAAAGATCTCATACCTGACTTCTCAAAACGTGATAACCAAAAGAGAATGACAAGCCCCATACCAAAAGCATTCCCATGGCATCTTTTCTAAAACAATCCTTAAGAACAATGACCAGTGGTAACAAGGAGGTATGTGAAGGAGAGCATCCTCAACAATGGCATTAGGGCTGCTTTATTGAACCGGTTTGACACAGAACCGGTCCGATAAGAACCGGTTCGGTCCAAAGTCGGTTGAACCGGACCGGTTCTAATAGGTTCCAGGCTTTATCCGGTCCGGTTCAACGATAAAAAAAACAATATATATATTGTTTATCCACTGCAGCTGGCAGCATGCAGTGGATAAATAGAAAAAAAAAAAATATTATAATGAAACGGTCATTTGAACGTTTTTGCTCCCAGCAACGGTCAAATGACCATTTTAAACTTAAAAAAAGTCATTTTAGACTTTTTAACATATATTGAACTCTCTATAAATAGTAGAAATTTGTGAAGAGAATTCCTACAATTTTCATCAAATTTTTCTGCTCTTCTGCATTGTCAAAAATTCTGCAAATACGTTTTAATGGCTTCCCAACGTCGATTCTCTAGCGTTCCTTCCTCAAGTCGCCAACGGAATGTGGATCCGAATTACGTTCCAGAATTCAATCGTCTTCCTGCACTTGGTGAGAACTTGGACGAAATTTCAGAACCTGATCTCAACTTATCTGCCGAACATGATCTTGAGTCAAGTAGAGATGTTAGCACCGGCACTGGCCCATCAACTCAATCTTCCAATGTCTCTAACAAATCTTGGACGAAACGCAGTAAGGTATTGAAATTTTTTGAATTACAAATTAGACCTAATAGCAACTCGGAGAGACCCGAATATGTTGTTATTTGTAAAATTTGTAAAAATCAATACTCATACAAACAGGGTGGTACCGGTGGTGGAACTGGTACATTTAAGAAGCACCTAGTTAGATTTCATAAGTTTGGTAAAAGAACTTGTCAATCTACTACTGTAGAGAACACAACTGAATCCCCAGAGTGGAACTATGCCATGGTCTTTTAAAAATGATAAGGCACGTAGAGGTGTAGTTCGATTTATTATACAAACCGAACAACTATTTACAATATGTAAAAAGAAGAAATTTTAGAATATATTATTCAATATTTACAATCTCAATATAATTGTATTTTTAGGCATACACTCAAAAAAGATTGTATGTCAATGTACGAAGAATATATGAAATCTCTTATTCAATACCTCAATAATATTAGTTGTAGAGTTAGTTTAACATCCGATATTTAGACTAGCATTACTGGCGCGAGTTACTTAGTTGTTACTTGTCATTGGATCAATGAACAGTGGAGAATGCAAAAACAGATATTATCTTTAGAGCGAATAATACCTCTACATTTGGATCATGGAATATTACATTAAAAGAAATACCCATTGACTTACCCTTTAGCCCATAAGAGGGGATGCAAGTACCATACCCAGATCTCAATCAAGCTCAGCCTGTTCGACCCTTGTGCATCATGCCAGTACCAGATCCTTGGTCTCAGAGACTATACTAGAGGAGCAGGTTTAGGATAGTATCATGAGATTTTTGATCAGACAAAGAGATTAGCCTGTTGTAAATACATGATTTTCGTAACAAGATGTGTAATCTTCGTACCCTAAGGCACGAGGACCAAAATCAGAACCAAAATGGTACTAGTTTAAAAAATAATAATAATAATAATAATAATAATAATAATAATAAATAAATAAAATTTTTAAATCATTCTTCACAAATTCTAATATAAAAAAATATTATTTTATTTCACATACTCAATAATTTTCAATAAAAATATCAACTTTATTTCACATCCTGGTCATTATTTTTTAAACCATTTTGGTACTGATTTTGGTTCTCGCGCCAAACAGGCCCTAACTTGCAATAGGCTTGTCGGCAACTACGCTCGGAGTTCCTTAAAGTTGGGGAGAGCTAATGTAGAGCACTGCCTAAGAAGTAACTATCGCATCACATGCTTTCTTTTATATCACATTTTATTTTGATGCATTTTTATTTGTGCACTTTTATATGCACGTATTACGTGAGATGGGGTGGTGAGAGGATTGTATTTTTTAGGCCATTTATGAAGAGGGATTTCACGTTTATTAGGCTAACTTTATTAAAAATGAGTTATTGGGCCTATCTGAAATGATGACCTAATAACCCTCATTAGCCCTAGGCCCCTAACTCTCCCCTAATCTTGACTCACACTATTTGGATGGAAGCCATTTTGAAGATGATCATAGCTAAAATAACTTCTAACTTTTAAAAAAATTAAAATGAAATAAAATTTTATTTTTGTATCCTCAATAAACAAACTTTAATATAAACAAATTCACTTTATATTACATACTGTACAATTTTCAATACATCAATCAACTTTATGTCATATCCTACATAATTTTTAATATAACAAACTTCATTTCTCATCATACACAAATAAAAAAACTATAATTTTTTCCCATCATCACTAATTTTTTAATAAAAAAAATGGAGGCCATTTTAACCATAGCTATAGTCAAAATAATCTCCAAGTAAACAAAGCCAAAACAACTTATGGTTATCTAAGCGATTGAGATTATTAGGGTTTAGCTATAAATAGCCTAAACATGATGCAAACATTCCTTTTAACTAACATGCATTTGATGCGGGCATCTTGCCATATTTAGATACATTAATATTATCTTTGCTTTTGAGCGTAACTTATCACATTACCACCTGATGTATATAATTATCTTTCATTTTTGCAATTGGACATTGTTTGTTTTACTATGCCTTTATGCTTTGGGCTTTATGTTTATGTAGGTGTGAATGCCACTTATCGTGTATGGAGATGGGTGTAATTTGACCATGTAAAAGTGACACAAATTGAATTCAGGTCAATAAATGGCTCAAGTGAGTTAAAAAATGGTTCAAGCGGGTCAAAACGACTAAAACAGGTCAAATAGGCTGAACAAGACTAGTCAGTGCCAATCCAGGATTGAACTGATGTCCAAGCTAGCGCTGACTAGTATTAGCATTGATTACTTTTCAGATCGGCACGCAATATCGACCGCTGGGACATAAGTTCTAGCAGACATGCAATGGACTACTTCCTCATTCTTCTACTTGTCCTTCGTGATCTTCCATTTTTTCTTTGCCTAGAAACTTGAAAATGAAACCACAAAAACTACAAATAAGTCTCAATTCATTCATATAGGAACATGGTCTTCCACCTTTCCAGCACAGAATGCTACAAAGGTTATAAAAGGGCTTGAGCTTGGGCTTCTCCTCATCTACATTTTCCTTGTTATTTCCTTATTTAGTTTATATGATTTCTCATTGGAATTTGCAAGTAGTTTGTCTCTTTTAATGTAAAAGCCATTTTCTTTGAATGAAGACTCCATGCTTCCATTCTTCATGGTATTACAAAAGCTTTGTTTGAAATATTTATGAAAGTTTTATAGCTATTTGTTTCTTGAATTTAAAGGTTAAAATTAGTTTTTATGTCTAGATTAACCGCTAGTTCACATGCATAGTGGTCGAATCATTTTGAATATACGAAAGAATTCTATTTCCTTTGCATGAGATTAGTGTTTTTACATGGAACATCTTAATTTTCCCAAGAAACTTTATATTCCTTTTGGATTGCAAACTTAAGCATAGCTGACAAGTTTTAGCCTAATTTTCTCCTCAACCTTGCATGTAACTACATCTGTCATAATTAAGTGTCCAAAATTCAATTTACTCGGCATTTTCATGTTTAAACCTACCTTAGAAGCTTACGCCTCAATTTTTGTGATTCAACTGATGTGCATTTTCATGTTGTTCTGTACTCTCTGGGTGCATAGAAGACATTACTGTGAGACATGCTAAAGCAGGCACAATTCCTCCAGGGGTACATTGTACCAAAGCTAACTTTGGAGTTGTTGAGTCGAGAACAAGCTTTTTGACATATGGTTGTGTTAATGCACAAGAGGAGTGTGCAAGTAATTGGATTTGAGAGGTTACATTATGTTTGGCCCCAAGACCAAAATCAAGACCAAAATGGTACTAAATTAAAAATAATAATAATAATAATAAATAATTTTTTATTACATCATATACAAACTCTAATATTAAAAAATTTTATTTTATTTCACATAATTAACTATTTTCAATAAAACTACCAACTTTATTTCATATTTTAAATCAAAATATTTCATTCATAAAATAGAGTATCACAAATGTCCAGATTTTGAGGAGATTTATTCCAATTTATTGAAAAATCTCAAAACTTGAAATCCTAACTACTAAAAGACGGTTACCTATTTTAGAGCAACCACTTGTGCATTCCCCAATCATCTCTTTGTGACTACTTAATTTTCAAGATACACTCTAGAGACTAACATGACACTTTGGGAGGGACAAAAAATTAGTTATGGCTGAGGACTTATTATAGTGGCCAAGCCTTGAGACGTCTCTCATATCATTTTCCACTGTAGGGTAGGTCAAACAATCAAGTTCTCGTATAACATACCTGGACTCTATTCACCTTTGCTGATCCCACATAAACACCAGGAAGACCTGAGTACAAATTTTGTGCTTGGTTTACCAAAGAGCATAAGGCCGTGACTCTATCCTAGTAGTAGTAAATAGATTCTCTAAATTTCACTTTATTCTGTTGATGTAGGGTGGAATGCAAACACAATTAGATTATAAAAATTAAAAGCTAACATGCATAAATTACTTGGGAGAATCAACATACATTCACCAGAAAAGTCCTAAGCCATGAAAATTTTCTCAAAGTAATTGTATCAATTGGAGGAGATTAGCATGAAATTGGACACTAATTCACAAAGCTATAATCCACTCATGAAGTCATTCCCAACAACATACAACATTACCAGTGACAAAGGAAAATGTAATCTAGCATGTAGAGGGGGCAAACATAAGCAAGACAAGATGAAATGGAGAAGGGAAGACAAACCACACAATGCTAAAATGATGGGATATTGGGTTAGGTATACCATAGGGGTGAGATAAGCCGATGATCCATAGCAAATCAATAGCTACCACATTTTTTTTTTTGGGGGGGGGGAGAGGGAGGAGAGTCGGTGTCACACAAAACTCGACGACTGACTTCTCGTCGATCTATGCTCCACACGATGATCGACTCGTGGTGGTGTGGTGACCTAGATGGTAGTGGACCTAGGTGGCGGTGGTGACGTTCGGCAATGGCAGCACAGCAAAAGGGAGCATCAACAGCTTCACCTGAGCAAGCATGATCCCTGTTCAGGGCACGGTGATGGCGAGCAGCTAAGGCAGCGGCGGGAGGGGCCTGACGGTCTGACAGGCTGCGGTAGACAAAGGGCAAGAGCCTCTTCTTCCGATCGATCTCTCTTTCTCTCTTCGGCCCTAAAATAAATGGATGGAAAATTACAAATTCATACCCATCATTTCAATCCATTAAGTTGGCTAATTTAGATCGTCTTTTTCAATTAGTCCCTTCACATTTCAGTTCCTTTCATTATGGTCCATCATTTTATTTAAACAACAGGTTCAACCCAACACGTCGAGTGGAGGGTAACTCGATGCTCTGGCATCATCTGTTCTCAAAGACATTTAATGCTTCGAACATAGCATCACTCTCAATAAGATTATTCACTTATATAGACTTCCAAAGATAATAGTATCCAACCAAGATTCTTGTTGTGTAAGTTACTTTTAGAGAATACTTTGAAAGAAGATGAGAACTAAATTTTTATTTTTCGCAGCTAATTACCCCTAAACTGGTCAACAAGAGAACATTGTAAATCGAAGTTTAGGAGATCTATTGCATTGACTGGTAGGTGAGCATGCTTCGAATTGGGACATATTACCGACAACTGAGTTCACATATAATAGCTCAGTCGATGATCTACTGTTATGAGTCCTTCCATAACAGATATTGGATATGAATCAAGATGCCAAAAGACGTAGTAAATTTATCAATGCCATATAGAATTACAGAGCTTCCATATTCTTTTGCATAATATATACATGATCTGTATTAGGAGAATAGGTAAAATGAGTTCAGTCTTCGCTCTTTCACAAACTAATTATTATTTGCATAATTTTTTACTTATGTATATTAAAAATAAGTATTAAACACTAATTATTACTTAATAATTTAAAAAATATTAGTAACATTACTTATTAATATTAAATATTTTCTTTTTTATTTATTTAATTTTAAAAATTAGATATTTATATATATGTATTACATTTTAAATATAAATTTACAAACTTAACTCTTTTATTAATATGAAAACTCACTAGTCCTTTATCCTATTAAAAGAATAAAAAATCAAGCAATTTATCACAGTTTATAATTATATATAAAAATTATGATGTGATATATATATATATATATACATATTTAATTTTAAAAATTAAATAAATAATTTTTTTTACACAAATAATTCTTCTTAAATTTTATGTAGAATGGGACATAAATTATTGTAGTTCCATTGAGGTAGAAAAGTTTGTGCTGGCTGAAGCAAACAAGGTCTTTGGTTAAATTATTTTTTTTAGACTTTAACTTAATTAGGGTTTATGATCAAAATGTTTATTTTATTTTAATAAGTTATAATGTAATTTAATTTAAATTTTAATGTAGTGAGATAAAAATCTCTATTATAGAATTATAAATCATATATAATAAGTTAAAATTTATGAAAATGTATCAAAAATTTATTTAATTTATCTATTTTGTAAAATGATACAAAAGACATAATATTTTCATATTTTAATATTCTGTATATAAATATCCCACAAATATTTTGTAACATCCCGACCGTTAGTAACCCGAGCTTTACCATTTTTAGGCTCAAATGACTGACGATCGAGAGGTTCAAGTTAAAATTTTCTCACTTCTAATAGTAATCCTCTAAAATTTTCTTTATTTGTCTACATTACATTACAATTTATAATTTCACTTTATACAGATTTTCATCAAATAAATAAATTAATAAGATCACCTAATTCATATTCTCAAATATTTCTATTCCATTTTCTCACTGGCTTCTTTTTCCTATCTCCTTTGTGTTGTGCTATACCTGTCATATTTCGTGCAGGAATCTGTTATAATGAATTCAATAAGCAAATTAAGAGCTCAAATAAATAAAATAGTAAGAAATAAATAAATTACATGACTTAGCATTGCATACTCATATAAATTACAAGCATGAACTCAACGTAAACATCAAGTAAAATTTTACTGAGATCAAATTTATGTATTAATCTATTTCTTGATTAGTCACCTTTACTTTTGAGTCCTGGTTTCTCGCTACATCACTTCCTTTGCCCTTAACACATGGAGTAGTCCTCAGCACGACCATAATCCACATGCTAACATAATCTGTGATCAAGTCTGTTATATCTTCAGCATGGTAGACTTAGACTGTCATCTCTTAGTGGGGTAGCCCTCAGTACAACATACAGCTCACCAAATCATACAGCATATTGCTCGAGCCAGGCTGGGGCGAGTACAACAAAAAAATCTTAAGTTTAATTCATTATCACATGTCAAAACGTTTACTCTCATAATCTCAGCCTTTAGCTTAATTTATTATTTCCACTTTTAGCTCAAGTCCATTAGTATCCTCAATAACACAAGTTCAAAGTTTTAATTACAAATAATTATACTTAAAACATTTAATTCTCAGATTTTCATTCTAATCTCAACTCTTTTAAGTATAAGTTAAATAATCATTTCAAGCATACATTAAATACTAAAATGATATATCAATGAGAGCACTATCAGTTTGTTAAATTTCATACACATTGAAATAATCAATAGAACTAGAGATTTGCTAAATTTCACCATATGAGCCAAAGCATACCTAACCAAACATCTAGCTTATAGCACAATGAATATTATTATTTAGGGACATTTATATGCTGAACACAGAAATTAAGCTAATTTACGAATTTTATTATAAATCTCAATATATTACAGATATTATATTTAAAACAGCTATTTTTTTTGTTTTTCACATCCTGTGGTAAATTCTATAAGAAGATTTAACCATTGTTAAATTTTAATAAAATCTCAGCCATTGATCGCATCGTTTAACCATCGACCTTCATGTTAGGGCATCGCAGAGCTGCATTGATTCCGGCGACAGCATATTCACGCGAGGCAACAGCGTATTCTTGCGAGGCGACAGCGTATTCACGCAAGCATCATTCTGCTATTTGCATTTTCTTCTTACGTGGGCATTACGAGCGAGCATCAAACTTTTCTGAGATTTAACTATGATTAAATCTTCTGATAGAATTTACTGCCGGATGTGATAAATGAAAAAATAGCTGTTTTAGATGTGATATCTGTAATATTTTAAGATTTATGATGAAATCCGTAAATTAGCCTAATTTCTGTGTCCACCATGTAAATGTCCTTATTATTTAACATTCATGTAAGTGGTCAGCATCTTCTTCAGCTAACTAGAACACATATTAGATGATTGTTTTAGATCAAGGGTTGAACACCAAAGTTGTGGGAAATTAAATCAACTTTTCATATGCTAATTTTGACAACATTTGGAAACCATTTGATATAGAAAAATTCCATCTAAAGCAACTAGTGATATAGCAGAATTCTGAACAACAAATAAATCTAACTTTAATCAATTAAAAATCCATTTTATTGAACTAATCTGAAATTACATAAAATAGAAAAGTTGTTGGTAAAAAAGATAACTAAAGATCTATAAAGTTTTAAGTCAATTGAAAATAATTTGCTATTTCAAAACACATTTTAAATCCTCTAATATCATTATGGCTCTTTGGATAGATTTCTTGTCTCAAGTCACAAGTCGAAGAAATCAGGAAACCATTTAAATGATCTAATTTCAAGTTGTACAAAATATAAAAGTTAAAGCCATAGATGCGAATTAAAAATCTACAAAGTTTTAATATAATCCAATTTCATTTGAATTTATTTTATCCCTTAAATTTGAGCTTTGCCAGGTTTATGCAAAATCTTGAGTCCTTGACACCTAAGATTAATTGATATAAAATACAACTTTTTATTCAAAATCGATCACAAGTTTGTACATAAAAGTTATAGTTGTTGAGCTAAATCTCTGCTAAATTTTATTTAAAATTCGAGATTATTTGACGTACTAAAATCTATTATAATCCAACCTTAAATTTTTGTCCAAAATATAGAAAATAGATTTTGAATACCAAATTCAAATACTTGGAAAATCAATAAAATTTATTCATAAGAAAACATATTAGATGTCATTTTAAAGTTTTAGAAGTCTTCTAAATAGTAAATAAAATCTCACTCAAATCCAATTTCATTTGATACAAATTCTACCCTTTATGCCTAAGCCTATCAAAAAATTATTCACTTCTAATAGTGTTTAGATTCAAGGGTCTAATAATCCATCAAGGTCTTGCAATTAAAGAAATTGTGGTAGACTTTACCATCTATAACATATTCAAAATGTAAGAAAAAATATAATTTGCTTATCTTATGAGTCAAGCAAATAGAATGCCCAAATCTCACTCTTCTTCTCTTCCAACCCAACATGCAAAGCCATCAAATCCCCCAAATCCTTGTCATTTATAAGCTAGAAATGCCCTTACTTTCACTTCTAATGATGCTGGTAAAAAAAAGCCTCAAATTGAACATAAAAATGGTTGCTTTTTTTTTTTTTTTTGAAAAGTGGCAATGCCATAAAATTATAATAAAGAAACTACAAGTTATCCAGTGTCACTTAACATCCATTTTGAGAATATTACAAAAGTCATTGGAAAGGGCCATATCAATTTCCCAATAAAAATCACCTAGTGTCGCATAGTGCGTCAAAAAATCAGCCGCACTATTATTGTTACGCCAAAAAGCGCCAAAAATGGTTGCTTTGGATGGAGATGAAGCCTTGCTTGGATTGAAGATTTTCTTAGACTAGATTTTTCTTCGTCCCTCTCACTCTCTTTCTCTATGTGCAAATTGAAGGGGAAGGAGGGCTTGGTAGTAAATTGGAAAAATAAAAGCCTTCCTCTTTTTTGTCCTATTAATTTTATTATTTATGTCTTTTCAACTTCATCATGCCATGTGGCATTATAACTTGCCACTTGTTCTTTAAACAAATTCCTAATCCATGTATTATGACACATTTCATAGCCAATTCTAAAGCAAATCTAAATTTAGTGTACATGAATAATTCTCTTAATAATCACCTCATCCAATAATTCTAGATTAATTCTAAATTTAGTGGAATTACATTTAAGTTAAAGATTCTTCATAACTTTAATTCTAAAATTTTTTGGATCCAAATGAAAATCTCAACTACTTAAAAGACTCATCATATTCATCCTTCTTAAATGTGAGGCTTTCTAGTTTCCCATAGATTTGCTTAATAAGGAAGCATAAAGTATTTTAACCAAGTTGTAGCGACTTTGTTTTCTCTTAACCAAACATTCTAACTGTGACGCTCATGCTCGAAGAGGGAGGGAAGTGATCGCCGGATGATGTCCTAAGAGAAAAGAATCACTGAGACAAAGTGTAGTTCATGACAGGCTTCTAGGTTGAATAATGAGTGGTGAGAGGGGCACAAGAATGAATCATCGCACATCGGAAGAAGAGGAAGATCCTGAACTGCATAGGTAAATAATGTAATATCAAATAGTAGAGGTATTTTTTAGATCAAACTGTGAGGCTAACAATAGAAAACTCTGTAGTTAAACATACTTGGGCTAGAGTACCACTGGGATGAGTAACTTCCTGAAAAGTGCTCAAGTTGCATAATTTTTCTAAAACTAAAACAAATAATATCTCTACATTGGCATCATGAAATGTTACACTAATCAAGCACATAATTTTCCAATGGGCAAATATAGTTGGTTTTGAATTCGTGGGACATGCATCCGATTTGGATGTTTTTATTTTGTAAATTGAATTTTTTTTGACACTTGTTGCAGTATAAATCTTTCCTATAGTGAAAGTATTTGTAATGATTTAGAAGTGACATTGTTTTTGTTGACGTAGGATGTAGGGAATCCCAAGAAACACCAAAAAAAGAGAGAGAGTTCTGGGAGACGGCGGCGCGCCGAGAGGTAAGCCTATTAGCGGAGGCTTTAAGAGAGGGAGAGAGAAACAGTTCGGGGCATCCAGTGCAGCACACAAAGATTTAAGGTGGTTCAGGGAGGGGATCCCCTACGTCCACCGACCGATCAACGAAGAAGATTCACTAAAGGGAAAAAATAGCTGTTAAGGCCAATACAGTGCTTAGGAAAGGAGAAAAGAGAGAGCTCCTCAATTGGGGCTCCCATACAACGAGTGGTTCCGATCTGTGTTTTTATGATTCCTCCCCCTTTGATCTTTGAAGACGGCATCAATCATGCGATGGTAAATAGCACCGGCATTTTTGAGGCCAAAGAGCATGACGTTGTAGCAATATGTGCCAAAGTCAGTGATGAAGGCAGTATTTTCTTCGTCTTCTTTGGTCATCCGGATCTGGTGGTACCCAAAGAAGGCATCTAGGAAATTCATAACCTCGTACCCGAAGGTACGATCCACCATCGTGTCGATGCGCAGGAGAGAGTAAGTATCTTTGGGGCAGGCCTGATTCAGTGTGCGGAAGTCTATGCATATCCTCCACTTCCCATTGGCCTTTTTCACCATGACAGCATTGGTGAGCCATTGGGGGTATCGGACCTCCTTGGTGTAACCTGCTCTAAGCAACTTGTTGACTTCTACTCTGATAGCGTCCTGCCTCTCTCTTGCTATCACCCTCTTCTTTTGCGCTATAGGAGAGGCAGTACTGGATATGTTCAGATGGTGCTCGCAGATTGCCCTGTCAACGCCTAAAACATCTTCAGGAGACCATGCGAAGACGTCAATGTACTCAGAAAGCAAGGCAATGACATCTCCCTGCTTGTCATTTATTGAAGAAGATATGTTTACAACTTTAGAAGAGTCTCCCCCCCCTAAGGTTACATTGATGACCCCCTCTTGTGGTACAACTGGTTGAGTTTCCCTGGGATCCAATTGATCGACGATGAGCTGTGCGGTGATCTAGAAACACCGGGTAGCCTGCCTGGCATCTCCTCTGATGGTGACAACGCCGCTGGAGGTGGGAAACTTCGCGCATAGGCGAGGCGTGGAAATCGCCATCCCAAAGGAATTGAGTGTTGTCCTTCCAAGGATGGCGTTATAGCCTGACTTAGCTCTGATGACAGCGAAGTTTACCTGTTCATGGCGTAGCCGTTGTCATCGCCAAAGGAGACGGGCAAGGTAATGAATCCCAGAGGTTGAACCCTCTCCCCGGAGAAATCGAGTAAGGTGGTTTCAGCGCGGAGGAGGTTTGTCTCTTTGAGTCACATCTGGAGGAATGCAGATTCGAACAGGATGTCGGCGGCACTTCCGGAGTCGAGGAGCACCCGCCGAACATCGAAATCAGCTATGCGGGCAACGACCACGATCGGATTGTTATGTAGATTACCCTGTTGGGGGAGATCTCCACGGCAGAAAGTGAGAGGAATGGACGAAGAATGTTGCTCAGAGATACCGCCAACCTTGGCTTCCTGGCGGCGAGCAGTAGTAGGGTCAATGCTAAAAATGGCATTGATCGTCCTGGCGGGACCTGGAGACGGCAGGGCTTTAGCAGGATCCCCAGTAACTTCGGGGGCCTTTCCTTTCTGGGCAGCAGTAAAGGTTGGCACCATATGCATGAATTCTTCCAGCTTGCCCTGATTCACCAGTTTGTCAAGTAGAGCTCCGAGGCCTCGACACTTGTGAAGCTTGTGCCCGTAGTTCCTGTGGAACTCACAGTAATTGTCGGGATCTACTCCGACCGGAGGTGCTGGCTTGGGCCTGACAGATCTGACCCAACCTTGTTTGACGGCTGCTGCATAGACCTCACGGAGCGGCCGAGAGAAGAAGTGCTTCAGGTGCTGGACGTGTCGTGGCTTCCCCTCATCTCGATCACGGTTCTTGGCCATGTGTATCTTCATGGTCGGGGGTTCGTCACCCCGATGTTTCCTCTTTCTATTCTCTTGCTTGACTATAGAAGCATCGGGGGGAGAGGACTCAACATCCTCAAGGAGCATAAATTGGCTGGCTCTGGCCACCAGCTCTGAATAAACAGATCTCCCACCTTGAGTCCCCTCAAGAAATTATGCATGGCCACCACCGGGTCGACATCTTCAGCTTTTGCCGCGGCGACGAAGAAGCGGTTGGTGCAATCCCGGAGGCTCTCTCTCTCTCTCTCGCCTTGCTTGATATTGGCGAGCACCATGTCGGAAACGACCATTCGGGTCCGACCGATGAAACGGGCGATCAGCTCCCATTTCAGGTGTTCATAGAAGAAGATGTGACCTCTGGGTAGCTTGATGAACTAGCTAAATGCCGCCCCTTTTAGAGTGTTGGCTAGGAGGTGGCACTTACTGGCTTTGTCCGGTTGGCGATAATGAACCGCGGCCTCAAACCCCTGAACGTGCTCGCGGCGGTCGGTCGCGCCTCTGTAGGCCTCAAGCCTAGGTGACTTGAAGTCTTCTGGGACTGGGGCCAGCCGGATGACATCAGTGAAAGGAGCATTGTCATCCATTGGTCTAAAGAATAGGTCAGACCCATGATGGGGGGCCTGAACGCCTGGAAAGAGGGGATCTCTTCCGGCAAGGAAAGGGGGGAAAGCAGGTGGAAGAAAAGCAGGCTGCAGTAGCGGACATAGTGGAAGAGGATTCTGGTGAACCCCCTGGAGGCAAAAGGGGCACCTGGGCGGTTGAGAAGAGCCAGACGTTTGAACGAAAGGCACCGCGACAGAAAGCGCGGGAGCGGGAGCCTCAGCGACCGAAGGAGGGGGTGCAGGGGCCGCTGCAACCGGCGGAAGAAGCTCTGGGGCCGCTGCAACCGGCGGAAGAGGTGTACGAACTGCCGCGACATGCAGGAGAGGAGCAGGGGCTGCCGCGACTGGCGGGAGAGGAAGTACTGCGCATACTGGCTGGGTCTGCCTGAGAATCACGGCCTGTTGAGCTGTGAGGCCAGTGACCAGGTCCGTAAAATTCGCCAGCATCCCTTGAAGCTCTGAGACGCAGGTTCCCTTGGAGGAGGAAGCAGATTCGGCGTGACGCCGAGAAGTTGAGGCCGAAACTCTGTCGTCTGGTGCATGGACGGAAGGTTCTCCCGCATGGGTGCTACGAGCGGCGGAGTTGGTTCGGCGCGTTCTGGCCACCATCTTCTCAGGGTCTCAATGAAAGCACCAGAAGATGTTGACGTAGGATATAGGGGATCCCAAGAAACACAAAAAAAAGAGAGTTCCGGGAGACGGCGGCGCGCCGAGAGGTAAGCCTGTTAGCTGAGGCTTTAAGAGAGGGAGAGAGACAGTTCGGGGCATCCAGTGCAGCACACAAAGATTTAAGGTGGTTCAGGGAGGGGATCCCCTACGTCCATCGACCGATCAGCGAAGAAGATTCACTAAAGGGAAAAAATAGCTGTTAAGGCCAATACAGTGCTTAGGAAAGGAGAAAAGAGAGAGCTCCTCAATTGGGGCTCCCATACAACAAGTGGTTCCGATTTGTGTTTTTATGATTCCTCCTCTTTTTGAAGACTGTTCAGAAGTATTTATAGACAACAGATGACAGAGCTTTATCCTAGTTTTTCGGAAAAAAATAAAGTGAACAAGCTCTGGGTTCGTGTCGTTTGTCGACCGCCAATTGGACAATCAACCGCAAAAGGAGGATGTCATCTTTTAATATCGGTACTACTTCTGGGGATCCGTGTCAGCTAAGGCATACGAATCCTTGATTTGCGGGTCTGGAAAAAACGTCCTCGTAAAAGGAACGGCGTGGTCGGACCAAGCTTGATTGTGATAGGCACCGTTTTGGAACATCGAGGACGAGGTTACCGGGGATGGTCCTGGCTCGTCGTGGACGAGGTTTGATTAAAGCCTCGTGCCGAGGTTTGACCGGGGTCTGGCCTGTAAAAATGGATAGATGAGTTAGTAAATAAAATAGAAGCTGGTGACAGCTAGGCGCCACGTGTATGGTAGAGATACAACACCGGAACCCGTGTTAATCAATATAAGTGTTTCTTTCTTGATTAAATGTCACTCCATATATTCAATTTTTAATATACTAAGACGAAAATTTTTAGATTCTAAAGCATTCCCCCAAAGCTTGAGTTTCGCTTTAACTCCCTTTTTGGTTTTATCAATAAAGACAATATCATCTGCAAAGAGCATATACCAAGGCACCTCATATTGGATATGTCTAGTTAAAACTTTCATAATCAAAGCAAAAAGATACGGACTTAAGGCTGAGCCTTAATTCATAGTAATCCAACTGTAATAGAAAAATCTTTAGTCAAACCTCCTTGTGTCCGAATACAGGTAACAACTCTTTTATACATGTCTTTAATAACTTTAATATAAACAGTGAAAATCTCTTTCTTTTTTAAAACTCTTCAGAGTACTTCTCTTGAGACTTTATCATAAACTTTTTTCAAATCAATAAAACCAAATGTATGTTTTCCTTTCTCTTCTTAAGCTTTTCTATTAAACTTCTCAATAAATGAATAGTTTCTATAGTAGATCTACCTAGCATAAAACTAAATCAATTCTCTGATACCTTAGTATTATGGCATAACTTATGTTCAATTATCTTCTCTCAAAGTTTTTAAAGTATGACTCATTAATTAAATTCTTTTATAATTGACACAATTCTGTACATCGTTTTTATTCTTATTTATACTCTTTCTCTATTTATTTGACATTCTGTCTTTAAAATCATATTAAACAATCTAATAAGCGAAGAAACTCCTTCATCTCCTGAGCACTTCCAAACATCTATTAGGATATTATCCGGTCCTATTATTTTTTTATACTTCAATTCAGTAAGATCAATTGAATTTTTATAACCTTTATTGAAAAGTTATTGAAAGTAAGTCATCCATCTATTTTGATAGTTTTTTTATGAAAAGTACTTTTTGATCTTCATTCTTAATACATTTTACTTGAGTTAAATATTTAATTTTTCCATCTCTTGCCTTGATCATTTAATATAATTATCTTTCTTCTTCTCTAGTGTCTAGCTTCTTATATAAATTCTCAAGAATCATATTCTTTATATTGCTGACTACTTTTTTAGATTCTCGTCGAGCCACTTTATATTTATCCCACTTATCCATATTTTTATTTTTAAACTAATTTTTATAACAAATTTTCTATTCATTATTTTTTTCTTGTACATCTTTTCGCTATGAAGCATCATTATTGTTTGAAATCATTTCTTTGGATTCTCCTAGCATATCCTTCGCCACCTTATGGATGCAGTTAGCAACCATGAGCCACATAAGATCAGTTTTTCCGTTAATATTTTATTGCTCAAGTTCTAGAATCTTCTTCTTAAATATACATCTGTTCTCATTCTTTAGATTCCACCATAGAGACCGATAATAGGGTTTTGGCTTATTATTTATTCTCCGATATTTTATCTCAGAATCTAAAATTATTAATCAATGTTGGGTAATCAAACATTCACTTGAAATGACTTTACAATCTTTACAATCCAAGCGATCTCGTTTTCTTATAAAAAAATAATCAATCTGAGTTGTTGAAGTTTCATTCTTGTACGTGATAATATGCTCATCTCTCTTCTTGAATAAAATATTAGTAATTAAAGATCATATGCTGAAGAAAATTCTAAAATAGTTTTACCCTCCTTATTTGTCTCTCCAAAATCATATCCACCATGAATCCTATTGAATTCCTCAACAATATTTCCAACATATTCATTTAAATCTCCTCCACTAAATAATCTTTCCTCCTAAGGTATTTCTTGAATTAACTCCTTCAAATTATTTTAAAATTTTTCACTTATGCTCGCATCCAAACCTACTTGAGAGCAATACACACTTACAATATTAATAATTATTCTATTGATTATAATTTTTAAAACCATAATTCTATCACAATCTCTCTTAACTTATACTACGTGATCCTTCAAGCTCTTATTCAGAGTTATACCCACTCCATTCTTATTTTTATTCTTACCAGAGTACCAAAGTTTAAAGTCTAAGCCATCAATTTCCTTGACTTTCTCTCCAACCCATTTCATTTCCTACAATCATAAAATATTAATCTTTTTATGGATCATAATATTCACAAACTTCATTAACTTGCCCGTCAGACTGCCTATGTTCTAAGTGCCTAATCTAATCCTACTGACTTGAGTTCTAGTATGACGTAGTAACTTCTTTACTCGCATTCGTTCATGATGTGAGGACCCTTGCTCATTTTTCACTACATCCAGGCGCCGATGCAGCAGCCCTTGCCTATTTCTTATTGTATTCAAGCAATACATCGAGTTGCTTCCAGAAAACGCTCTAACTTTAGTACAATTTTCTAAAGAATTCATGCCATGATTGATTCGACAAATTTTACGCTGGTTGTCGACTGGCTAACGCAACTCTCTGCATTTCTCAACCGAGACTTGGGACTCAGCAACAGCACGTTTCTGTGTTATACCTGCTGTCAAAAAGTTTTAGCTGATGGAGGAATGATTATTATCTCAGAAATCAGAATCTAATTAAATGTTTAATTTCTAAGATTAGCGTGACTATTATCAAGGCTTGCCGAGTGCATATCAAAAGCTAAAGCATTGCTTGATGCATCACCATTATTTTGCTATTCTGTTTCACCTGGATAATTAATATGTTAGAAAGATGCTTCTACCTGTAAATTGAGCTTTTTGTGATATATTTTCTTTACCACTTTGCAAAATCTGCTCTCCGCAGCACAGTAATTGCTCATGCTGGTGATGGGAAGAACAGCGAAAAGAGGCCGAGAGGCTGAATCATTTCGTGGTACAAACCGCCTTGTCGATGGAAGGTCTTCTTTTTTTTCCTCAAAAAGCTATGAAATATCAAGTGTTTCATGTATAACTATAACTTTCATGATTAAAAAATGCACGTGAATATAATTGACAAAGTCCGGTGCCTTTAATACAACTTATACCTGATCAGGAACATGTACCGGAGAACACGGTGTCGGCACTGTCAAAAGAAGAACATGGAATGGCAGCATTGAAGACCATGAAAAAAATAAAGACCACATTAGATCCCAATAACATCATGAATCCTGGGAAGCTTATTCCTCCTCATGTTTGCATATGATGTGGATATTATGATATTATTATTCTGCAACTCTATATTGCAGGCAGCAATAAAAAGAAGTGGGCCTGTTAGAATGTTTAAAATTTTTTTGATAAAAAATAGAAGAATTTAGCTATTTAAGATTGTATTAAATATAAAATAAAATAAAATTAATATTTATATAACAGATCATGTATATATATATATATTAATATATATATATAAATTGTGAAGAAAATATAGATTAGATCATTATTGGTTAAAGTTGTGAAATGTAGTCATTTGCTGCACAATTCCATGTTCTAAACTTCTGCCATACATTCCAAACTCTCTTCCCTTCCCTCAGTTCCTTAATTCTTGTAATTTGAATGAGATAAAAAAATATAGAACTGATTGCTTACCTGGAAGCTGTTATTATTGTTGTGAGTTTGCCTTGTAGGTCTATCATTGGCATCAGCGGTAACGATTGATGGCGCCGGAGACACAATCTGCGGACAACAGGCAATTAGAAGAAAATCTTCGATCCCTAATTGCAGAAACCAAAGAGTAATTGGAGGAGCTGATTAAAAACCAACAAGAAATGCTCAGGGGAATGAATGACAGAAGCAATTCGATCGCTGGATTTGAGATATAAAGCAGACCTAAATGCACAGAAGATCGCAAAACAGAGCATTCAATCAAGCTGAAATTCTTCCAACACCAGATCAGACTCCAGCTAATATGTTCCGCTTCAGTCGTCTTCTCCAGTCATCTCTTCTATGGAAATTCTATTAACTCAACTACCTAAAATTGAATTTTTGAAGTTCGCTGGGGAAAATATCATGGGATGGGTATTTTGATATGAACAACTTTTTGAGATAAGCCAAACTCTTACCGATTGGAAGGTTAAGCTAGCATCTATATATTTGGATGGCATTGCTCTAGAATGACATCAAAATTTTTCAAGGGCAAATCATACTCCTATCAATTGGAAGGTCTATAAGGAAGCCATTAAGGAAAGATTTGGAGATACTGTTTATGATGATCCAATGTATGAGTTGAGCACACTGAGGCAGAGCTGTTCTATACAAGATTATAACAAGTTTGATACTTTTCTAACTAGACTGGATCTTCTTGAAACTTATGCCATCAGTTGTTATTTTGGGGGTTTGAAGGAAGTGTTATTGGGATTATTGAGGATTATGAAGCCTAAATCCCTACGGGAAGCATTTAGTATGGCTAAGATACAAGAAGTAATATTAACTCAACAGCAAAAACCTTACAGAACATGGAACAGTGTGAGAATAAACAATACGGGAAGTGGAAACACAGGACTGCAGCGCACCACTTCTACAAGAAACCTGACTGGCAACTTCGGAGATTTAAATTCAACTATACAGCCTAAGGAGAGTGGTCGTAAGGTGTTATCCAACTCCATGTTTGACGAGAAAAGAGCTAGAGGAATTTGTTTCTAGTGTAATGAAAACTTCACTCAAAGCCATCAGAGTAAGAGGAGGCAATTACATCATATCTCTATATCTGAATATACGGAAGCTATTACTGCAACAGAAGAAAGTGCTTTAGAAGACATTGAAGGAGAAACAATGGAAGAGGAACCCGAAACTAAGGTTTCTCTCAATGCCATCACGAGAATTCCATTGAATCACACTATGATTGTACAGGGAACAATTAAAAGGCACAACATCTACATCTTGATCGACTCTGACAGTACACATAACTTTCTGGATCCATCTATAGTACCATTCTCTGATTGTGAAGTTGAGAACAATCCACAATGTGTTACGGTTGCTAATGGTGAAAGAATATCTTTGACTCAGAAAATTAGAAATTTTCAATGGAAGATACAAGGAGTAAAATTCAATGTAGATGCATTTCTCATGCCTCTTGAGAGCTACCACATGGTTTTGGGCATTCAATGGTTGGCTGAATTAGTAGTCAATTGGAATTTTAAGAATTTGAAGATGGAGTTTAGGATGGGTGGTAAGCAAGTTGTCTTAAACAGCACCAGGTCTCCATTTGTGCAGTTAGTCAATGAAAAGCAACTTGACAAAGCATTGCAAAATTATCTTACAGCTCTATATGTTTGCTTCTATTCAACTACTATACATTCTATGGAGAATCCAGCAACTAATTCAGAATTATTTCCAGCTCTCAATGCACATCAACGACAGGAATTAAATTCATTATTCACTATGTATGCTGAGGTATATTCTGAACCGAAGGGGTTACCCCCTAACAGACCCTTTGATCACCATATCATCCTCAAGGAAGGCACTAATCCAATTAATGTCAAAACCATACCGCTACCCAGCTTTGCAAAAATCTGCAATAGAGAAGTTGATTTCTGAAATGAAAGATGCAGGAATTATACAGGATAGTGCTAGCCCATTCTCCAAACCCCATTGTGTTAATTAAAAATAAGGATGGAACATGAAGATTATGTGTTGATTATAGAGAGCTCAACATCAAAACTATTCGTGATAGATTCCCAATTCCGGTAGTTGAAGAATTGTTAGATGAACTACATGGCTCTACTTACTTTTCTAAATTAGATTTAAGATCAGGCTATTGGCAGGTTCGAATGGTTGAGGAAGATATCAAGAAAACTGCTTTTATAACTCATGAAGGTCAATATGAGTTTTTGGTCATGCCATTTGGACTCACAAATGCTCCATCAACCTTTCAAAAGCTCATGAATTTTATCTTTTAACCCTTCCTTAGAAAATTTGTTTTGGCATTTTTTGATGATATATTGGTGTATAGCAAGAGTTGGTTTGATCATCTTCACCATTTAAAAGTGGTCTTTGAGGTGTTAGAAACATTCACTGACAGTTAAAAGGAGTAAATGCAAGTTTGCGACACAAAACATAGAATATCTGGGTCACTGTATATCTTCTGAAGGGGTTTCTACAGATCCAACAAAAATACAAGCAATAGTTGATTGGCCTACTCCCTCATCTATCAAGGAGCTACCTGGTTTCTTAGGACTTGCTAGGCATTACAGGCCATTCATAAAGGACTATGGTAAAATAAGCAGAGGATTAATAGATTTACTCAAAAAAGAAGCTTTTAAGTGGGATGCACAAGCGCGCAACAATTTCCAACAATTAAAACAGCTGTTAACTCACCCTCTAGTGCCAGCCAGCCTTGCTTTTTCCCAGCCCTTTATTGAAATAAATGCTAGTGGGAATGGTACTGGGGCAGTATTGAATCATTGATGCAAGTGGGACGTCCTATAGCATTTTTCAACAAGACACTTTCTACAAGACACCAACAATTATCCGTTTACTAAAATTTTTTGTTAGAACAATAAATTACCACACCAGCTCAACAGAAATGGTTATCCAAATTAGCAGGGTATGATTTTGAACGCTGCAGCAGATGCTCTCTCCTGCAGAATGCCAGCATCATCCCTACATTGCAATGCAATACTTCAAGGCATCTCAACTGATCTGTTAACAGAAGTAGCAAAAAGTTGGACTTCAGATAGTCAACTGCAAGTCATCATCAGAAATCTTCAACATGGAGTGCACTTGGAAAATCTCATATTTGGGCTAATAATCAACTTCGTTAGCAGGAAATGCTTGTTGTTGGCAATGGTATAAATCTTAGGAATAAACTAATTAATGTGATTCATGCAGAGCCTGCAGGAGGTCATTCTGGTGTCCTTCCAACTCTACACAAACTAAAGTTGATATTTTATTGGAAAGGAATGGGAAAAGCTACCAAACGCTTCATTCAAGAACGTCACATTTGGCAACAAAATAAATATGAGCCCAAGCAAACTTCCGGTTTACTGCATCCCTTACCCATTTCAGATAAGGTTTGGACTGATGTCTCCCTTGATTTTATTGATGGATTGCCTAAATCACATGGTAAAGATACTATCTTAGTAGTTGTGGATAAATTGAGTAAATGTGCCCATTTTGTTGCATTAGCTCATCTCTATACAGCATCTATAGTATCACAAGTATATTTAGACAACATCTACAAACACCATGGTATGCCAGAAAGACAAATAAGTGATAGAGATGCAGTTTTCCTGAGTAAATTTTAGCAAGAACTGTTAAAATTGCTCAAGGCTAAATCTAATATGTCTATCGCTTATCATCCGCAAACAGATGGCCAAACTGAAGTTGTAAATAGATGTTTGGAGACATATTTACGTTGTATGACAGGACAAAGGCCTAAAGAATGGGCTAATTGGCTCTCTCTTAGTGAAGGGTGGTATAACACTAATTTTTACTTACATAAAATGCACACCTTATGAAATTCTCTATGGACAAAAGCCACCTCTTCATATACCTTATTTAGCAGGCAGTTCTTCTGTAGATGCTGTTGACTGGTGTTTACAAACTAGAGAAGACATGATTAAAGTGTTAAAGCATAACCTTTATCAAGCAATTAATTGAATGAAGGTTCAAGCAGACAAGCACAGGAAAGAAGACAATTTGCAGTAGGAGATTTTGCTTATGTCAAACTACAACTGTATAAGCAAACTTCAGTGCGACACCACAGCTCATCTAAACTCTCACCACGTTATTTTGGACCATTTGAAATCACAGCTTGAATTGGACCTGTAGTTATAAGCTCAAGTAGCTTGTGTATGAAAAATTCATCCCGTCTTCCATTTTCAGTCCTCAAAAAAAAAAAAGGAGGAAAACTCGTAGAAGAAAAACTTCCAGCAGAAATAACTAATCTGGGGCAATTGAAGGTAGAACCAGTGGCCATTTTATGGAGGACAATTTTACGATGGCACCACTACCTTGAATAAGGATTAATACAATGGAGCAACTTTCTTTCTCTCTGTCTCCATCCTTACCCTATTTACAGGCAAATTGGATAATTCCTTTTAGATCACCACAGCATGAGTCATGATGTACATGCCCTTCATGCCATATGAAAGCATGCATACTAACTTATCATAATCATGACCAAGTTCACATGCTCTATAGTCTATACTAAGCTCAAAAGTGACTTTTCAAGATTTGCGGATGCAACAATTTTCATAATAATATCCTCTAGCTCCCCCATCTTTTCGAATGTTTTTCGATAAATCTCATCATCTAAACTTCATCATCAATAGATGACCTTGATGGTTCCTTTTTTAAGACTAACTTGTTCGAGAAGCTTTGTTCAATGAGTTTTTCTTTTACTTCCTCATAAGGAGGGATACTTCAATTTCCCAACTTTTCAAAGCTTACAATCTTTTCAAATCCCTCTTCTCCAATATAAATGTCAGAAGTGAACAATGTGAACATGGATAAACAAGGAACCCATGGAATTCTTCATCCTATTATCCTTCTTTATGTTGAAAATGTATTCTGCAATGTACCACTGAGCTTTATATAATAACTACTAAGCAAATCCTATATCAACAAAACAAAAGAGAAATTCAAGGTATACATGATAAAATACCTTAACCCCGTAGATGAGTTTTGAAACCACGAGGCCAAAGCGAATAATATTTAGAGTAGATCAAGCTGTTACATATGATATCAAAGCCACTTTGCATAGCCTCTTGGCTGATGGTGGAGAAAAATCTCAGCAATGATGTTGAGTTCAAAAGGGGGGTGTAGGTGATAATCTTTAGACAAGTTTCACATCAACAAAGCACAAGAAAAATGTTATGCACATATGAATATTAAATCCCATAGACATGTGTTGACCTATTACGACAAAGTGGATAGCATCTACAGTGGACTAGATTGGTGTACTTTGTTTCACGGAGTGATCTGAAGTTCGATGATGACCACTTCACAAACTCAATAGATAAGATAGGAAGAAGAATCATGATGTTCTTGAAAGAAGGCACTGGGAATTCGACGACAATCCAAGTTGCAGTTGATTTGATTCCTGTGGGGAACAAAGAGGATGAAAATCTATATGTCTCGAGGTTTACAAGTCAGCTTCAAAAGAACAAGGCAATGGCAATTACAAAGCAATAAGGAAATGGGACGGGAAAGTGATTCAAAAACTAAATGAAATCAAACGCGTGCCCCAGATAGGATTTTCTCCATTTGAGTGGAGGCATGATAAAGAGACGAAACTGGTGTCGGCCCATATCATGCTTATAAGAACATTGCAGATCTTTAATTACAATCATAAAAAATATCCAGCATAGAAAGAATAAGAACCAAGATAGAAGCATTATAATTAAAGCTAATGTTGCTGTTAAAATAATCCAATTTTGATAATCATTAACAATAAACAAAAGTATGGAGCCAAACTAACTGCTGGGCTCCTCACAAAGCCCAAACAATACTTACATGGCAAAACATGCATCATTTCCAAGAAAGCATGGAATATCTCGTGTCTTCGTGTCCCAATATTCTCATATTGTATCCATGCTTCTTAGGTATTTCTATAATATTGAATAAAAGATATAACAAATTACACCATCAAATATGCATCAATTATTTAATTAATAATTGTTGTGTTTTGCCATATCAGCATCCTGCATTTTAAAAGATTCTCATGTCACAATATTGTAACCTTGTATCGTTGAGCCATGCCTGTGCATCGTAAACCATTTCCTTGACCTCAACTGCTCATCTTTTTTAATGCAATAGTGCTAAGTCAAAATAAGCTACCTAGAGTTCTTGAGGCAGATTAAGGACAATCTACTTCAATCTTTCTACTATATCTCTAAAGTTTTTTAACTTTATTGTTTCAGATAATGGTGCATATAAGTTAGTTGATACCTGTTAACACGTGGTTCCGGCGCTGCATCTCAGCCGTACACGTGGTGCCCGGTGGCACTTACTTCTTATTTACTTATTCATATTTCCAAAAAAATTCATGCTATAACAAGTCAAGCATAATGAGATGCATCACATATAATGAAATAAATATCACATGCAGTAGATCTTTTTGATTATTTTTAAACCATAATTGATTCTGCTCAGATCTGCATGCAGGGTTAGCATTAATCCAACTGGAGGTACATAATATATAAATAATCGAGTAAAAGAGATAATACAGGTTCTTACCGAGTTAGAGATGACAACAGAAATAATCAAACAGAAGTGTATCTTCAAAGGACAGCAAGCTCTGAGAGTCTGAACCAGCAATGAAACAAGTAATGTAAACCAAAAAAAATAAAAAAAATAAACAGTCAAAGCTTACAGGAGAGAGTCGAAACAATTTAGGCCATAATGTTTCTTGCATTCAAAATCAAATACAAGAATCAGTTCCATAGCTGACATCATATTTATTTTGTATTATCAATTTCATAATCTATTAATCTGCTCAATAAGAAAGTAAACGTGCAAAGAACTGATATGCTTTTGTTAAAAGTATATGCTAGGTTAATTTGAATTAATTTACTAGGAGACTGTTACAGTAACGGTCATCGAGAGGTAGAGGATTAGTTAAAGAACGGAGTGTCAGGGACCTCAAGGTACACCCTCCTAAGAGGATTAGTTAAATTAATTGTTAATGCTCACATAACTACATATATAACACCCTATTTGCCAAAAATTACATATTCTATACCTGAATAAAATCTCGAACCTAAAACCAAAATTTAAAATCCAAAATCCTATATCCTAAATTACTTTAACACTAAAAACTAAATCCTAAAACCTTCTTATTGAAGTAGAGTTGTTTTTAAACCTTAATCAGGTTTAATTATTTTATCAAATGTTGGTTTTTCTTTAATTAAATTATTATAATATGAACAACAAATCATAATAGGTTAATAGCAACTAGGTCCCTCTAATTTAGACCTCTGTGCATTTAGGCCCCGCTAATTTCTAAAATAACTAAGTAGGCCCTCTAATTTGAAGTAATATGCAAATAAGTACTTTGACATTAATAAAGAGGCTCCATGAGGACGTTTTTTTTAACTAATGGACTAATTTGATTAATCTAAAGGTTAAATCAACATTTTAAATGAAGATAAAGTCTAAAGTGACCTATCAATTAAAAAAATATCATCTATTAGGTACTTTAATTAATACCATAAGACCTATTTGCACTTTACATCAAGCAAGAAGACCTAATTGGTTAATTTAAAAACTAAAGAAGCTCAATTGCACATAGGTCTAAACTAGAGGGACCTAATTGTTATTAATACAATAAAATTCATAGTAAGTCTTACAAATGGATCATTACTTGTGCCATCTAAAAATGCTCATTCATTTATCCAAAATGAACTTGAAATCAAACATTTTATTGATTTCAAGTTGACTGGCTCAAATAAGAAATATTACAATTCCAATGACAGCAAAAACAAGTTACAACAGTTCGATTTCCAATCAAAATATCCACATTATACATTTTCACAGATGCAAAAAAATGCCTTTTCTCTTTCCTGAAGAACAAATGCAGCCAGCAGATTGCAAGGGAACTCACATTTGATTGACATAAGCAGTGTAAGAACCTTCGCAAAACATGAGGCGCCTCAAGGATGCTGATCGGAGGCAAGGAGACAGAGCAGCTTCTGGAAGACCCAACACATCACCACTCTCCAATGGCGGCTGCAGTTTCTCCGGGTTTCCAAGCAGATCAGTTTTCTTACAGAATGATTCAAGGGCGATGTTCAGCCCAATTGAAGATGGTTCTGTAGTGAAGCTGCAGGTGCACAAAAACATTATCAATAAATCATCATCATATGCAGAGTTATTACAATATAGGATAAGTAATTACATACCACTAAAAATGTGTATAATATATATATATATATATATATACTTATATATACATACATATACATGATACATACATCCTTGACTTTGTTATTTGCATATAAGCCACCCGAGTTGTAAATACAACATAAAAATCGCACTTGCTATATTCCAGGATTTTATTAGTTAGCTTAAAACTTAACCAAGTTAAGCTAAAGTTAATCTATCAATTAGGATGGCATTATTGTTATATTTAGAACCTTATCATATACATGTATATACAACATGATATCAAGGTGATATTTTGGTTGTATTTATTAACTATTTTGCAACACGTTAAATCCCTGGTTATCAATTGGCCTAAGGGCCTGTTTGCATTTAGAAAAAAAATACCATTTTGGAAATTTTTTGGCTTTATTTTAAATATACGTATGATGAAAAATGAAGCTAGTTGTGTTAAAAGTTGTGTAGAATGTAAAATAAAGTTGATTAATATTTTGAGAATGTGATATAAACTGAAATTCTTTTACGTTGGAGTTTATGTAGAATGAGAATTATTTTTATAATGTATGGAAATTTTTGCCATGGCATTTAGCATTTAGCTTAAGAATAATTTTATATTTTTATATTCCCCTCGCATGTCAGCTAATTTGCTTCACAGCATGGATTAAATAAAAGATGGATTTTTTAAAAACAAAACTAGGATAATTGGGATCACAAAAGGCTCAAACTTTAGATCTCTGGCTCTGATGTTAAATCTCTAGTTACCAACTAACTTAAAAGCTTAAGCTTGTAGGCTATGACTCAGGATTAATATTATATTCTTACCTAAAGATAAAGAATAGCAAAATTATGACAAAATAGTTATTAGATATTTCAATTACCAGCAGAAAGTAATGTGGATGAAATTTTACTGTACTTACAATTTTTTGGCATAAATGTACATATATTGGGAGATTTATATGTAGAACACCTTGACTACTAAAAATTATATATTTCACCATCAGAGATAAAATATTACATATATCATATCGAAATTTTAAAAAATTACATATTTCACATGGCTTTCTTAAAAAAAATTATAAATTAAATTACTAATACATTTTCATATATTTTATCCTATTGTGTATAGTTTACAAGTCTATAATAGAGGCTTCCATATCCTTATAAATAGGTCCAAAATTATTTATTCTAGATCTAAAATCATTCATTTTGGGTCCAAATCAGCTCAAATTTTTAAAATCACAAATCAAATTCTGGATGTCACAATTGGCCGAGCCACCAGCAACTAGGACGTCACACTTTTGTGTAAATAACCAAGTTTTTTTTATGCATGTATGTATATGGCATAAAAAACAATTATCTCCCAAATTTCTTTTCCTTTACATTCTATTTCATTGCAGGAAGACAATCTCCCTCATGTGAGGTTATCCCTTGTGAAAGATTCTTCTATCAAAATCTTATGCACTCTTGCTGAGAGATGTTTCTCAAAAAGTTGACTCACCTTCAGATGATAGAATTCTAGTAAATTGGCAACTACCAAATCTCTAGCAAATATAGCATCTGTTGTCCAACTAGTAGTTCAATACCTATTGCATTGCATATAAAATAGATTCTAACCTTAAGTGTTGATCTTCAAGCTTCGTACATCAATAAATATTCCATGAAATCACAACAAAGTTTATGTAAATTTTATATACAGCTAATGTATGAAACAAATAGTTTATGGAGTATAGTATTAAAGTTTAAGATTTAAGATTTAGAATTTAGTTTTTAGTATTAAAGTAATTTAGGAGATAAGAATTAGGAGTTTAAGTTATAGTTTTAAAGCTCAGAATTAGGAGTATAGTGTAATTTTATCAAAAACTAATGTAAAATCTGTAATTTTTTTAATATTTCAGTGTGATATACGTAATATTTTATCTTTAATGGTGAAACATATAATTTTTCATAATTAAGATATCATTCATGTAAATGCCCCAAATATTTTATTAGAAACTATAATGTGCAAATCACATAATATTCTATGACATAGGTTGTCCTAATATACGTATCACTTTTATAAGGAGAAAAGAATACCATACAATGATTCAAAGGTCCTGCCATCCTGGCTCATTGCCGCACAGAGCCTGCATATTACCCATGGGGGTAAGATTGTCTCCTTTATTTCTAAGCTGTAACATATAGGGCTATTGGAAAGACTGAAAACAGCATTTATATCATCTGTGTCAGACCCGCTGGAAGAGGGAATAACTGCATCAGCTCTTTTCATCTCCTTGCATTTCAACTAAAAGAGAATGTGAAGAGCCATTAGAAATTAGAATTAGGTACTGGATGGAGCAAGCATTAAGTTCAAGAGGGAAAAATCATAAAATTTCAAGTGGAACAGAAAGAAATAAGTAGAAATAAGGTTAGTCTAACATACCAAAAAAAAAAATTTGCATACTCAAGAATTAAGACATGCAGGCCAAACAAGGTGAGGGTTGGGCATAGCACCCATTGAAGATAAAACGAGGGAATGGCATTCAAGGTAGTCTGTCCATTTCCTTTGTTGGCTAAGCACATTGAAGGTGAGAGTTTGAGATAAATGTATCTTATGAATGATAAAGTACTAGTAGATAAGATTCATGACAAATTAACCAAGAGTTGAAATCCAAGAGAAGCACCTCGAAAGCAAAGTGTGATGCCCAAAGAATTATGATTTGAAGTTTTAAAATTTAAACTGTTTTGGATCTAAAAGAAATAAATTTGGACCTATTTATAAGGAAAGGAAAACAGAGGGACTAAATTGCAATTTCCCATTAAATGGGATAAGCTCGGCAGCAGAACCGCCTTCGCCAGCTCTTTTTCCAATGTGCAGCGTGCATTGGAGAGAGAAAAGTCTCGATTCTCCCTCTCCCTCTCTGTTCCGCTCGTGTTCCGCCGGGTGCCCGCGTCCCTCTGTTCGCCCGTTTCGCTGAACCCAACGCCAACAACAACAACTGCAGTTGCAGCCAACAGGGAAAAGGAGGAGGAGGAGGAGGAGGAGAAGAAGAAAAGGAAGGAGGAAAGGAATCAAAGTGGGATTTTTCTCGTCCAAATCTCTTCGTATATTTCTTCGGCTTATATTGAGTTATCAAAATGACGTATAAGAGGTAGGCAAGAGTTCTAAGTTGTTTATGAAATTAAATTTGTTGGTTAATTAATTAATTTGATATATGTGATTTTATGTGTTATGTTGAATTAAAAATGATATATATAGCTAAATGCTTATTTTATTGTTGAATCCATATTACAGAAATTATTATTATTGCTCAGAATGATTTGTTATATGCATGATTTCTGATCAAATTGTATGATTAATAAATCTGCAAGAATGTCAAGAGCATGATCATGTATACATTTAGGGGGCGTTTGGTTCAATGTTATCTCAATGTTATGTTATGTTATCTTTAGAAATTAATAGTTTGGTTTAATGACATCTTTAAATAACATTACAATTAATTACAAAAATGCCATTACATGATGACATCTAAATGTCACTCCAAATTGGGTGACATCTCAAGATAACACTATCAATTTGTCATTATAATGCCAATAACTTCCAACTAAACAAAAATAATTTGGATAGCATTGATATTTTCTAATATCATAACATTGAACCAAACGAATGTCTATTGATGAATAACAATGACATTTAGATAACATGACATCTAAATAATATTGACATTGAGATAACACTGAACCAAACGCCCCCTTAAAGCATTATTGAGTTGTTTACCAAGTTTAAAGACAAAATGTGATTTGCGGACTTGGAACAACTAAATGTGATTATAAAGATGTTTTAAAGATCGACAATGAATTAAAAAGAATTTTTTTATCGCGTTTATGTCCCTGCCTATGCTTGAGCCATGCCATGTGATTTGGTAACCTGCCAAATATTGGGGATGGTTGCCAAGATGTGTAAACAACCTGCCACTACAGAGGATGATTGTATATATTATGTGGCACACCTCCATATGTAGGGTATAGGAGTTGCCAAGGATTCTATGTATATGTGATGAAAAAGAGGCAGTTGTGACATAATCCAAGAAACCAGGGCCCGAAAGATAAAAATATAAAGAATAAAAAGAATTTGCTGCGCATTATTAATATTGTATGCTAATGTCACATCAGCATTTATATTATGACTGTCAAATTATCTTGACTATTTGTTATTCATGCTGATAAGAAAGTATGATGTATGTTTGCTTGTAAATAGTTTTTATTTAACAAGTTAGTGCTTATTGGCTACTCAGTCCTAGAGTCGGTGGACTGATGCCTTTATTGGTAGGTACTGGTGAAGAAAGAGGCACACGAGAGACCTACGAGCACTAATCAGGGGGGATTTATATTTCAATTTGATCCTTTTCTTACTGTATAAGCTAAATGTAAATTATGATTTGTAAATAAATAATGTGTTAAACATGATGTTTATAGTATCAGTTTGTTATTTAAATTTATTGCTTCCACTGTATGAGATAAACGTTTCTGTTTTGTTAAAAGTTTCTATGTATAATCTTCCCTACGATTTAAGAGAGTTTCGTGATGTCTCTAAAAGGGGACGTCACGTGTGGTGTCTCGAAAGGGGGACGTCACACAAAGGGTATCAAGCTGTTTAGAAATAAGACAAGCACAAGCATTGTAGGTTTGGGATCCTAAGGATAGAAGTGTGAGATTGGATGAGATTTGTCCCATCATGTGAACTTCAAATAGCTCAAGTCAACTATTCACATTGATTGAGGCGGAACGGGTATCCAATTGATTGGCTAAGATCAATTAGCTCACATTAATTTAAAAAACTCAGGTCAACTAATTCACAATGATGCACATGCATTGTAAGTTTGGGATCCTGAAGAAGGATAGGCAATGCTAAGAGATTGGATGAGACTAGTCACATCATGTGCTAACCTCAAATAGCTCAGGTCAGTTAATTTACATTGCTTGACCGAGAAAGGGCATCAAATTGATTAACTTAAGTTAATTAATTCCCATTGATATAACTGGAAAGGGATGATTAACTCAGGTCAATTAGTCCATTAGTACAAACTTAGGTCAGTTCACATTGATAAATGCTTTTTTACGAATGGTATAATTCTAGTGGATGAGACTCATGAAAAAGTAAATTGAAGGTTGAAATTTTAAAGAAGCACTTCAGAAACAAATGCACCAATTGATTAGAAACAAGAAAAACACATGCATTGTCAGATTGCGGTTCTGAGGAAACAATTGGCGCTAATACTACGAAATTGGATGGGGAAAATTACATCCTAAAATTTGATTGATGGATTTAAGAATTAAAACTAATTTGGACTGAAAATAAAGGATTTTGGACATCAAAATAATATTTTCGTCCTATTTATAAGAGAATGAAAACAGAGAGACCAAAATGCAATTTTCCAGGGATAAGCACGTGCTGAACCGCCTTTCCCATGCTTTTTTGCGTGTCGCCCGTTGCACCCCGTGTTTCTCTTTCTCCCTCTCGGTTTTCTCTCTGCTTCGCCCGTCCCGCGCCTCTCTGTTCTGCCGTCCGCCTGTTCCACCGAGCCAACAGCGACTGCAGCCACCGCAGTCAGCAGGAGGAACAAGGAACAAGAAGAAGAAGGAGAAAGAAGAGGAAGAAACGAAAGCTAGTGAGGAATTTCCAAGCTTGTTTAACGATATAATCGGTGGGTAATTCTTTCCCTAAAATTGATATTGAATTATTATTAAATTGTGAATATAATTTAATATTATGAGAATATGAAATTATGTTATTATGTCATGTATGCTATTAATTGAACAAGAAAATGAGTGTGATTTGCTTATCTGTGAGGTGACGTGGTACTGAAAAATTTTTATATACCAAGAACCGACGAGGATGAAAACTTTCCTATATATATGTTATTTCGACGAGGGCGGGGAGCGTACAAACCGGGAGATGTCCTAAAGTGGAATCTCCGATGCAAGGTGCGACTCCTGTCAATGCTTCTAGAATAACAAGATGTAGGAACTTTTGTCAGACTTCTAGGTGAAAGGGTATGGAAATAATAAATCCACATCACTAAATAAAATAATATTATGTTATGATGAAATAAAGTGAGTTCAATGATAAGATAGATTATGATGATAATTATTTATTTATCTGCAAGAATATCAAGAGCATGATGATGTGTATTTTAAGCATATTTGAGTTGTTTACCAAGTTTAAAGGTAAAATGTGACTTGCAGACTTGGAACAACTAAATGTGATTATAAAGATATTTTAAAGATCGACAATAAATTAAAAAGAGTTTCTTGTCGCGTTTATGTCCCTGCCTATGCTCGAGCCATGCCATGTGATGCGGTAACTTGTCAAATATTAGGGATAGTTGCCAAGATCAGTAAACAACCTGCCACTACAGGGGATGGTTGTATATGTTATATGGCACTCCTCCATATGTGGGGTATAGGAGTTGCCAAGGATTCTATATATATGTGATGAAAAAGAGGCAGTTGAGACATAATCCCAGAAACCGGGGACCGAAAGATAAAAATATAAAGAATAAAAAAAATTTGCAGCGTATTATTACTATTGCATGATTTCACTTGAATCATTTTATTATGACATCTGAGCATATTTTGAATAATTATGTTTTATATTGGATATTATTTTACCTACTGAGTTTATATTAACAGACTCCTATCATTTTTTATGGCAGGTATGACATAGGAAGAATCACGAGACATGGTGTGAGGTATCACAGGTTGCTTTAATGATATGAGATTAAAATTTAAGTTTTAACGCCTTGGTTGCTGGTGGCTCGGGCCGGTGTATAGGGCGGTCGGGTGCCGGCAGCCGGGACATCAAAAATGTGATCTTGTGTGACTGACGATTGCTTGAACTGTAAAGATCGTAAAGTCATTTCAAGTGAATGTTTGACTACCCAATATCTATTAATGATTTTAAATTCTGAGATAAGTATTGGAGAAGAAATAATAAGTCGAAATACTATCCTCAGACTTGACGGTAGAATCTAAAAAATGAGAACAGATGTATCTTTAAGAAGAAAATTTTAGAACTTAGACAGTGGAACATCAACAATGAAACAGATCTTATATAGTTGACGATTACTAACTGCATTCGTAAGGTGGCGAAGGATGTGCTGAAAGAATCCAAAGGAGTGACCCTAAATAATAAAGATTAGGCCTGTCAACGAATCGGATTTGGATCGGATCGACCCCAACCTGGATCCAAATCCATGAACCACGGATCGGGTGATAGTCAACCCGGATCCTCTCGGATTGAAAACCGGATCAGGTTGGAACTCGGATTTTCGGATTTGATCCATTTACTAAGATTGCAAATAACATACACAATCACAAAATTCTCAAAATTACGTAGAGAAAAAGTTGAAATAATGAGATAACTAGTTTAAAAAATCTCCTTAAAGAGATCATGAAAAATTAAATGAAAACAAAGTCAGTAAGAATAAATAGTTATTCAAGACAAACTATTAAGAAAAAAAAAATAGATGAGCTGCTAAAGAGAGAACCAAACTGCACTCATCCCAATATTTTTGAAACTTCATCCTCATAGGCTCTGCCATTAACTGTAATTCTATATTTTCATGATTTACTAAACTATTTAATTTAAGCTGAATACGACAAGTGTGAACAAAAAATATGTTGCATGTAGGATAAGATGTACCAGAAAAATGCACAGTTGCCTCATAAAAAAATTTTAGTACATCAAATAAATCAGAAGCAATCTTCCACTCTTCATCACTTGGATTGTGTTTGTAATTTTTGTCAACCAATTGGAGACGACTAAAGGCAGTTTTTAGAGGCAAAGCAGCTTCGAGCATCAAAAAGGTGGAGTTCCATCTGTGGGGAACATCAAAAGGAACCTTCTTTTTTCCATCTAGCTTCAATTGGCTCAGGACATTATCAAACTTTTGTTTAGCAAAAGCAAATTTGTATAAATACTTTACACTGTCACGAATCTTACTTATCAATCCACTAATACGCTTTAAGCCATCTTGTACTATAAGATTCAGAATATGAGCACTACATCTAACATGAAATAGATCACCACCAAATAGTAATAAATTTCTTTCACACAACCAATTCTTAAAACTTTTCACCATAGCGTCATTATTTGAAGCATTATCAACAACAATAGAAAAAAGATTTTTATCGATATTCCATTCTAAAGCTACTTGTAAAATGCACGCATGAAAAGTTTCAGCATTATAAGGAAAGTCCATTCTTCTGTACGCTATCATTTTTTTTTCAATTCCCAACTAATATCAATATATGCAGTGTTACGCAAACATAGGCAATATTTTGATGCTCAGATGTCCATAAATCTATAGTGAGAGTAAATCTAGATTGCTGTAGTTTGCACTAAAGCTTCTTTTGCAGTGATGACATATGGCAACTTGTTGACCATCTTTGTTTTTTGTTCTTTCGAATTCCAACCACACATGCGAAGTAAGCTTCCTACTTTTACTTGATTCATCCACCTCATTTGATTGTTGTTTAGCAACAATGTTTTGGCCATTTTCAACATTTGAAGCAGGAGTACTCATTTTCTGAATTTAACAATTTAGTAAGCTCATATAATCATATTACACAAGAATATAGCTAAAATAAATAATATATCTATATATATTTGAAGTAACAAAAAAATCTGAAATAAATAAAAAATGCACGTAAAAAAATCATTAACATGTTGCATTGGGCATTTGAGCATGATTAATTGGCAAAAAAAATCATAAATTTAACCACAAATCGTTGGAATAAGAATGATGATAATGTCTAACATATATATTAATCTACATGATAAAATAAAGAAATGTTTTTTAAAGTAATACGGTTAAAATGCGTCTCATTATTACTTCTCAATTCTTATTCTTAACAAGTGAATCAATAGGTAAAATAGCACGATTCTTGTTTTTTTTAAAGTAAAATAGCAAGATTCTTACTAAATGAAGATGCAGAACAACACAATGCTGGATTGAAATTTTTGACTCGCCAAATGTCGATTTAGGGCTAGTGCAGAGCTGAACTGTCGATATCGTTATAGAACTCAGGAGATGTGCCGCACTGGCAGTGCAGCAGGGACTTCTTGATCATGCAGAGGATGGGCGGGAGTTGGAGATCCAGGTGAGACGACGCAGTGGCGGGAATCAGACGACAGGTCACAGGATGCTTAGGTGGCCAATGGGTCGCGAAGTCGTGCGGTCACTGCATTTGGTTGCTGCGGTTCACAACTCACAAAGTGGCTGCAATGCGCAGTCGCAGCGTCTGACGGTTGCCGGTGGCGCGGCGCCAGCGTCAAGCGATCGTAGCGTCGCGCAGTCGCTGCGTCGCGCGAAACACAGTTGCTCCTCGCTGGTGGTGGCGGCGTCGCACGAGGTCGGGATCGCTGGCGGCGGCGTCACGCGATCGTTGGTCGCTGCATCGAGGGGTCGCGGTGGCTGGTGGCGGCGTCGCGTGAAACGCAGTTGCTGGCTGCATTGCAACTCGCACGCGGTCGGGATCGCTGGTTGCGATGTCACGCGATCGTTGGTCGCTGCGTCGCGGGGTCGCAGTCGCTGATGGCGGAAATTGCGCGACGGCGAAACGCAGTCACTGCCTTGCTGGTGGTGGCGGCGTCGCACTGGGTCGAGATCGCCGATGGTGGCGGCTTTGCGAAAATTTGGGCGCTCCAGAGACAAGTGATTTAGGGTTAAGGAAAGCCTCGGCCCAGTAAATTTGCTATTAATTTAATTTTATGTGATATGTATTTTAATTAAATATATGATCAGTAAAATTAATGATATGCAATAGTTAATATATGTTGAAATTTACTTAATAATATGAAATAATTAAATATGTGAACAGGTCGGGTCATTAACGTATCAGATCAAGAATAATCCAAATCCAATCCGTTTAAATATAATTGCGGCGGGCTAGTAAACGGATCGGATTGACGGGTCGAAAAAAACTCCATTTGGGGGGTTAATTGGATCGGAACTCAGATCGAATTGGATCATGATCCGATCCATTGACCGGCCTAATAAAGATGCTTAACGGTAAAAAGATAGTGTACAAAAATAAATTAAAAAGAAGAACATTTATTATAAAGATTGGTTTAAAAAAAAGAATAAGGATAAGTAAAAGAAATATATAATGATCCGACAAGAGTCTAAGAAAGCAGTTTATAATGCAAAGAATATCGTTCTTGAGGATTTATATAAAAAGCTAAGACACTAAAGAAGGAGACAGACAGACATATAGGATAGCCAAGGCAAGGAACAGAAAAACTAAATACTTAACATAAGTCAAATACATTAAGAATGAAAATCAAAAAATACTTTTCATGAAAGAAAATATTAAAAATAGATAAATGAGCTACTTTCAATAACTTATTAATAAAAATTGTAAAAATACAATTGATCTTATTGAACTCAGCACCCCAAAAAAAGTAAAAATTACTTTTATATTATACGTATCAGTAAAGCTGAACTCTAAAAAATTTTAAAAAAGATGAAGTATAAAAAAACAGTAGGATCGAATGACATCCCTATAGATGCTTTGAAGTGCTTGGGAGATGACGGAGTTTCTTAGCTCACTAAATTATTTAATATAATTTTGAAAATTGAAAGGATGCGAAAAGAATGAAGAAAGAGTATATTGGTACCTAATTATAAGAATAAAGACGTATGAAATTGTATCAATTATGGAGAAATTAAATTAATGAGTCATACTTTAAAACTATAGAAAAAGATGAGCGAGTATAGATTACATCGTGATACTAAGGCACCAGACAATTAATTTTGTTTTATGCCAAGTAGATCTACTATAAAAACATTTCATTTATTGTGAAGTTTAATAGAGAAATTTAAGTAGAGAAAGAAAAACTTATATTTGATTTTTATTGATTTGAAAAAAACTTATGGTAAATTTGCAATAGGAATACTTTAGAAAATTTTAGAAAAAAAATAGATTTGCACTACTCATATTCAAGTTATTAAAGATATGCATAAAAGAGATATTAATTAAGTTCGAACACAAAGAGGTTTGACTAAAGATTTTTTATGCGGAACTGGAAAAAAAATTGTAAATAATATTTTATATTTATATTCAGCAAAATTGATTAACAAATTATTTTAATTAAAAGAAGAAAAAAAATTAAATAAATTATATAATAGAAAAAAAATTTAATCTTATAAATTAAGATATTTTAAAATTAAAATTAAAATGGATCGTATGATAAATAAGAATTTATCAATTTAGATTAGGGCGTTAATTTAAATTCAATAAATCAGATTCGAAGTTCAGGAATCTAGGACAAACACCTCACAGTTAAATCCAACAGTAATTGACAAACAAAAAAATATCAGGTCACACAATTAGAGCCAAATAAATAACCAAAGTCAAGTGACTAATTTGTGTTGAAGTCAAATAATCAGCTTAATTGGGTTCGGGAAAAAATTTACCAGCGATTTGAATACGAGAAGAGTCACTGGCGATGAAGGTTAACTGATCTGGTCGCAGCCAGGCGGGTTGAAAACATCGTAGCCGATGTTATGGAGGAGGCCGTCGGCTTAAGCCTTGTGTTCGATGTTGCAGGAGATCAGCGGGATCGAAGTTTGGTCCAACATCGTGCAAGAGATTGTAGAGGCCAAACGTCGTGCGCAAGAGGCTGCAGAAGGCCAAACGTAGTGCACGAGGTTTGAGATGATACAGAAGGCAGAACCAGCAGGATTGAGATCAGACGTCTTAGGCGATGACTGCTAGCCGGACTCGGGCAGTGGCTGGCAGCACAACTGGAGCTGCGGCAGCGGGATTGCCGGCTCTCGCGGGTAGCCGGTGGATTAACGAAGGCGAAGGCGGTGCGAGCGGAACGAGCTTCGGAGGTAGGTGAGTGCGCAAACATTTTTTTTATCCCTTTTTTTTGAAAAATGGATAACTAGGCTAATTTGAGGATTCTCACCAAAGGCTAACCCTACCCTTTCCTTCACCGGAATATCTACGCTCTGAGAAAACTTAAACATAATTTCATTCATCAAATGCTATCTCCTTTACAATGCAAGGCGACCTCTTTATATAGAAAGATCCCATAAAAAAAATTTGACAATACAATATTGAATGTAGGAAATAAAATACCAAATAAATAAAAGCAAATATGACACTAATTCTATTGCAATAAAATAAAATCAGCTCGAAATATGGTGAGTTTTTCAAACCTCTCAAATATGCTCTGAATCAAATCAAATAAAACCAAATCTAAATAAAGCTAATATGAAAATCTCTAATAGCTTTAATTAATTTGAATTTGAATTTTGATTTAGCACTTGTCATCATCCTAGCCATCCAATTCAATGTTGATTTGTGTCTCCACCAATTTTCCTATTATAGTTAGATTACATCAAGGCTCAACTTTAAGTCTGTATTTTTTTTACTTTGGTTATGAAAATCCTGACCGAAAATATTCAAGATGAAATGCCATATTATATGTTCTGCACAAATGATGTTATCCTTGTTGATAAAAAACTAAAAAGGGAGCTAAAGCGAAACTCGAGCTTAGAAAGAATGCTTCAGAATTTAAAGATTTTCGTCTCAGTAGTTCAAAAATTGAATATATAGAATGCACATTTAGTCAAAAAAAGCACTTATATTGGTGATAAGACAAATTGTGATCAAATTATCAAAAAGAATACACTTTAAATACCTTGAATCAATCATACAAAATAATGACAAAATAGATAATAAAGTTATTAGTAGGATCCAAGCAGGAAAAGTAAAATAGAGAAATGCTTCTGGTGTGTTGTGCGATAGAAAAATTTCATCTAGACTTAAAGGTAAATTTTATAAAACTATAGTAAAACCAGCGATGATATATAGTGCTGAATACTAGCCTATAAAAAAAAACATACAAATAAATTAAGTATTTTAGAAAAAAATGCTAAGGTGGATGTATGGGAAGAAATTAGGAAAATCAAGTTGATGTTTTTGGATGGGAAAATAGTTGCACAATGTGGTAGCTTCACATGGTTCTAGTTGTTGAAAACCATGAATTAGTTGAGAGGTTGAAATCTTATAAAAGCACTTTAGAAGCAAAGATTATCAAGTTGATTAGAAATAAGACAAGAAGATGCATTGTAGGCTTGGAATCCTGAAAACAATTGACAATGTTGTGGGAATAGTTGAGACTGTAGTCAAATCAGAATAGAATTTCAAATAACTTAGGTCAATTAATTTACAAAAACATAAGAACAAAGGAGGACATTAGCACTATTGCTGTTGGTCCTGTCCATCTCAACCTCTAAATTTCATAAAAAAAAGCAAGAAGATATAAGTCATGATTGTGACGCCCGTGGCTGAAGAGGGCGGGAAGTGACGCCGGGTGATGTCCTAAGAGAAAGGAATCACTGAGGCAAAGTGTGGCTCCTGGCACTTCTAGACCGAGTAATGAGTGGTGAGAGGGGCACAGGAATGAATCGTCCCACATTGAAAAGAGAGGGAGATCCTAAGTAAGTAGATAACGTGATCTCAAATAGTAGAGGCATCTTTTAGGGCAAAACCGTGAGGTTAGTGATGAAAAACTCCGTAGTTAAGCGTGTTTGGACTGGAGTAGCACTGGGATGGGTGACCTCCTGGGAAGCACTCAAACATGCAGTTTTCTTAAAGCCAAAGCGAACAATACCTCTACAATGAGATGACGGGATGTTACAATGATGGTAATGAAAAAGATAGGTAGTCAAAAAATGCCTTGGTATATTGTCACGAGGCATGACCTTTAACGCAATTGTGCTAACAAAAAGCATTGTTTTAATAGAGCTTTATAAAGAAGAGAAATCCATGCTGTTGGTCCCAACTAGTTTACATTAAGGCTTGTGCATGTTTTATCGTTATTATTATTGTTCTGTTATCCTTGTTCCCATACTCTCATGTAGCACTATAGTAGGATAGATACTATGGAAAATGATTAAAAAAACTCAGCCCCAAATAATTAAAATATAGTTTTAATGATGGCAATGAATAAAAAGGTACATGCATCATGTTAGATCTTGATCGCACCAGCATATATTAATGACTGAATTAACCTTTAGCAAAATCCCAAAGACTAAATAAACGAATTAAACTTCCTCAAAATTACAGCAAAACAGAATTTTGTTATATTTATGTCTCATAGGTAGTTCTAAAACCAATTGAAGATACAGCCTTAAGTATATTAACTAAAAAAGTTACCACTGGAGTGCAAAGAGAAGCATTAAGGAATGGCACAGGCGCATAGAGTGATGGAACATCTGCACCACTTAAAGAATTCAGTAAATACCTGAAACAGTGTGTAATAAAAACAGAGTCAAATACGATAGCAAGCATTCAAATTCATCAATCTTCAAAATAAAGCATCATGTAAAGCAAAGGAAGATGGTGGAATGCTAGTTCGTTGTCTCTTTCACTTATAGCTGCAACAAAAGAAAGAATAACCAATCACATATACCTGACAACCCACCACTACTGTCATCCATTATGGAGATCACTGGAAAGTTAATAGGCATTAATTTACATAAAAATGAGGAGAATAAGACCTCCAAGAGTGGGAACATCAATGTGGAACCAGACACATTGTGAACTTTACTGAAGTTATCGACATTAATTTACACAAAAACGAGGAAAAAAAGGCCACCAACAGTGGGAACATTAGAGTGGAACCAGACACTTTGTGAGCTTTACTGAAGTTTGCATTCAATCCCAAGCATTTTCGAAATGAGTTTAAGTGCAGCCATGTATAAATTTTGCCTTTAGCCCAACGTTTTGCCAATTAAGGTAAAGAATTCAAAATATTTTTTAATCTCTACAAGTTTCCAAAAAGAAAAAAAAAACCTAAGACAAGTTCAACATTGCAGCAAAAGCGTACACACATTTTGCCCAAAAACTAAATAGCAGAATCCATCAATATTAACCCAAGAATTCAACCAATTTAGTCTTTCTTATTCAACATACCATTAACTCTTTCTTATTTTACGTTTTGTTATTTGAACATCATGAAACAGCATTTTTCTGATAAAGGCATAATAATCTAAGGAATGCATTCTTTAGGAAGAATATTTTTTAAATTGCTTAATATTATAAACATAAATCTATAGAACTTACCGCAGCCTAAAATGCAACAAGGACTACGGATGGTTATGGAGGGACTAAGTGGACGTACAAAATACCAATGTATTCTGTAAAAATTAGAATTCCACTTAACATAAATAAGTAACATACTCAATTTTCAGTAATTACTAATTACTAAAAACAAAATGTAAAAATTAGAATTTGGACTTTACATAAATAAGTAACATACTCAATTTTCAGTAATTACTAATTACTAAAAACAAAACGATCAATGTTTGAGCCGATTTTTGGGAACAGAAAACAAAAACAAAATGACAAGCAGCATTTCCAATAACTAAGTATACTGCAATAACATAAATCTGATTTATAAGTAGATCTCAAAAAACAAAAACTCATTGTTATCATCTATAACTGTTACAATATGAAAGTCAGCAAAATTATCACTATAATCTTATGTTACAACTGAAAATTGATTCTTTTCAGTAATTATTGCTAAGTGCTAAAATAGGAATAAAAATTGATTTTAAATATGTAAAGCCCTGTTCTCATTGCTTTCATTGTAAAGTACTGTTTAGCAAATTTGCTTTGTTGCAATATTTAAGACAATTATTTGATATGATTAAAAACCTACAAAAACGTTTTGCCAAAACATAATCTCTTTATCAAATACATTTCCATGAGGCAAGATGCTAGATTACCTATAATTTAAGAGGAAGTCGTATAAACCATGGACACTTTGGTTTGCACTAAACTTCAGGAGCGACTGAGGGGTATTGTCCACAACAGATATAGAATCTTGATGAAAGGCCTGCAAAATACAATAATTACAAGCAATAAGCACCTACAAAATTGTTGGTGAAAATTCTAGAACGCACGACAGAAATGACAGCCAATTGATCAACACCTGCCCCAAATTTCGCTTTTCAATCTCTGATAGTTCGACCAACTCAGCCTCAGTAGCTTGTTCCACTTCAACTTGACAAAGAGGCATGGAAAAAACTAACTTCCTATTTAAAATTATGAAAATCAAGTTATAAACATTAAAAGAGTAAAGTAAAAGAAAGTTTGATAATGTGGGTACAATAATCAAGATATTAATAAGTTCAGAACTCATATTACTATCAGTTCACCAGCCACATAGTTTATTTCAATAACCAGGTTTCATTTATGCAATTGAAATAAAATATAATTAACAGTCTTAAATTTAACTCAAACGAAACTGTAGATTTAAAAGGAGTATAAAAAAAAGACTGTGCATTAAATTTACACTTCAATGTCCCTATAATATCGCAACAAGACATAAGCAGTGAGATTCATGCTCTTAGATTGAGAGAGATAAACCTTGATTTCCCTCCTATAAGGTAACCAACAACCACATAAACCAAGATACAAACTAAGGCAGCAGGTTAAGGCACAAAACAAGTCAAGTCGGCAAGTACATGACTCAATTTCGATCTTTTCAAGTTCAAGTCAAAATTGCTTTGACTTGAGTTATAGTTATTTGAGTTGCGATCAAAATGATCAGCCTTTTGTAGCAAATAAAAATGCATTATAAGTATTACAATTGTTATGTAGTCATTAAAGTTACTAAAAACTTAAAAGTGTAAAAACACGTAAAAAACCTTTTTCATAAACTACAAAACCAAAATTATTCAAGGCCATCCCAAAACTTATCAACGGCTATGTTGATGTTCTTGCATATGGAAATAAACTCCTATTTGGCTTCAGTCATTTTAAGATATGACCTACCATAAGTATCCCTTAGGTATGAAAAAAAAAAACTTACATGCTTTCTAAGCAAGGATCTCAAACCATCGTATAGACCGTGAAAAGGAAAGCATTACATGATTGTCTCTTTTGCAAAGATTTATTGCGAATGAATAATATGACGAATTGTGAGGCATAAACTACAAATATCACAAAAAAGCAATGAAAAGATTAGGATAAACAAGGCATCAACATAAAAAGTGCCACAAAAAATGCAACAGAAAGTCAAAAAATTACATTGATAAAGAAACTTCCAAATAAGCATAACATGAGAAATCAGTTATCAATCAGTTAAAACATTAAAAAAGGTCATAATCTATAAAATTGTAACTAGACCTGTCAACACATAAATCCCAAGCTACAACTTGCAAGTCAAGTTGTCACAGAAGAAAGAGTAATGTCACTGTTCTCCAACAAATTCTCTCATGTTAATAGGTTATCCTGACAAAAAAACACAATACCAACAACCCATCTGATATGTACAAACTTGAACTATAACATCTATCCAAAAGCTCTCGAGCGCAACGCCACCCTCCATTTTTGCATGACCAATTCCCCACAAAGCTCAAGGAAACAAGAATTTAAGTTCCAGTTATAGCATGACAGAAGTTATGCATTGATAGCATACATCTTAAATCATTAAAAAGTTAAGACCTTGCCATCACCAACTAAAGGCTTGTATGCATGAAGTAATATCCACATCCTACAGTACATGAAGTACAAACATATTTCTTTTAAAGAAGTTTCTCAAACCATGCAGAACCAACACTAGAAGCGACTTTAATTCAACTTAATTCTGGTCATTCAAAAAATATGCCAGCTTTTTGAAAGTTTACCAAAATCAGATATATTTGCTCTAGAACAGGATCTAAAATCTCTTGCTTTACTAAGAAAAGCATTTAACTAAGAATAATCTATAAAAAGAATGAAACCTATATCCAGACTACAAAATTCACCACCTAATCAAACACTTAAAAAGGCTATTATCTTAAAATAACTATTCAGATGTGAGGAATCCACCAATAAAATTAGTAAGAAAATCCTTCAATGTGCAACACAGGAAATGAACATAGTACGTAAATTAGTGAACAATTAAATATCAAACAAGGAAATAGATATGGGACTCTCCTACATATACCATGAGAGGTTAATACAAAATGTAAACTAGAAAATAAGAAAAACATTTGGAGAAATAATATCTAAATTCATGATTATTAATAACAAAAGTTATACAAAATTCGGTGACATAAATGAAAAAAGAATTCAATTATGGCATAAGTGGAAATCATATATGTATCAATAATATATTTGGCTTGAATGAGGTAACACAAAAAAATCTTCAAGTATTACCCAAAGGACAAATAATACGAACAATATAAAGTCGAATAAATCATGAAATGCAATTCAGCTAAACATATGGTAAGTTTTCCAATATTAATACATGGTAAGCTAACTGTTACACAAAAATGAGCATGAGCACACCCTAAAACATAAACTGATCATAAAATTAAACCAGTGAATAGGGATGGGAAAAAACAACATAACCAATAGTAACATTTTTTATCCTTGAAGTCCACAAGTATCTTCAAATATACAATTTCGCATACCATATAACATGTTACAAATGCTCTTCCTAAACATGTAGTATAGGTCTCGAAACGAATCCTCCCAATCATGCTGCCGTTTTAGTAGAAAGTCCTTTTCTACATTGCAAAAGCATTAAGATACCATTACAGTAGTTTTAAACATATAAAAAAAGATAATTCTTGTGGATGAAGCGACAAACCTCCTTTTGTAGCAGATAAAGTCACTGCAGTTATAATGGAGGTGGGAAAAGAAGATTGTGGAAACACCCAAGATTTTAAAGCCTTAGAATACATAACATCGGTATTTATGCAGGAAAACTGTTGATCCAAATTAAGAATATGTTTAGAAGTGCATTGGTCAATGTCAAAGAAAGCAGGAGTTGCATTTAACCTCTGGCACCTAAAAATAGAATAATAGTTATGTGGAAAAGGCATCATGACTTCCATGACAAAAGTAACTTTAAAAAAAATCGCATGTGCAAAAATTTCATAACAAAACATAAAACAATGCTAAAAGGAAATAAAAAAGAACCAATCATGCAAGATACCTAAGCAAAAAGAATGAAGTAAAAATGTCTCAATTTCTAGCAAAAGTTAAATGATTGAAAATTGTATAGTTGGTTACACTGCAAAATAATTAGGGAGATCATCCAAACCAAAACAAATTATTTTTAGGGTAAGTAGTAACTAGATCCCTCTAGTTTTCCCTCATGTGCAAATGAATCCCTGTTATTTATGAATAAAGTAAAGTAGCCCTCAAGATTATGTAAATGTGCATTTGGGTCCTCAACTATAGTAAAACAAAGGTGCATGTAAAGACAAACTAAAGGATTTCAATTGTTAGTCTCTATTGTGATTATGGTTTAATCATGTATTTAAATGTTTGTCACTATATTTAAGTTAGTTGGTGACTAATGAACTATTGAGTTTAATGTATACAAACTTGATGATTTATTGTTAACTTAGTGTTTCACATAATAATTAAAGTACAAGAAGCTTAGGAAGTGAAATCAAGCTTAAGGTAAAATGTTGGAGCGATAAAGATCGATAAATAAGCCTTAAAGATCATGGAGAAGAGTATTTGAAAATGAATTTCATTATTCATTATTTTTATTTAATGCAATTATTGTAAGATTGTTCTTACATTACTAGGAGATAGTTAAGATCATAATTTGAGCATTTAAGACATCATTATAGGTTGGTTAAAACTTGTTTGAATCAATTAGACTAAGTGAACCAACTAATACATGACTTCGCAGATATACTGTCTTCAATAAATCAGCAAATAGATCGAGTTGTTCGATCAATCAATTGATAGATCAAACTGTATGATCAATTGATTAGATGATCGATCATTTAATCGATCAAAGCAGAGTCTGAAATGTGACAATTAAGAATCCAGCGGCTATTTGCTTAATCGATCAAAGGCAGTTTACAGGAGTTTTTACTAGCCGTGAGAGACTATTTCTATATAAATAATTAAGATGTTTTGGGGGGATGATCTTTTAAACTATTCTTTCAATCCCAGCAACTTAGAACTAATCATTTTGGCGTAGAAAAATGAGAAGTTAATTAAGGGGCGATCAGTGGGCGTGTAAGAAAAGATCAAACTGTCAAGTACTCATCTTTGCGATCTACTCTCCCCAAGCTTTTCAAGGTGCAATCCTAAGAAGGTGGGAGATTAGTTTGATTTTGTATTCACTATATATTCTTGTATTTATCTTGGGTTTTATTATTTCCCCCAATTGATTAGCAAGAAGAGCCTCTAATCTATGAAGTACCGATACTTCGTGAGGCCTAACGTATCCGTATCGGATACCGATACTCCCCGATACTCCACCGATACGTATCTGATATGCCACGTGACGTATCAATTTTTATTTTTAATTTTTAAAAATCCAATACTCGCCAGATACTTACCCGATAGTCGTCCGATACTTATTCGATACTTGTCCGATATTTTCTGATATTTCTAATTAGAGAAAAAATATTGAAACAGTTAGTTCGATCTATACGATAAAATATGAAAAATATCTTTTAAATAAAACACAATTCTTGCATAAACTCTAATATTAAAATTGAGAGATATACTAAACTCACGCAATTAGGATTATAGAAAGCTTCACGCAAACTAGTGTTTTGGTATCCGCAAGCAGTTGCGTCATCTAATTTTTCTATCTCAACCGTACTGTCTTTGATTCTGATAGACATCAATTATTTTTTATTTTAATCAAATTTATATTATGAAAATGATAGAATTTTAGGCTTTTTTATTTTATTTATTTATTTAGTTAGAGACTCAGAGAGAGGATATCATGTATTTACTTTGATCAGATCAGTGTATTTGAGTTTGTTACATTATCTATATTATTTTCAATTATTTTTCATTTGTATCGAGCTAATTGATTTAGGTCAAATTTAAATTAAAACTGAAACTAATTTACTGATGTATATATTAAACTCTCATCTCATTTTAGATAACCTGTGATAGGTTGAAAGTAATTAAATAAATTTTAAAATATTATTTTAATTTAAGCTTTTTTTAAACTCAATAGTTGTTGAAGGATATTTTTATTTTTTATAATTCAATTGTTTATAATTTTTTTTTAGCGATATCAATAATGTTTAAAAGAATATAATAAATTTGAAAAAAAATAAAAGATATTTTTGAAAATTCTAACAAAATGTATAAGTTATTATAATCTACCTTAAATTTATGTTTTAAATATGAGAATATGACGTATTACACACATATATAACAACCGTATCCTGACGTATCCGTATCTTAATTTTTTTAAGTTTTGCGTATCGTCGTATCTGTATCGTATCGTATCTGTATCGTATCGTATCCATATCGTCATATCGTACTAATGCTTCACAGCCAATAAATAAATAATTAGAAAACGTGCATTGAGGAACATTCACATTAGGTGTGATGAGAGCCCCTTGAGTGAAAAGAGAAACTAAGATTTGTTCACTCAAGTAAAAAAGACGGTGTACGGGCTTCTCCACCTTTGACTTAAGGAGTGATTCTATATAGTTGGATAGTTAGATTAGGTTGGAATGAATGTAGGCTCGAGTTGAGCCAAACCACATTATCGCTTGACATCATTTATTTACCTGCACTTTTATAATTTCTTTTGCTTGTGTTTATAGTTCACGTCATTACTAACTAGATATTAAGTTGATTGTGTTACAATTGTAAATCAAAAATATATTAAAATAAATTAAAATTTTAATTAAGTGATCTATTCACCCCCCCTCTAGCTTAGATCCTACACCAATTACTATTTTTGAATAGTAAAGACCCTATTGCACATGAAAGCAAACCAAAAGACTCAAATGCTATTCATTCTTATTTTTATTTTCTTGGTTAGAAGTTCATAATTGTTTATAACTTTACATCTGGGATGATCAAAGCAATACATTTCAAGAAAGTAGAAAAAAAGGGCTTAGGCAAAACCCTACCTGCTTCATTCAATAACTTGGCATTGAAAAGCAAATGCCTCGTAATTAAAACCATGTTTTTCTAATACATACATCAAATACCTTGGAGGAGAGAAATAAACAATAATCGAAAGTCCAATCTTAAGAACCACTAGACGGCACCTAATCAAAACAGTTAGGCACTGTTATAAAGTTATGGGCATCATATGTTATTTTCAAACTTTGAATAATTAGGAACATTTAGAGGAAAGGCATTGGCACAACAATAGCCTCACAGTGGTCAAAGGTAATGAGAACAAATCTGGGGAACAATAACTTCTATGCAGGATCAAGATTTCATGCATCATCCTTATCCTCATAAATTATTCAGACCATTGTTCCAGAATAGTTCTAGTTGTTGTAAATGGCATTAATCACTAAGTTTATAACTAAAGACTTCAATTATTCCTCTTCCATCATCAATGTGATATCTTTATCTAACCCAATTTAGACTTCTCATGTTAATTCATTTTAGACCCCCAAACTGTTCTGCCTCATATATGCCATACTTGGACCTTACCTTCAAAGGTCAATTATGATAGTATGAAGGAAATGTTACATGCTAGAAACTTAATCAAGTTCAGGTATCTCCAGAGCCTTCTGAAGTAATGCTTCATATTGAGATCAACGCTAAGTTGAAAATACAGGCCAAGCAAGTAACACAATCTCAATATTGGACTGAACTACAGAGTGAACACTTTCTAAACCAAAATGAAATGCCATAACACCAGCGTACATAAACTTAAGCATAAAAAAGGTTATGCACACCGAGTTACGGTCAGGTCAAAGGACCACTTGGGTCGAGATGAAACTATGACTCCAGGAGTTTTGTACCTTTTTAAATTTTTTGAGTTCTACATCAAACTTCAGTATTGATTTTGCAAAATTTGAATAAAAATAATTTGGAATTCAGCTTATCTCCAATCAAAACTGGCCTCTTATTCAATAGGACGTCAGCTACAGCATAAGCAGGAATCCAAAAAAATTTAGATAATGCCAATTCCTTGATTAAGCGTTGAGGAAGCTACAAAATGATTTATAGATCAAAGTTAATCAAATCCGATTCAAGGATTAGAATAATTTGAAGGCGCACATACAGAAAATCAAGCTGGAATTACCATTTAAACTGAGGAAGATGAAATCAACCGGAAGGCACTTTTTAAAGGTAAAATCAAGAGGAACCTTTGTTCCCTGGTACTTGAAATTCAGGAAAGAATTTTAGTTGAAGAAGGATGATCATAATCCTTGATAAAAGAATCAACAGATTGAACTGTGCTTAGCAGATTTATCACGAGCAACCAGTACCTTCAATGCTTTTTCCTATAAAAATAGAGAAAGCAAGCATCACAAAAAGGAAAAGCCAGCAAACTGAACAAAATAACCATAAATCATGATACTTGCCATATTAACTTTGGCAAAATCAGGACGTCTTCTCATTTCCCAAGTGAATCTCAACAACATTCCTCAAGGCATTCTGACTACTACTTCTCAATCCTCCTAAAACCCTGAACTTCAAATTCCCATGGCTGAAAGATTCAGGGTGCGCTCCGATTTAGGTACATCGGCTGGTGCAACTATGATAATTTACAAACAAGTGTACAATTAAATTAGTAGAACAGGCAATGGATACATCCCCACTGTGACTACCCTATACAATTGCATGAAATGAGATACCGTGAAACTACAGTTTCATGATCAACAACAAAAGCGCATCTAGGGCTTCTTGGCATTTCATTAACAATAGTGTCTGCTTCTGCAAAAAACAAGGCTGTACATCAAGAAAACCACCAAAAAGGACATTTAACTTAAGTTGCTACTAACAACCTCTAATATGAACAAGTTTAGGCTCCAGTCATCAACCTTGAATTATATGAATAAAACTCTATATTTTTGGAAAAATATAGCCTTTGGAGCCTTGTCTTTCCCAAAAAGGCACTTTACATCTAATCAAGTCGATTTCCTCACCAGGATATATGTCATCAAACACGTGTATTAATATATCTAGGCAACCGTTTGCGATTCTATTTTTCTTCATTCGTGGTCATTCGCACTGTAAGACCAAAAAAATAAACCCATGGCAATAAACTTACACACATTAAAAAGAAACAACTAGAAATTATTGGTAGAAGAATCAATGCGCTTGTCACAGTGTTATTGCGAGAATCCAATTTACGCGATCTGTGAAGTGTCCAGCCACTCCTCTTCCAAATTTCATGTTTCATTCGCTTCCAATGCACAATTCCATAAAGTTATTAAGCATATTGAGATTAAAATTAGTAGTTAGTGTCAGTAAAACCATTAGCTCAACAAGATGTTGCCACTAAATAGAGTGACAAAACTTTGAACTTGCAAGAGTATGCCGATTTTATCCCAAGATAACAGGTCCTTAATCCGTGTTGTTTAAAAAGGAATCTCCAAGACAGCTACATTAGCCATTATACTGAGCTTCTATAGCCGCATATTTCCTGCTCAACCAATAAAATGCTAATATTATGCCCCCAGATCATTGACGTAACAGAAATGCCTTCAGAGAGACAGTACGAAAGAAGAAGCTTCCAGCACTTGAGACCACAAAAGCTACACCAACAAGAAATGAAGATGGAATGCGCTTTCCTAACATGTAACTGCTATCATGAAATAAGGAAAGCGGCAAATGCATCAAGGCAAAAACGGCGGGAACAAAACCCAGATCACGAATTACCCGTCAAAGAAGACATATTCGAATCAAAACCCTGGGATCAATTCACTAGCGGGCATAAGCAAAGAAGAGGATGAAGATCTCTTCGCCTTAGCCCTGAGCGTCCAATTTAACCCTCTAGAGAGAGAGATTTGAAATAATTTGAACGAGATTCTGTTTCCCTCCTTTGCAACTAGAAACTTTGGGCCGCCTTAATTTTACTTACGAGTCGTAGGGTGGCAATTTTGTTAGAAACTTAAGATTTTACAAAAAAAATTGTTAGAAACTTGAAAATCATTTAAAACTCATTCTCATTTTATTTAATTCAACATTGATTTTATTTTTTTACTTGAAATTAGAAATAAATCTGACTCAATACATAATATTTATAATTTTTTAAAATCACATAAAAATTTCTATTTTTATTAATATGTTATAATAATTAAAGTCTGAGAACTTAGCATATTAAAGGTCAAATCTTGCAAGGGCAAGATGAAGGTGATCTAATTTGAGCTTGGATCGTACAACTAAGGTTTGATTCATCGACTTATAGATAGGTTCGATCTTAAATCATGGCTCGAACCCCTCGGCTCAAGCTAAGCTCATTCATTTATAGACAGACATGGATTGTGGCTTAGCTCGACTCGACAAAGAGTTGATTTCAAGTTGGCTCTAACCTTAATCAAGCCGCTTCAGCCCTCAAATTCTTAAGAATTATTTTGAGAAAAAAATCTTTAAACTACCTAATTTGAAATTTGAACTTGGGACAGTCATCCATGAGCCATCCCAACACACACCCGACCACTAGGTCACATATACAATTATAGAAAAACAAATAAATTATATAAACAAATGATATTATATTTAAGAAAAAAAATATTAGGCCAAGGTCAATTCAAATCGATCAGATCTAGACAATGGCTTAAACATGATTCTATAAAGTTACGAATTGCAAATATAGCTCGTGACTCAATTGAATAAGTTTGACTAAATCAAGTGATTATCAAGCTTTGGGCCAAACTCCCACCCTACTTTAAGGGATTCTTTAAGTATAGTATGGTGACCGACCTGTCCCATCAAACCATTTAATGATTAACAATAATTAAATTAAGATTTTGAAACTCGGCCGAAACTACTGAAACTCGGTAGTTTTGGATCAATTTTAACAGAAACAGATCCGAAAAAGCTACTGAGTTCCAACCGAACAAAAATTTGACAGTTTCGGTTGAGTTTCAGTTGATTGAGTTTCAGTTGAAGCTGCCAAAACTCGGCCCAAATGGTCAAAACTCATTTTTTCCCAAAAGATAATATTCAATAATTATTATTAATAAATTTAATTTAAATTTATTAAAAAAAATCAAAACTGTCGAAATTGTTGAAACTGATACTTTCATTTTGTAACTAAAACCGAAGCTGAGTTTTAAAACCTTGAATCAAACCATTCCAACTTATTAGGCTACTAAAACAATAACTTTTTGCAATGTTAGAGCCATATATCACCAACGTAACATCCAAATGTTCTTTTAAAACTCCACTCATAAATATACAGTAAAGTCAATTGAGGTTTTAATTAGGTTAGCCTGCCAACAAAAGCCCAACCTAGGAATTTTTATTCATAAACTGGTTGACCTATTAAAAGTAATATGCCTTACTATGTCGTTGAATATTATTATTGAGAGAGAAAAAAATGTACGGGGCATTTTGGTCCTTTAAAGTTTTTCTTTCTTTTTTTTGTAAAAGAAGACATTTTCTGTCCAAAATGATCAAGCAAAATGATGAAACCAACCTTAGCAACCTAATGCTAGCAACTATGAACCTAAAGGAGCCCAAGAAATTGAAATATGGTTTCTGATGGTAGCTCGTTAATGGTCAATTTCTAAAACGATGAATGCTAAACTGCAAAAAGAAACTCAAAGTATGAAATGACCAACCATGCTTTTAATACTTATCATCCTTAAGTAGCTGATGTAGGACAAAAATGACGACGATCAAATGGATTATGCTACGCAAAATCAAAATTTTACATGAATAAATGCTCTTTTACAAAATTGCCAAATGGCATAAAACTTTCAAAACATATAAGAAGGCCGGTTGTTTTATATAGCTAACCCATCTTTATATAATCAATAAACTATCTACTTGAAGTAATAACAAAGAAATGTCATTGCTGTAGCGTTATTTTCACTAGTAGTATGCTCATAATTATTTAAACAAGCAATGATTCCCACCTTGCTCCTAAATTTTCATGAGAGCAGCTTACATCTCTTAGCGTATGCTTAGGAATGCCATTAAAAAAAAGTTTAAAGTATTTTTGAGATAGAAAAAATATATATTTTAGGGTAAATTACATCTAAATTTTTGAGTTTAGGACATAATAATATGCAAGTTTATAATTTTAAATTTTTAATATTAGGATCTCTTATTTTGATATAATTATCATATGAGTCATTTTTTAAATTTTTTATATTAAAATGTTTTTAAATACATATTTACCTCTCTTTTGCTCTCCCCTTTCAACATGTCTCCCCCCTCTCTCTCAAAATCTCTTGTTGGTGGAAATGCGCAACAGCTGCCAGCCTCAGAGTCCTCTCTCTCCTTTTAAATCTCCCGCCTCTTGCAGACTTGAATCAACTTATTATTAGTCTTAATGAAAGGTAGGAGCTTTTCAATTTTACAACAATATTACATTTCTGAAATATTTACAGAATTTCTTCTTATTGAAGAGGAGATAAACAAGCATTCATTTTTACAAATACAAGAGAAAGTAACCTACAATACTGAAACCTTTGATTTCAAAAATGAACAAATTTACAGAAAAGAATAAACTATTAGTCTTCTATCAGAACAAGACTTTGCAAAATATTTGAAAAAATATAAAATTACTCTCCTTGAATTAATACAAGTAGCCTTAAATAACTACATAAGAATTGAATGCCTCTATTCTTGCCTGTTTTCATGATGGAAGTGCCTAAATTAATTAAGCACTAAGCTGTCATTAATCAGAGTTATGAAAACTAGTTTTAATCATAGAGTTGTTCACTTTTTACATTTTTCTTGACTTGAATCTACTTGAAGTAGCTAAGACTAATGTTATTATGATGTTGTATTATATTATTTAGAAAAATTAATTATTTAATTTAATAATATATTAATATAATGTTATAAAAAATTATAAGATTATCATTATAAATTTATATTTAGAATAACTATCATTTAGATTTCTAAGGTTGGGGGCAATATCAAGTAGGTCTATGATTTCAACAATCTTAGGGTTTTTGAGGTTAGCATTAATATTTCAATCAAGTCTTTTTAATAATTTTAAAAAAAAAACTTAAAATTACTATTATATTCTTCAGCTTTCTCCATTTTCCTCTCATCTCCCCCACCCTAGCTCTATTTCACCGATGCGGGTGCGGTAGCCCTAATGGTCGCATGCAGCTGTTGCAATCTAACAGCTAATGGTGAAAGAAAGAGAATAGTACTTTTATCATTTTTTTATTTGAAATAAGTTTTATTTAAAAGATGATGAAAAAATTATATAATTTATAAAAAAAAATCTAAATTAAAATATTAATGTCAACTTCATAAGCCTCGTTGAAAGGATTTTGAAATTATAGACTTATTTGATATTTTTCCATCTAATCTGAAAGGCTTGGATGATATTTTTTCAATGAGTGACATTTAACTCTCAATAAAAGGAGAGAAATCTACATGTAAAGTTATATATGTTCTTAGTAAGAACATATATACTTAGATAATATTAATGTGTAGTTATTATGTTGGAAGCACTGAACAGCCAAATGCCTTCAAAATTATAACTATATATAGTTTACTTTATGTTTAATGATATATATATAAATTAATGAATACTTTTACGGTATGATTATTTCAATATAATGGAATTGTCATTCCAAGGAGAATGGAATAACAATTATTTTATTTATTTAGATAAAATAGAATATAATATAAGAGATAACTAGGAAAGAAAAGTACTAAAATATCCATAAAAATAACTTAATAAAATTTTATATTATTTATTATTATTAAATTTGATTTTATGCAAAACAATTAAATAAATATAACTTATATAATTATATATATACACGTAGTATGAATATTCATATGTACATAAATGTATGTATGTATGTGAATAAAGATAATTTTGGAATAATATTTTTAGCCCACGAGGCATAGCCAAAAAATAGCTATTCCTTAGACGGAAAAAAGGAATGACTATTTCATAAAATACGGAATAAAGATTCTTATCAAATAGCAATTTCATTAAAGTAAATATAAGAATAACTATTCCACAAGAAATAAAAGTGGAATAAAATAATCATTCCATTCAAATAAACACACCCTTAATCCTTAGAAGTTTTCACACCAAAATGCAAAAGAAAAAATTCAGATAGAAACAAATCAACTGTCACACAAATAGAGACAAACATAGTAAATGCCATTAACTAAAGATCTAAAAACTATATTATTGAAATATATATCCTCTTCTATCAAATATGTATATATATATATATATATCCTCACATGGAAAAATAACAAGCTCCTTTTTGGATATCCTCCCACCTTTTGATTTATGAGGCTGGTTATCCTTTTTTTCAACTTATATTCCATATTAAAATTTAAAAAACTTATTTCTATATTATATAATAACTTTTGGAGTTATTAAGTTTTGACTCAAATCTAAATTTATTTCCAGTGAGTCAAGAGAGTCAAAATCAACTAAAAACTTTTATTTTGTAATCTTTTTTGGATTCAAATTTGTTTGATTCAATTTCAAATTAAACTTAAAATCTAGCAATTTTTAAGCTTCTTGTAAATTTGCCATCCTTGGTAACATAAGCAGTGGTTTTTGTTTTAGTTTGCAAAAGGTGTATTCAGTAATCTCAACCCATTTGGTATTATTAGCCCATAAATAACTGGCAGAAGTAATAGCTACAATGGTTTCTACATGAGAATTAGCCAAACTAGCTTATTAGACATATACTTCTCGAGATCTTGAGCAACTTGATAAACTTGTTTAAGGGTAGGAATTTGCTTCAAGATAATCTCGTGTTGTATGTCTTCCCAAAGATTAGATCATAATCTAGAGAATGTGACTTCAGAGTTCTCACGAATACCACATTGCATAAGAAATTCATATATACTCAGCAATAGCCTTATTGCCTTAAGTCTATTTTTGCCATTAATCTAATAGATGATATTGGTATGAGATAGAGACTTCTTTCTAAGTTTTACTTTAAGCACATCCCACGATCCAACCAGTTCTTGTCGAACGTGTTGCAAGGTTCACTTGGCATTATTTATCTAGGGCTTAGCTTGCATAATGAGCTTCATTTGACAAACCTAACCTTTCGATGCTCAGACATATCGTGCCATTCATAATACCAATCCTCATCAGCTTCCTAATTTAAATAACTTTTGGGTCCAATCGATCATCAAAAGTGGGGGCATCTACCTTCATATTATACCAATTATTATCATCTAGCTCACTTGCTTCACGAGCATGATAACCTGTAGGGTTATGATAGCTCTTCTAGGTTTGTAGTTTTGCCTAAGTTGTTTGACCTTAATTTCACTTTCCAAAGTACTATGGCCTTCAAGTCAACCAATTCTACCATCCATACAATTTTATCTAGCCATAATATCAGCTAAGGCTCTTTAGAGCTCGGGATCCATGCTAGTGGTTTGTTTGGTGTCATAAATGGGCTAAGAAGCACAAACACGATACGGGACATGGAACACGACACGGACACATAAATACATCAATCTTCGAAAAAATAACACATTAAACAAATAAAATTATTTATAAAAATAAAAGAAACTATAAATTGAAGGAGAAGGAGAAGGAGAAGAAGAAAGCAAGAGAAGAAAAAACAGAGAAGGAAAAAAACAAAGAAGAAGGAGAAAGAGAAGGAAGCAGGAGAACAAAAAGGCAGAGAAGGAAAAAATTAGGGCAGCAGAAACCTGCACCGCAGAAGACACCGCCGCCGGGCTGCAGACACCGCAGAAGAAGGAGAAGGAGAAGAAGAAGAAAGAGGAGGAGCAGGAGGAGAAGAAGAAAAAACAGAGAAGGAGAAAAAAAACCAGAGGAGGAGGAGGAGGAGGAGGAGAAGAAAAAGCCGTCGCGACCGCAGAAGACGCACGCAGAAGAAGACGAAGAAGAAGAGGAGGAGGAGGAAAAGGAAGCCGCCGCGACCGCGCAGAAGAAGATGACGAACGAGGAGGAGCAGGAGGAGAAATTAGGGCACGCCACGCGACCGCGAAGAAGAAGACAACGCACGCGGGAAAAATTAGGGCAAGCGCAGGCAGGTTTTTCCGTAGAATTTCAACCGATTTTTTTATAAATTTTAAGTTTATTTTTTATAAAAATTAAATTAATTTATAATTGAACTGTAAAGACTTATTTGATTGAAGAATAAATTTAAGTAATAAAAGAGAAAATAATTTATTTTATAAAATTGATGAAAAAAAAATTATTTTAATATTGAGAGATGCGTAAAATGTAAAATAAAGTTGATTTTAAAATTTGAATTTGTGTTGGATGTGAAATAAAGTTATTAAAATTTATAATAAATTAAAAATATTATTATTATATTATTTTTCTCATTTTTGGAAAGCACCCAAACATGCCCTAAGTTTGTTTGTAAAATTTAAATTTAACAAGGTTAAAATTAAATTTAGATAAAAATATTTTTTATTAAAAATTGTGAATAATTTGAAATAAAGTTAGTTATTATGTTGGGATATGTGAGGGATGTGATATAAAGTTAGTTATTATATTAGGATATATGAAGGACGTGAAATAAGTTAGTTATTATTTTAGTAATGTGTGTAGGATGTGAAATAAAATTAATTTTTAATATTAAATTTTATGTGTGATGTGATATGTCTGTTTAAAATTAAACCAGGTTAATGTTGAACTGCCAAATAAATATGGGATAAATATTCTACAAGTGTCCAAAAGTATTCGCAAAGTGTCCAGCAATATCCTAAATATATATTTTTTTTAAAAACACAGGACACGTGTCCCACTGTGTCTAACACGTGTTCCGCCATGTCCATGGCATATTCCGTGTCCGACACGTGTCCGACACGTGTCCGACACGTGTCCGACACGTGTCCGACACGTGTCCGACACGTGTCTGACACGTATCCGACACCTCCACGACAACTTCTTAGAAGCGCCCATGATTCTTAGGAAATGGGATACGAATAACAAATTTAGAGCAAAATTTAGACGAACAGTAATTTTCATAGATATGAATAACCAATCTTAATGGATTGAATGGAAAGATTCACCTAAGTTGAAGATTTGAGGTATCAAAATGTAGTTTTCCTTAAATAAGTTATGACTCTTCTAACATTCGGGCGTCCGCCGATTGGGATTGCATGCAGCTTAGGTTTGAAGCATGGGTAAGCTCGAATAACCCAATTTGTGCAAACTTGTGTGTGAGCTAGGTGCAGCTTGACGGAAGGTAGACGAGGAGTATGGGGAAAGCAGGATAAAGTGTGAGTGCCGCTTGGCGTGCTCGACATAAGTGGCACTCACGTTTGTGTGGGCGCCACGAGGCAAGATTGACACTACTATTAGGGCGCAAACAAGTAAGCAAAAACTGACGTGCACACAACTCAAGCACAATCTCTACATAAGCGGGATTGAGGTTGATGAGCTGGTTTTGCAAGGTGACAGTGGCGAGGGTTCAAAGCTATTTATCGGAGGTGGTGAATGTGTGACATAACAATGCCTCTAGGGGATAGAAGGAGACTGAGGGAAGGGGAGGAAGGAATCATTTCGAGGGGGATAAAGTTTAAGATAAGCCTCCCCAAGTATGCAGAACTTAGACTCGAAGTGCAAGAGCTTTTAAGAAGGGGATCTATATGTGAGCTTATTTTCTCACACTGTCCCAGCCCCTTTTACTCCTAAAATGAATGGTAGTTAGCAAATATGCATAGGTTTGATGGCCATCAATAAATTTACAATCAAATTTCGTTTTCTAATCGTGAGATTGGATAATATGTTGGACATAATGGCTGTGGCACAAGTCTTTTCCAAGATCAATCTACAAAGTGGCTTTTACAAAATTCGGGTGTGAAAAGGTGATGAAAAGAAAACTATCTTCAAAACTAATGATAGCTTATATGATCATCAGTGTCTTTCTAGTCGTCTACTTCAATGATATCCTGATTTATCCTTTATGTTGGGACCCAAATGAAATATATCATATCTTGAAGGTCCGTGTTCGCAATTCTTCAGCAACTCCCATTCTTGTTGCAGTTGTACTTGCACTGTCAGATAGCTAAAATCAACATTTACTTATTATTTTTATTTGTTTTAAATTGTATGGTTTCATTTTATTTTGACTTAAAGGAAATGTTTTCCCATAAATTACATCTGATTCCTTGAATTTAAAGTATAACATCACGCAAGTTCATAATGTAAACTATAACATTTAGGTCCCGTATCATATATATATATATATATATATATA
>KZ451969.1:3855848-3922834 GCA_002786265.1 Apostasia shenzhenica | reverse complement strand
TATAAATTTTATTTCACATCTTAGATCAAAATACTCGATTTGAATATTTTGGTCTAGAATGTGAAATAAAGTTGATATTTTTATTTTAAATTGTTGAGTATGTAAAGTAAAATAATATTTTTTATATTTGAATTTGTGTAGAATGATTTAAAAAATTTATTTATTATTATTATTGTTATTTTTTAAATTAGTACCATTTTGGTCCTGTTTTGATCCTGTTTTGGTCCTCACGCCAAACATAATAATCATGCCAAAGTCACTCTTTTTTTAAAACATAATAATAAGCAATATGTCAAATAACCTATATGATATCTACACTAAAGAGCATATTAGTGTAATTCACTTTATGGAAGCATGAGATCCATAAAAAAAATAGAGAGAAAATTTTAAGCACAACAACATAATAATATTCCTATAATATTTAATTAATAATCCCAATTTAGAGATTTCTCATTGTATAAGCTTAACCTTAAAAAAAAATATAAAATTTTCATTCACTCTTAGCCCATAATAATACATAAGAATTTATAACTCAAATTATAAGATATGCTAAATTACATAAGCATGGAGTTGAAGAAGCAAATTAAATACTTAACATGCATGCTTTATTTCACAAAATATAATTTAAAAGCAAGATGAAATAAACACATCATTCAACTCATTTATATTTATATAACTTGATTTAGTGAATTCTAAGTTAAGTTTGAGATTTATACAACTTATTAGAAGCTAGAGCCTACCTATTGTTTGCAATGCATGCAAGCAAGATGAGTGAATGAATTTCCTTCTCTCTTTCCCAAATGGAGAAGAGGATGAAGAGGATGAAGAGAAAAACTAAATTTATGAGTGAAATGATGTAGCTACAGCAATTCTCTTTCCTCTTTCAAAGTTCACAGCATCCAGCCCCAAGTTATGCCTTCTCTCTCTCTCTCTCTCTCTCTTGAATATTATAAATTTTAATCCCATTAATACTTACACTTGGCTGCATGTGAGCCTCCTTACCTCAAAACTTGCCAAATGTTCCTTTTTTTTTTTTTTAAAGAAAGGCCACCAGCATCATTTTCCTATTTTAAGTTAATAAATGATTTAACTATGCCTAATCAAACTTAACCAAGTAAATCTAGCTCAAATTTCTAAAAATAGTCACTTATAGAATGAAGTTTCAGCTTAATCAAATGTATAAAATTATTCACATATAAATATATTTTTTTTTTAATTTTTGACACACAGATAATTTAATTGAGAACATAACAAAATATGATAAAATTAAGTACCTGGACGTTACACTTCTCCTCAAAAAGAAGAGATGCTGCAAATTCGGGTGACGGTCCCCACAATGGTTGCAACACTATTGTCGACGCTGACAACCGAAGGTGCTAGTGATGCTATAGTTAAAGTGGGCATGGCACTATTATCGAAGGTAGCCAGGCGGCCATTGATTTGGACGATTCGCCGCTAAGAGATTCAATAGGTGAGGTTGTTGTAGTAGAGAAAGCACACGCCCTTGACGCCTCAGACCGGGTACTGGATCTGGACGATGAGGTTTGCTCAATTACTCATGATCACTTTTAACTTTTACTACAATCTCGAATACAAACCCAATACTGTGGTTAATATTCCACTTAATACCATCTATGCTTCCTTCTTTTGTACACCTTCTGATCAATCAAAAGCAAAAGTCTACCTCCTGAGCACATTCCTCTAATCCACATTGTGAAAAGATTATCTCCCTCCTTGCAAAAACGAAATTGGAGGAATAGTATTTTCAAGTCAAACATATCGAATGTACGCCCTTAAACATCACCTTCCTACTCATCATGGTCTACGACTTTTACCTTGGATTTGAGATCGTTATTTGCCTAGGAAGGCAAATACTATCTATATATCTTTCTGTCATCTTTCTACAGCATTTCTGGTCCACATTAGAATAAGAATAAGGATTCTAGTTGACACAATAGGAAAAGTGAATATGATTCACGCTGAGTTTCATGCTAACTCCAGATTTATGTGCAAAAGTGGTAGAGGAGTTTGTATATTAAGAAACCACCAGCTTTCTCTCGTAGCACCACCACAACAAAAAGAAGCACAACAAGAAGGAACTCAAGATGAAGATGATTATGGAATTCCCAACATGGGAGTAGAAGAAAAACTCAATAATAAACCTTTCTAACTTGGATGACTCCGTAGGGTGAGAAAGATCCGAGTCCGAGTTAAGCCAAACGAGGCTCCAACTTGAATCAATAGTTTGCTTCCAAGTTTGAGCTCAGCTCAAAGCTCGAAACTAATCAATTCTAGCTGACTCAACTCGAAAGTGTTCAATTCCAAGCAAGCTCGAATAATCTGATTATTCTAGCTCGACTACAGATCAACCCTAGCTCCAAAAATACAAAAGTAAATCATTTCACATTAAATGAGTTTGAAAAATAATTAAGGGGGCGTTTGGTTCGATGTTATCTTGGTGTTATGTTATGTAATCTAGATGTCATCTTTTGATTAATAATTTTATAATCTAATAGAAGATTTTTTGTAGATGTCATTAAACCAAATAATTACTTTCTCTAAATAACATAACATAACATCAAGATAACATTGAACCAAACGCCCCCTAAAACACATAATCAACTATCACATGTAAAAAAATGAATGACATTCTCTAATGAAAGAGAATTAAAAATTTTATAAAATTATTTTCAAACTTTACAAAACAAAAATAATTAGGTAATTGCACTTAAGCCCTTGAAGTTAGAGAGAAAATATAAATTGCTTCTAAATTTTAAATTTTTATAAGAGATGTCCCTCATGTAGCTTAGTTAGAAGCCAATAAGCCTCTCAAATTGATTTCTTTCATTTTTTATTGTTCTTTTGAATAGAAACTATCAATAATAACCACAAAATATACAGCAAATGTTTATGTTTTAATGGACAAAAACATCCCAGAAACCAATTTGCAATATAAATGTAACCTTAGGGCCCTAAGGACAACTTTAAGGTTTCAGAATTTAAATTTATTATTTAGTTGTTTTTTGGAGAAAAGAAATAAATAATGGAAAGATAAAAATTTCAATTTTATTATTTTAAAAATGTAATTTTTCATTTAATATTTTAAAGGTTTTATGTATTTCAATCCTTAGTGAAAGGAAGAAAAAAAAGTAGCCAAAAAAAGCAAAAGTAAAAGAGTCATCTAATTAGATTTTAATAAGACTGTAATGTTTGAGACTAAAAATGAGCACAAAATCATACCAGAGGGGCCTCTTTTATAAAATTTAAAAAATTAAAACCAATTTGCAATTTCTATCTAACATCACACACCCAAATACAATTTAGCCAAAAATTTATAAGTGTATTTCCAAATATTGTTACAATAAATACAAATAATACAATATAAATATGTCCAGACACAAATATGTAACACACATAACATAAAAAAAAATTATAATATTCACCTCAGTTCAATACATACATGATACACAGCATAGAAATTTTTACAATTTCAACCCCAATATTTTCCATACACAAAAACAATAAATGGAGTCCTGGTCTTGGACAGCAGCAATCTATAGCACTTCAAATAGCTCAACAATGTCTATAACAGCAATTGAATATAACCTCAGGTCCTAAATACTCAGCAATCACAGCAACCAGCATCAAATAGAGAACATGCATGAGAGATTTGGGATTTTTATGAAGCCCCTTAGTAAATCTTGGTATTTAAAATCATCTCGATTTTTACAAGTTACAAAACCTGATATTATTGTCACATATCAAATATCAAGACCACAACAATCAGTGCAAGTATCGATTCATTGTACATATCATTGTATGTATATCATTATGAATAGTATATATATTGTATCAAACGCAATATGCAACAATAATAACACCAAAGGATAAAGAGTGTGTGGAGTTTGCATCATAGGGCACAATCCCAAATCTAAAACTCAAGCAGAAGAGATAAAAAAACAAAATAAATTCAATCAGTAAATATTCATCCAAAATAGATCGAGCATTTAGAGATAATAGCAAACTATGATTAATACATACTATAGAGTCCCAAAAAAAATTTAAAAGATGAAGGCAATTAGTTCTTGTATACACCAAAAATAAGTGAAGCACATGCAAAAAACATTTCACAATGCAGAAGAGTTGGCGAAACTATCTAGAATTGGAACATTTAAATTTTCTTCAACTGACATGTCACACTGTAGATAAACAATGAATAAATTCAAAAAATTGATTGAAATAATTTTCAAAGCACAATAGAACTTACAATTGAGTCCTTAGAATTCTTGTGTGCAGCCCTTATCCAACTTTCAACACAAACAAGTGCATCAAGAATTTTTAGAGAAATAGCAATTTGATAATCCCCTAGTACCATTCCACCAGCACGAAATGCAGCTTTCGCAACAATTGTTGCGATTGGGATACTAAAAATGTCCTTAGCCATTTTCGATAATATTTTGAATTTTGTCACAAACATTTTCCACGAATCAAGATATTAAAATGCGTTTCAGGATATTATACAATTGTTTCATACAAATAGACCTCCAAATCCAACTTTTGGGGTATTAAAGGACCACTAGAATCAATATAGTCATACAAAATAAATAGTACATCTCTAGTGGAATTATTAGATTGTAGAGCACATGAACTAACTTGGTCACTTAGTCCTTCCACATTACAAGTTGAACTCATACCAATTGCATAAAAAACAAACCCCCATGTAATGCTTCATTGTTTTTATCTTCTCATCAATCTTCTATTATGCATAAATCTATGGATAATAGAATTTCATACAAAACATTTTCATTCTTGGATCTAATATGCAAGCAGTAGTAAATAACATGTGCTTCAGATTAATACTTATCAAACTTCTCCTTCATATTGCTTGCCATTTGAGCCGAGGATGAAAATTTCAAAGGACAACTATTTTTTAACACATTTTTAATCATAACTAAGTTAGGCAAAAACCTGTCTAATAAAAACTTCAGTTATAGAGCTAAAAATAGATAATAATTTACGAATCCTCTCATATTCATCCCATTCAAAATCTAATGGCAGCCAACATTAATTAACGTTATACTCAGGAAAAATAACCCTATAAAAAAAGCAAAATCTAGTATCTTGTACATCGAGTTTCATCTAATTGGGACATCAACACACAAACCTCTTTGAGTGGACAATCCCAATTGTCGAGCAATCTCCCTAAGTTTATGCAACCTACTAGGAAATCTCTTGATAAACAATTTACTTTCTCAAACCGTATCAACTATTTTTTTTATAACTTTGATATCATCCTGAACCATTAAATTCAAGACGTGTTGCATACCTAACATGAAAAAAATTGCCCAAACATTGAAAATCACATCTTCTATTAAATAAAGATTTTAAATTTATAGTTGCAATATTGTTTGCTGATGCATTGTCTAATGTGATTGTGCCAACCTTACTTTGAAGCTCACACTGTAATAAAATGTCATAAATAACCTCAGCTATAATAGTGTCTGTATGTGGAGGATTTAAATTAGCAAAGCTAAGTATCTCAGCCTGTAAATTCCAATTTATGTCAATATAATGTGCTGTAAGACAAAAGTAATCCACTATTTGTTTTAAAGTCTAGCAATCACAAGTCAATGAAATTCTCTCAACCAATTTCAGATTTTGTTTTAACCTCTCCTTCTTTGACTCATATCCTCTTAGGCATTCATCTTTGATGGTGAATCTTGAGACTTTCCTGTAGTTTGAGTTTAATGACTTCAATAAGATGTTAAATCGATATTCAATCATCATAAAAGAGTACTCGTAATCATTTTAGCAATTGGAGTCATCACTCTACTATGATCATAAATAGTAGAAACACACAAGGCACCTACAACTTCAAGAACTTCAATTTCTTTTAATTCAATGTTAAAAAACTTTTATTTATTTCTCACTTTACCTTTATCAGTACTGCTACAATGATAACCTTGCATATGTCTATTTAAGTGAGAGGTTGTACCACGTTTTTTGCTTAACATAAGCTTTTCTACAGTAGTTGCACTTCCATTTTTTAATGGCCTTGCCTTTAGCTGTGTCAGACCTAGAGGTGAAGTACTTCCAAACATCTGACCTATGTTTGATATCTTTCGTGTTTCCACCATAACATCACCCTCAACCAGTGATACTTGCTCCTTATTACCAAGAGCAGTAGCAGCAGTTCAACAACTGTAGGTTCTACATCTTATTAATTGGTGCAACAATTAGAATCATTTGAATGGCTTCTTAGGCCACCTTATATATCTCTCAATTCTCTTTATTCTTGTATTTATACCAATATTTATAGCAGATCTTCTTCTCTTTAATTTATTCTTGTATATCGAGACTAAAAGGTGATAGATGGAAGAAAAAACAAAGCGCGTCATATATAACAACAACAACAATAACAACCAAGCCTTAATCTCACTAGGTGGGTCAACTACATAAATTCTTTGTTTCCATTGCGCTTTATCAACTACCAAATTTTTATTTAAATTTAAGTAACTAAGATCACTTCTTATATTTCTTATCATGTCTTCTTTAGTTTTCATCTTCCACTTTGTACATAGGCAAAATCTAATAGCTCGATTTTTATAACTGGAGCTTCAATCGGCTTACGATTTATATGTCCAAACCATCTAAACTGACTTTCTCTAAGTTTATTTTCAATTGGTGCAACACCAACTTTCTTTCAGATACATTCATTTCTCATTCTATTCTTTCATGTATATCCACACATCCACCTTAGCATCCTCATTTTTGCAATATTTATTTTATTTGTATGTTTCTTCTTTGCAGGCCAGCATTCAGCACCATATATCATCGCTGATCTTACTACAGTTTTATAAAATTTACCCTTAAGTGTGGATGAGATTTTTCCATCGCACAACACACCAGAAATAAAGATGTGACAAAAATTCTAGTTACTTAGATTTAGATAAAAATTTAGTAATTGATAGAGCGCAATGGAAATAAAGAATTCATGTAGCCGACCCCACCTAGTGGGATTTAGGCTTGGTTGTTGTTGTTTCCTCTTTATAGGCCAGCATTCAATACCATATATCATTATTAGTCTTATTATAGTTTTATAAAATATACCCTTAAGTGTGGATGAGATTTTTCTATCGCACTAGAAGCATTTCTCTATTTTACTCATCTTGCTTAAATCCTGTTAATAACATCATTATGTATTTCATCATCATTTTGAATGATTAATCTAAGGTATCTAAAGCGTTCACTTTTCATGACAATTTGATCACCAATTATCACATCACCAATATAAGTATTTTCTTTTTTGACTAAATATGCACTCCATATATTTAGTTTTTGATTTATTGAGATGAAAATTTTTACATTCTAGGGCATTTCTCCAAAGCTCAAGTTTCGCTTTAACTCGCTTTTTAGTTTTCTCAATAAGGATAATATCATCTGCGAAGAGCATACACCAAGGGATCTCATCTTGAATATGTCCAATCAGGACTTCCATAATCAAAGCAAAAAGATACAAATTTAAAGCCAAGCCTTGCTGTAATCCAATTGTAATAGAAAAAACCTTAGTCAAACATCCTTGTGTCCGAACACAAGTAACAACTCTTATATACATATCTTTAATAACTTGAATATAAGCAGTTAAAATTCATTTCTTTTTTAAAACTCTTCAAAATACTTCTCTTGAGACTTTAACACAAATTTTTTTTAAATCAATAAAAATCAAATGTAGGTCTTCCTTTCTCTCCTTAAACTTTTCAATAAATGAATAACTTTTATAGTAGATCTACCTGACATAAAATCAAACTGATTCTCTGATACCTTAGTATTATGGCGTAACCTATGTTTGATTACCCTCTTCCAAAGTTTTAAAGTATGACTTATTAATTTAATTCCTCTATAATTGACATAATTCTGTACATCGCCTTTATTCTTATAAATAAATACCAATAAATTCTCTCTCTATTCATTGGACATCCTTTTAGTTCAAAATCATATTAAACAATCTAGTGAGCCAAGAACTCCTTCATCTTCTAAGCACTTCCAAACATCTATTAGGATGTTATTCGGTTTTACTATTTTTTTATATTTCATCTTCTTTAAAACCTTTCAGACTTTAACTTTACTGATACGTTAGATGTAAGAGTACTTTTTACTTTATTTTGGGATGCTAAATTCAGTAAAATCAATTGAATTCTCACAACCTTCATTAAAAAGCTATTGAACGTAACCAATCAATCTATCTTTGATATCTTCTTTCATGAAAATTATTTTTTGATCTTCAACTTTAATATATTTTACTTAAGTCTTTAGTTTTTTCTATCTCTTGCCTTGATCATCTTATATATATGTCTCTCTCCTTCTTTAGTGTCTAGCTTCTTACATAAATCATTAAGAGACATATTCTTTGCATTGCCGACTGCTTTCTTAGCTTCTCGTCGGACCACTTTATATTTCTCCCACTTATCTTTATTTTTATTTTTAAATTAATTTTTATAACAAATCTTCTTCTCCTTACTTTTTTCTTGTACATCATCTTTCCACCACCAAGTATTTTTATTATTTGGAATCATTCCTTTGGATTCTCCCAGCACATCCTTCGCCACCTTACGGATACAGTTAACAACCGTCAATCACATAAGATCAGTTTTCCCGTTAATATTCCATTGCCCAAGTTTTAGAACCTTCTTCTTAAATATAAATTTGTTCTCATTCTTTAAATTCCACCATCGAGTCCAAGGATAAAATTTTGACTTATTATTTCTTATTAGTTCTTCTCCAATACTTTATCTCAATCTGAGTTCTTGAAGTTCCATTCTTGTACGTGATAACATGCTTCTCTCTCTTCTTAAATAAAGTATTAGTAATTACAAGATCATATACTGAAGAAAATTCTAAAATAGTTTTATCCTCCTCATTTATCTCTCCAAAATTATATTTATTATGGATGCTATTGAATTCCTTGGCAATACTTTTAACATGTCCATTTAAATCTTCTCCAATAAATAATCTTTCCTCCTGAGATATCTCTTGTATTAACTCTTCCAAACTATCCTAAAAATTTTTCTTTATGCTCGCACCAAACCTACTTGGGAAGCATACACACTTACAATGTTAATAATCATTGCATTGATTATAATTTTTAAAGCTATAATACTATCACAATTTCTCTACTTTTACTATGTGATCCTTTAAGCTCTTATCCAGAAATATACATACTCCATTTTTATTTTTATTCTTACCAGAGTACTAAAATTTAAAACCTAGGCCATCGATTTGTTTGGCTTTCTCTCCAACCCATTTTATTTCCTGCAGGCACAGAATATTAATCTTTCTATGAATCATAATATCCACCAACTCCATTAACTTGCCCATCAGGTTGCCTATATTCCAAATTCCTAATTTAGTTCTACTAACTTGAGTTCTAATATGATGGACTAGCTTCTTTACCCGCATCCGTTCATGATGTGAGGACCCTTATTCACTTTTCAGTACACCCGGGCGCCGATGCAGCGAGACGGCCAGAATAATGTTTAAAAAAAATTAGGAGTAACACAAAATAGGATGCGACAGCTAGCTAACAAAAAGAGATTAGAGCGCACTCTTGAAGTAACTGACCGAGTTTATGTGAAGCTGAAACCCTATAAGCAAGATTCAGTGGCTCACAGGGATAGCCATAAGCTTTCTCCCAAGTACTTTGGCCCTTTCAAGTGATTGAGAAAATTAGCTTATAAACTTAAGCTGCCAGAAGGTTCAAAATTCTACTCTGTTTTCCATATATAAAGCCAATAGAAAGATGGTGAAGAAACTTCTATATTCCAAAACTAGTATAGTTTAGAAACTCAGTTGCTTTCCATACAAGAGGGGTAAATACATGAAGAGTACATATTTGATGCGCTTTGATGCCGATCACTTCAAAAAACCTTCCAATTAAAACCACAGAAGCAGATGGAATAAGAAAAGGAATCATTCAATCAAGAATGCACTGAGGAAGAGGAAGAGTAGAGGAGGAAGAAGATTGATTTCATTATTCTCCACTTCGCAATTACAGAAGAGGGCCTTACAAACTATGCCCCTGCTACACAAATCCCTGTACAATATATTATTCAATATTATAGTGCTATGTGGCTACAGGGCTACACCATGTAGCAGTAGATTATTTTGCAACAATACCCTCCCTCTGCAGAATACCCTTGTCCTCAAGGATTCAGATCAAATTGTGGAAAGTTTTGCCTCACTACTTCCACGATCACCCAAGTTGCATCCTCCTTGCTAGCATTTGACCATTGAATTTATAGTTGTACAAGGACTCTTATCTTTTTTATCAACCTGCAATCCAAAATTGCTATCGGCTCCAGCGGGTGTTTGCTAACTCTACATTTTAGGATCTCTTTTCATTTTATAATGAACATGTGAGGAAATTGGAGTGGGAGTGCAGGTGCACCAACTGCTAAGAAGAAAACTTGTATTTTTAATATTCGATGCAGTTCTTTGTTGAGAGGAGGTGATACAAGTCTGTTAGCATGGTAGAGGTGGTAGCTAAACTTTTCTTTGCGTTGTAAAACAAATTTTTTGTAATTATGAAGATTGATTTCATTTTTATAATTTATTTATGTTTTAAAGTTTTTAACTTGTTATTTTAGGATTGTTTTGAAAAGTTAATTCATAATTTTTTTCAAGTTTGTATTGATCGTATTCATGAGTCCTGTATTTTTTTTTGAAGTATTTGTCTTAATTTTCAAGTATTATTAATATAGAAAAATTAAATTTATTTTTAAAAAACATTTGAAAAATTGGTTCCAAACCGAAGCCGGTGTGGTATTGGTAATAACCGGTTATTTGTACCTGTTTGGATCTACAGATGTTTAGGAACCAACTACCAATTCTAGCTTCAATCTAAAACAAGTCGGCAAGTTGCTTTGTGGATTAGATCGGTTTTTGCTCCGCTTTGTCTAGAACGCATGGAACTGAATCGAAACCTCCTTAATCCAAACCTGTTAGCACTATGAATTTTTGTCCAAGTAATCACTTTTTATCATTTGGATGCACAGCGTGGCATATTCGATATTATATGCAAGTTATATCTTGGAGTATCAGTGTTTGATATGAGTGTGATACGGATGCGATAGCCCTTTTGAAGTATCCATGCTTCCTTGAAGCTATTTTACTATCTAGATGCTATTTTAGAGCCTTTAGGCTCTGTTTAGCGCGAGGACCAAAATCAGATCAAAATGGTATTTCGAGTATTTTAGTGTAGGATGTGAAATAAAATTGGTATTTTTATTAAAAATTATTGAGTATGTGAAATAAAATAATATTTTTTATATTAGAATTTGTGTAGAATGATTAAAAAAGTTTATTTATTATTATTATTATTTTTTTTTTAAACTAGCGCTATTTTGGTTTTATTTTGATTTGATTTTGGTCATCGCGCCAAGCAAGGCCTTAGATTCTGTAGACGAAAGAAATTACTGGGATCAACATCTAATTAACCTCAAGGACCCAAAAGAAATGATTCAAACTTTATGACTTGTGTGAAATAATGGACTGAGGTGGTTAGTCTAATTCACCTTTTTTTCATAATTATGTTATAATTTTAAAGTATGTAAGTTGCCATTCACGAAAAAATTGGCATTTACATAGTTTAGAAAAATAACAGACAAAAATGGATATTGAGGCTGAACTTAAGACTTGATCAAATTGATCGTCTATTCGAGCATGTGAGCAACTTATTTAAGTCATAATTAGGTTGATCCTTCATTCACCCCAAGCTATTTAAGATGGGGACTTTCTCCGCCAAATTGAGTTATGCTCTAGTCGTGTCGACAAGTCGGATCATATTTTAGAATTTCCTACATGTGTGTATTCTATTGTGCTTCTGATTCTCTCTCTAGATCTCAACTGGGGAAGAACATGCTGCCACAGGAAGTCCTCTCTCTTGCTGTGATCAACAGATGTCCCAAGTCAGCCTCTCTCTCCATTTTGCTGTGACCAAAGGTGGTGACAGGTTTGCCTCTCTCTCTCTCTCTCTCTCTCTCTCTCTCTCTCTCTCTCTCTTTCACTCTCTTTTGTTCCTGTGAATAAAGTGATGAATTAGCTTGGGAGTGAAGGGAGGGCTGGAGGCTGCAGGCCACAGACATGAAGAAACTCTTTTAAAGTCATGGTTGAATGTGGACATAGTGATGTTAGGTGTTGGTGGCCACTGAAAGTAGCTTTAATGCGGTCTTCAATAGATTGTGGAGTTCAAGTTTTTGAAAGTACTCCACTACAAGGATGAAACAAAGGTTATACCCTTTCTCCTTTGACCTTTCCATGCTATCTTTAACCCCATCAGCATTGTGCTTATCTTGTTAGTCAAGGTTTACTGATTTTTTTTTTTTCCATCCTGTGTGGCATTCATATTTGATTACTTACAATCTGCATGATAATGGATTTAAAAGTATCAATCTTGATGGTGACACGATACTCTAAGTGGGGGAGTGAACTAGATCTAATAAAAGTCGAGTTTAACATGACTTACTCTTTCAAATAGCAATAGCAACAACCAAGTTTTTATTTCACTAGATGGGGTCAGTTATATAAATTCATTCTTTTCATTGCATTCTATTAAATAACAAGTTCGTATTTAGCTCTTAGTATATAAAATTATTTCTTATATTTTCTTGTCATATCTTGTTTGGCATTTCTCTTCCTTTTTTTATATGGGCAAGATCTAATAATCTATTTTTTTTATTGAAAATTTTATTTGTCTATGATTGATATGTTCAAACTATCTAAATTGACTTTCTTTGAGCTTCTTCTCAGTTAATGCTACTCCAATTTTCTCACGAGTATACTCATTTTTTATCTTATTTTTTTGTATATGCCACTTATTTATTTTAGCATTCTCATTTCTGAGACACTTATCTGATTTTGTGTGTTTATGCTTTGTAGACCAGCAGTATTCAGTATCATATAATATCGCTGGTCTTACAATTATTCTATAAAATTTATTTTTAATTTTAAGTGAAATTTTTCTATTACATAATATATCAGTTGCATTTTTTCATTTTATCTGCCCCGCTTGAATTCTATTAATTATATAATCATCTATTTTACTATTATAATATCCAAGTTAAAAAACATGAGAACATAAAGAGAGAGAAAATCACCCAACCGGCTAATTCCACGGTGACTCCACTGAAGAGAAAACCCAACAACTCAAAACCCTCCACATCTGCTGTCTTCAGCAGAAGATGATGAAACAATCCTAAAAGATGACAGATCAGTTCTAAAAGAGAATGTTAAATACTATTTCTCAAGCCCTTATAAGACCGGTGGAAATAAAATGAAAAGATATCTGTATAAATGACATTGATAGCAAGTTAAGACTAAGCTACTTACAACAAACTAAAAGGATCTTCCTTTATTTTTTACATTTTTTTTCTAAGGAGAACTTGCACAATATGTAAAAATTTGAAAAACTTATTCATATAATCCATATCTATATAAACATTACAATAAAATTTTGAAAAAAAATTGTCAAAAAAGACTAAGGAACTCACCATCACATTCATAGTTTCTTCACAATCTCTTCAACTGCACGTTCATAGTATCGCATTCTCTGAGTTGCAACAATTGCACTGTCAAATTCTCGCTTATTGAAAGCTTCCTGAAAGATGTTTGACCAATCTTCAAGCTTCTTTTGAATCTAAATCAACGGGACAGTAAATAATTTAGCTACATACATGAATAGGGTATAACTAGTAATTATGTTTGAAACTCGAAATCCACTTGATAACAGATCAAATTTTAGTTGAACTGAAATTAAAATTAATATGTACTTTTATTTAAACTGAGAAATATCCTTAAGTATTTATGCATGCAAATTTGATTACATTATACATAAACATTAGGAGTGCTCATTGGACCAAACCAGACTGGTTCCAGTACAGTCCCCAACAAACCAGAGTTAAATTAGGCTAGAACTAGTATGGTTTGGTGAGCTACTAATTACTTTTTTAACTTGACACAACCGATTTCAGACAGTAACCGATTAAATCCAAACTTTTTTTATTTACTATTTTTTTAAAAAATATATATGTATATCTATTTATATACATGTTCTGGACTCATTTCAAATAATTGAATGATGTTTAAAACACGTCATTTTTGATTAATTGGAAATAATTTACAATAAACGAATAAAACCAAGAAAGAACCGATTATATTGAAATAACATTACAAAATAATAAAAAAATCAATTTTCGTAATTACAAAGAGTTCTTGGAGTACTCTTCTTCTTCTGAACTATCATTCTTGAACTCATCTTCAAAATTATGTTGCTGATTTCATGATTCGACAGCAAACTAATTTAATAAACAAGTAGCTGCATAAGGTGGTGGTAGATAAATTGTTTCTGTGATCTCTAATTATTCTTTTTGTCATGGAGAAAGCTATCTTGGATCTACAATCAATGCTTGTGCTGCAAGAACGTTGCGAGTCAAGGCAAATAGAATAAGGTACTGTTTTAATTACACTTCCATCATTCTAAGAGGCTCGTGTCATAGTTAAATTTTTCTCAAAATTGTAAGTAGAATTGTAGCTCGTCCAAATTTACCAAGGCTTGACTATGGTTGTAGGTTGTTCGCTAGCCTGTGCTCTTCTCTTATCTGAAGTGACCACTTTGTTGCTGCCAACTCGAGAATATTGAAAATGTCAGTTTTCTTCTATGTTCTTGCATGTGCCTCAACACATCTCACGTTCCTAATTGCAGCTTATTTACTATAATATAGAGAAAATAAATCTTAAAGAATTAAAAAAACTAATGCCTTTTCAACATCAATATCACTCCTAAGAAATCAAATTATTCAGCGTAAGAAAACGTAATAGATTTGCTCACTTGGAAAGAATTAAGCATGCTAGTTAGGTATACAAGAAAAATATTTTCCTAATATTTTTAAAATTTTTTCTCTATATCTGTCACAGATTGAAAATTTTGATCTAATCTAAAATCCAAAAATTTCTACAAATCCTAAAAAAAATAAGGTAGGAAAATTTTTGATATTGGGTAGCAGCAACCTGAAAAAATTTCAATCGCTTCTTTAAAAGTAGATAATAACTCAAATTTTTTAAGAAAGTCTAATCATACGAATATAAATGAAGATTTTTATTAATTGTACACAAATTGTAAAAAGTAGTAACCAAATCTTCTTAAGGTAAAACTGATTAAATTGAACGATGAAGCAAATTTTATCTAACTTCAATAAACAAAGGAAATTTGTTGTAATTTTTGTTTGCACTAACATAAATTCATTTCCATTCATGCTTAACATTCGAATTCAACAGACTATTTAGCTACATATTTAATTTTATCTATAATCAAATGTTCAGTAGTAAAAGCAACAAACAAATACAAATTTATGATATAACATGAACAACAAATGTGAAAAAGAGGTCTAAAAACCCGCAATAAATAAAAAATTGTAGAATTATTATTGGAACCATTATCTAAAATAATAGAAAAAACAATCATAAATTTTACAAACGTTACGAATATATAAAAGTATAGTAGCACATGTATGAGCTTTGTTTAACAGATTTAAAAATAAAATGCACTTCTGCAATCCCCAATGACCATTAATCCAATGACAAGAAATGATTAGATAACTTTTACAGATTACACTAATTCAGATATCAAAAGTCAAACTAACCATACAACGAATAATGGAGAGCTACTCAACGAGAGATTTTTCGTATTCTTCGTACATAGCCAAACAATCCTTTTTTTAATGAATGCCTATAAATATGTTGGTAAAATTGTTGTAAACACTGAATGACATATTCTAGATAACCCTGCCTTTCATATATTATGAATGGTTGTTTAGTTCTAACAACAAAGCAAATTAATCCTCTACGTACCTTATCATTTTTAAAAAGACCAAGTGATGCGGGACAGATGAATGATAATGCAGTTTAGAGATCAGCAATTTTATAAAGCAGATTTTCACAAACTAATGCTTGAATATCAGAGAATAAATTTGTGATGACTGAGAAATTAATTAAGCCCGCAAAACCAATTACTTTTAAAATTTTAAATAAATTAGATCAAAGGTAATTGAAAAATTACCAATTCAGATTAGGGCGCAATCCGGTTTTCAATAAATCAGAAACAGGGAACAGGATTGAGGGTCTCAAAATTTAACCAACAGTAATTTAAATTCGCTCAGTAATGAAAAGTCGCACAGGTGGAACAAATTCGAGCAAATCACAAGCGAGCATAAAAATCCAAATTATTTGATTTTACCAGGTTAGAGGCTTTGTCGAAATTCGTACCTGAGTCAAAGAATCCAAGGACCAAAATGTAATTTTTTAAAATAGGGCAGTAGGGCGCTCAGGAGCGAGCGAAACGAGCGCAGCGGGCGAGGCGGACGCGCTGGACCGAGCGAACGCGGGTCGCGCAAGAGCGACAGGAGCGAGCGAGGCGGGCGTGACGGGCGCGAGCGAGGCGGGCGTGACGGGCGCGAGCGAGGCGGGCCGTAACGGGCGCGAGCAAGGCGGGCGTGACGGGCGCGAGCGAGGCGGGCGTGACGGCGCGAGCGAGGCAGGCGCGCAGGCTGGCGCGAGGCACGCCGACTAGTACAAGGCGGGCGCGCGAGCGGAGGCGCCGGTGGGTGTTCGAGCGAGCCGGCGCCGGCGGGCAAGCAGGCGGCGCTGGCGGGGGGGCGGGGGCTGCGCCGGCGAATCGGGTGTAGGCGTGTGCTGGCGTGCGCGGGCGAGGCGCAGTAATGCGACTTGGACACAGGCGCACGCGAGTGCACTGCGAGGGCGTCGCGCGGCAGGTGGGGCTGGGCACGCGCAGGCCGTGCTTGGACGCGCACGATCGGAGAGCAGGTGCGTCTGAAGGAACTGTACGAGAAGTCAAGGTGAATGTTGAAGGTGCAAGCTGAATGGAATCGAACTCAGAGGGGAGGAACTGGAGCGGGTGGAGTTTAGGGATTCTCACCCAAGGCCCAAGCCCTTCCCTATCCAGGATATCGATTCATTCCAGAATTAAATAATCCCAAGGGAAACACAAATTAGATTTATTCAGCATTAAAAAAATAAGAGTAACAGAGAGGCGTTTATATAGGCCTCCATACAGACTGACTCAATAAAGAAAAATACGTAATGTAATAAATTCCTCACACAAACGAGGAAATACTAGATAACATGCCTAAAATAATGATCACCGAAATAGAAACAACTAATACAAACAAATGCAAGAAATAAAATCATCCCAAAATGGAATCTCCTATCAATCACAATGAATAGGAGATTTCCAATCTATCGAGTCAGCAATCCGCAGCATCCATCTTTCCAGATCCGTCCTAATAGTCAATCAATCCAGATCGAAGCAGCATGGCTAGATCTCGGTCGTCGACGATAAACTCTGCCAAAAATGAATCGACAGTCGATCGTGGTGTCCCCACCACCAAGTCATGGAACCACTTTGTGGGTTTTATTGTTTGACTACCTTCTGCAACTAGTAGTTCTCTCATCAAATTTGTGAAGAGTAATCAGGTGCTTCTTAAAAGTACCTGTCACACTTGTATCACCCCGTTTATATGAATTTTGATTCTTGTACAATTTGCAAACACTAATGAACTCAGGTCTCTCCAAATTGCTATTAGATTTTATTTATAAACTAAAATAATCTTATACATTACTATATTTGTATCGAGCCTTGCTGGAGACACCCAACGATTAAGTTGATGAGCTTGTGCCAGTCCAACATCACCAACTCCAACTCCAAAGTCAGGATCATGCTTTTAGAAAGATCGAGATAAGATTCATAAGTTTCATCAAAGTGCTTACCGAGAGGAGGGGAGTGTTTGAGTTCCAGAACATAATCCAAATCCGCTGCTTGTTGGCGTTTGGAGGAAACACCGGTGGTGGATCAACGTTAGCTAGCTATCAAGATACTAAATTTGATTTCATAGATTGTGTAAGAGAGTGACAAAGCTAATCAAAAGCTTAAGGGGTTTGTACTTTATGAAAGTCCGTCGATTTTTTTTTTTTTTTGAAATTCAGTAAATCATTCTATTTGCGAGGACTTATATATGAGAAATGGCCAAAATGGCATCAAAAAGATCATTTGATCGTTTGCCTACTAGTGCTGGCGACATTGGCTCCTCCTTCCCTCCCCTTTATTTTTATTCATAAGCACGGGACCAATTCTCTGATCTAGGGTTTGTATAATTGTGCTAGACCAATTCTGCAAATCGGTTCCAACCAATTCAATTCCAGACCAATTTCAAATAGAGCCGGTCTGTTAAGCATCCTGACATAACATGCATAGTACATATACATTATAAATAATACATTTGATTACATTTAAACGCACAACTCAAACTCCAAAATCAAATAAATTTAGTGGAATCAAATCAAACTTGACTTAGAAATCGGGAAAAAGTAAACTAATATTAAGTGAATGTGAAACTCCCGTAAACTCAACTTGATGTCAAGTGCCACGAGATCCCATCGTCGCAAGGTCTAGGCTAAAATGTTATACCACATTCTTTACCATGAATTGTAGAGAGAGAGTTTCATAAAACTGAATTAGGTCATAAATTGATAAGCTAACAGTCGTTCAAAGCGATCAATCAATCATCAATGCTTTAGACATGAAGACAATAGGTAAACATTTCAATTCCCTTGAAAAAAGTGTCAACAAGAAAAGAACATGCATGCACACCTGACATTGAATCTTCATTAGTTCCTTATGACCATTAGTTTCTTCTACAGCTTCTCGAATTTCCATCATCTGCATAAAGATATAAAATGATGACCTTTATCAATTTGATGATAAATATTAACCAAAAGGACACATATGTGGCAAAAGTAGGGTGCAAACATGTTAAGAAAATGAAATGTTTGTATTTATAAAAACAAAGGGGCATTTACCTGCATGCCACACAAACTTCTTAAAATTACACCACACATTTTCTTCACAAAATTTACACTATGAATTGTGAAGAAAGTGTGTGTGGTGTAATACATGGAGTTTTATGTGGCATGTGGGTAATTATCCCAAAAACAAAACATATATTTAGAAAAATAACAGTCTCAATTGAATCCACATTGATTTTAACAATAATACTCACATTACGATAATATAATCGATTTTACTATACAATATGTAATATCTTCGTATTATAAGGGAACATGAAACGAGCATTACGATTAAATTCGATGTTTCAAAACTCAACAACAATTTCTAGAAAGTAACAATCAATATCCAAATCAAGCAATATACGATGGATAAAGAAATCAATAAAGGCCTAAGTTCAAGACGACACATCAAATAAAGTCAAGATAAGTGCTAACAGTGCTAGATATATTTTTGTATTATTGCATGCCATTTTTAGCTCATTTTTGGACCATTTAATTTAATTAACTTAAAAATTAAGATATGCCTTTCAAAAAAAATACTTTATGAAATTAAAAGAATGAAAAATCTCAAAATATAATTAACATAAATAAATTAATTACTAATATTAATCACTTCTGAAAACACACTGAACTTAACTAAGACCAAGATTAATTCAATGAAATAATTAAAATTTTCAAAAAACCAACCTCAAAATTTGATTATGTAGATTTGTTTCGAAAGGTAAAAAACGCATTTGTTTTGAAAGGTAAAAAGCAAATTTATCTTATTTTCCATAAGATATGATCTGTTTATTGTTAAGTCAATTTTGCATCTCATATTTAAACATAAAATCCAAGCTTTTTTTCTTCATTAAAAACCCTCCAATAATCTCACAATTGGCATTCGAGGAATCACAAACCTAACATATGTTCAGACACAACCAACTGTGAGCACATCGAATCACCATAGAAAAAGGACTCAAAATCCAACAAAATACAAGTATGAGCTCAGAAACATGCTTTTAATAACTCGTTACCAAGTTGCAGGTACAATAGGCAAAAAATGTCTACGCCTGCAACTGCGGATTTCAAAGATGTAGTAATGTCAGTGCCAACCGAGGATAGTAGCCCGGCATTGAGGACTGCTTGAAGTCGCATAGGTCTCATCCTTTGTTGCCTCGGTTCCTACATCAGGGAAGCACTGATGAAGACCATCTTTCCCAATCAAGACTAGAACCTTGGGAAACAAAATGTTCCTCTCATCAGGGATTTTCTAGTACACTAGAGTCTACAGCAATAGATCGAAGGCCAACTAGTATTGCACCTGCATCCCCAGCGACTTTGACAGCAAGATCTCCACTGCCTTGTCAATGGCAGCTCTAACATCCTTCACTCGCTGACTAGCCAGAGCTTTATCTTGGATACCACATCGCGCAAGGTAGTATTCTTGGCCTACAACCTAGTCATCTAGGATTGCATATCCAGCGTCTCCATTTGAGCCTGGGCCTTACTCCACTTGAGACCATTGTTTTAAGCTTGAAGGGCTTTTAGCTTTTTCTAGAGGTCGCCATCAACCTTTGGAAGTCGAGCAAAAGTTTCCTAGCGGAGGCTTTAAACCTCAATTAGAACCTGAAGGCTTATTCCCTGCGAGCGAGCCTCAAACTCCAAGCAAAAGGATTTGAACTCCTTCACCACCATCTCCTCCCAGGCATGGTCCTTCTAAACCTCGATAGCTAGAGCCCTATTGATAAGTGAGTTGTTACACTTCTCCAACTCGATTATTTGCTCTTGGGATGCCAAAGGGTCTACATCTGTCACGTCCCAGCTATCAATACTCGGCCTCCCTTTTTGACTAACTAAGCTATTAGTAATCAAAACGTCAAACATCCAGTTTGATAAAGTGTAACATAAAAATTAATATAATTTGCCACAACTTTCGATACCTCTTGCCATATCTCGTGAATCTTCTAATGCAATATCAGCCAGCAAAAATAACAAGAATCCGTTAATACAAACTCTGTAGGTAAAATAATATTCTAATTAAAACATATCATGAATTTCAAAATAAATAACAGATATCATGAAAAATAATAGAAATAATCATCAGTGAGTCAAAGGGACTTGCAACAATTATTTATACATATATAAATGTGTGGCATGCCTCGTATTAAAATATCTTTTGTATGCATAACAAAAATATTGTAAAACAATATAACGTGTGGAATATAAAAACACCAATCATCATCATATTTTCTCATAATTCTCTACTCATTAGTTTCAGATTTTCTCCATTATAACACTTTTCTATATAATAATATGAAACTATCATTTTCATACCCCTTTCACCTATAAGCCTAACAGAAGTTTCTATTACTTGTTATCCTAGAAATCTTGTCAGGAGCCGCATCTTATATCAGTAATTCCTTTTTTTAAGAAATCAGACAGCGAAGACGGGGCTCGTCGGAATAACTCATTGCAGGCAACTTCCCGCCATCATTGGTTTTAAGTATACAAGTTCATCAGTACCACATCACCTCACAAAACATCAATCCAACTCAATTAGTAAATCACTTTGTTAGACACCACCAATTCATTATTCCTATATATATATATATATATATATATATATATATATATAAATCAACTTTAATTTTAAGGGAAAGAATTACTTACCTTATTTGTCGTTTGAAAAGGATTAAATCTCCACTTTTTCTGATGAAGCTCTTCATTGTTTTCCCTTTTTCCTTCCTCTTTTTCTCTGTGATAAATAAGGCAAGAGCCACACACACGGCAAAGAAAGAAACAAATAGTGGGTGCGAGAAAGAGACAGAAGAGGGAGGCGGTCGACCTAGATTTGGAGACATCCTCTATGGATGTCCCTACGTCTAAGATGCCATAGATGCTACCACTACCACCACTACTACCTGGGAGATTCACCTAAAGCACATTTTATCCAAGTAGGCTGCGATCCTGGGCACTCTCACATCAGAAAGGGTGATCAAGCCCGAGGTAGCGTCTGATGGTGTAGCTTCCCAGTTAGACCCAATCAAGGCTTTGGAGAGCTTGCCTTCGCTGTTGCGGTCCTCGTAGTTGGTTAGGTCCAAAAAGTAATTAGTGAACTTCAGGTCGATTAAACCGGGGAATGGCTAAAGTGGAAGGACAAGTGCAGTTCCTTCTCACTACATTTGGAGAGAGGTTTGGGGAGAACGATGAAACTCTAGGGAACAATGGTGGGCCTTTATGGTGAGGCATGGAATTGGCTCCAGAACTCTTAGGCCTCCTTGGTTATTCTATGGGTTAAGATTGGTGTGACGACATCCAAGTATGTTGATTTGGATTTAAAATAATGCTGATTTGAATTCAAAATAAATAAATTTGTACCTAAATGTAAGAATGTTAGGCCTATTTATAAGAAAATAAAAATTGAGAGATCAAAATACAAGATTTCCACAAAAATGGATAAGAATGGGCTGCCAACTTGCTAGCACCGCCTTCCCTTCTCTCTTTTATTGCCTGGGCTCTCCTTTTCCCTCTCTGTGATCAATTTTAAAGAAAGAAAAGAGAGAAGAATTCTCCCTCTCCCAATTTCGAAAACATATGCACCTTGCATGGTCGCACTCAATGTCTCGCAATATTTGCACAAGTGCTTGCATTAGTTTTCCTACCTATCAAATATGCTTGCATTGCCTTTCGACGTGCATCCCAAGATTTCATATAACTTATGTTAGTCTATATTTTGCTTTTATGGGATTGGTTATATCCTTCCTATTCGAAGGTCTGAAGTAATAAATCGTGCATTGAAACGAGATGTACATTACACGTGTCTTTAAACATTAATCGTGTATTTAAACACATATTGATGGAAGCTCTAATAAGGAGAGTCAAATTATTAGATCCTGCACAAATAACAAGAGGAAGAGGAACAAAAAAACATAGCAAGAAACTATAAGAATTCATCTTATATACCTTAAACTAAAAGAGGAATTGTTAATTGATATAGTATAATTGAAAGAAATGATTCATATAGCCGAGCTAATTGAATAAAGTTTCGGTTATTGCTATTGTTGAAAATTTTTTAATTACTTCAAATGAATGTTAAAAAATGTCTTCTTAAATGATTTCTTAAATGAAAAAGTGTACGTCAAATAATCGTTGGGATTCATCAATTTAGAGTACGTGAATCATATATGTCAACTGAAAGACATTTAGACCTTATTTCGTTTAAGCTAAAAAACCCACCAAATTTCTCTAAAAGTATATTTATCAATATTTTATATTTATTTCACATCACACACAAATTTAAATATTAAAATTAAATTTATTTTACATTCTACACAAATCTTAACCTTAGAAATTAACTTAATTTCACATCTTACACATACTTTAATTAAAAATTTAATTTTATTTCATATTCAACATAATTCACAGTAATAAAATAACTTTGTTTCACATCATAATATTAAAATAATTTCTTTCTCTTTCTGTTTTTAAAAAGACTTACTCTTTAAAAATATACTCTAACCAAACAAAGTCTTATACAATTCACATTCAACACAATTCTCAATGATAAAACAACTTCATTTCACATCGTAATATTAAAATAAATTTATTTCTCTTTCTATCTCTAAAAAACTTAAGACTCCTTAAAAATATACTCCAACCAAACGAGATCTTACGACCTCAAACAATTCCCTAATATGAAAGATTGAGCAGAACCTTGACACAAAGCAAATTCAAAAAGGGTATATTAGACATGACTCTTTTCGTTCAAATTAATAATAGTGACCACTTAATCATCCAAGTTTATGTGGATAACATCGTTTTTACATCTACTAATGAACATCTTTATGAAAGCTTTGCCAAAAAATGTAAGCTAAATTCAAAAAGGGAATAGTAGACATGACTCTTTTAATTCAAACTAAAAATAGTGACCACTTAATCATCCAAGTTTATGTGGATAACATCATTTTTACATCTACTAATGAACATCTTGATGAAAGATTTGCTAAAAAATGTAAGCTAAATTCAAAATGAGTACGATGGGGAGTTAAACAATTTGCTCATTTTTCGAGTAAAACAACAAAAAGATGGCATTTTCATTCGTCAAGGTAAGTATATCTCGGATCTACTGAAAACATTCAAACCCAATAAAGTAAAACCAAATGAGACTCCAATAAGTCCCACTATGAAATTAGACAAAAATGAGTCAAGTAAAGGTGTCAACCAAAAATTTAAAACTATATTGTGGTATGATTGAATTCCATCTTTACCTGATGGCAAGTAGACTATATATATCATATAAAAGTGTATATATATGAGTGATTTCAAAATAAACAAAAAAAATCACACAATACCACTTTAAAAGATTTTTAAGATGTTTAATCAGAACACCGAAATAGGGTTATGGTACCTTAAGGAGTTAAGTAATTCAATCTCATTAGCCTCTTGGTCCATCTATAAGTAGAATGTCATAGTTCTTTCTACAGTTGAGAAGGAATACATAGAAGCGGGGAGCTGCTATGCACAATTTTTATGGTTAAAGCAATAATTAAGAGATTTCGGTACAATCGTAAACCAAATTTCACTACAATATGATAACACTAGTGCTATAAATTTAACAAAAAATTCAATACAATACTCGAATACATAACATCGAATAAAGCACAACTTTATTCAGTCACACGTAAAAAAGGTGAAATATCATAAGAATATGCTTGAACCGAAAACCAATTAACTGATATGTTAACAAATTATTACTAGCATAATTATTCTATAAAATTATTCGTAAAACTGTTACGTGTGATATGCAAAAAATATGATTTTATTTTATTAAATTATTTTTTCTCAAAAGGCTACATTTAAGCTCTTGGATAATTTCAAAATGCCCAAAAAACCAATCAGCTTGACATGCAATTCACCCAATGGAAAACACACAAAAATGAAAGTATGACTTGAATTTGAATCCAAAGAGCACCAGTTTAAAAGGGCTAATCTATATTAAGATCAATTTAGCTTGATTGCATAGATTAGCCATTACTTAATCTTAATTAAATGGGTTTTAGCTGGTCTAAGAGAGGGCAAAGTGTCATTGCATGGTTTGACACATGGTGAGTGATTTGACACATGGCTTCTAGCTTATGCCATGTGATTTGGGCTTAAAATAAGATGGGGATTGAGTATTTTCAGCATTTTGGTGAAGGGAAAAATCTTCCATTTCACCATTTTTCTCCCCTTCATTGAGTTGGCCCATGGATCAAAATCTAGGTGGAGAGATAACTCAAGGAAAGTTACGAGAGAAGCTAAGAAGATTAAAAATGTAAGTGAATTTCAGCATTTCCCCTCATTCTTTCTCTTCAATTCCCTCCCCTATCTCTCATTTTCTTCTTCCTTTTCTTTGAGAGGACTTCAGTGGGTATTCCAACTTTGGAAGAGAAGAAATTCTAGTCTAAAACTCAATCTTGGATGGCTAACACAAGGTAAGCTCATACATATAAATTTAAAAATTTAAATATCAAACTTTGTAAGGATCGATCGTTTGTAAAGTCCACAAAATTGATCATTTTGATTATGACACAAGTGTGTTAAATTGTTAACTTATTTCTTTTATGTGTTACATTTTAAATTTTGAAACACAGCATTATTCTAATAATCATTTGCATAGAAGTATGACTTGAATTTGAATCCAGAGAGTGCTAATTTAAAAGGGATAATCTATATTAAGATTAATTTAGCTTAATTAGATAAATTAGCCATTTTTAGCCTTAATTAAATGGGCTTTGGCTAGTCTAAGAGATGGCAAAGTGGCATTGCATGGATTAACACATGGTGAGTGATTTGACACATGGCTTCTAACTTATGACAAGTGATTTGGGCTGAAATTAAATGGGGATTGAGTATTTGTAGCATTTTAGTGAAGGAAAAAATGTTCCATTTCACCATTTTTCTCCCCTTCATTGAGTTGGCCCATGGATCAGAAGCTAGGTGGAGAGATAACTCAAGGAAAGTTACAAGAGAAGCTAAGAAGATAAAAAAATGTAAGTGAATTTTAGCATTTCCCCTTATTCTTTCTCTTCAACACCTCTCCCATCTCTCATCTTTTCCTTCTTTTTCTTTGAGAGGAGCTCAGTGAGTATTCCAGTTTTGGAAGGGAATAAATTTTGGACTAAAACTCAATCTTGGATGGCTAACACAAGGTAGGTAAAGCTCATACATATAAATTTAAAAATTCAAGTATAAACTAAGTACTTTGAGAAAATTGAAATGCACATTGGTGAATACAAGTTTGAATGCTGAGTTTATATATGATTAGTAAAGTTTTCTTGTTATATAAGAATTCTAGAAGCTTTGGAGGCATTCCACTTTGCTGAATTTTGCTTTTGAGATTCATGTTTACAAAATTGTATCCTTGTGTTAAGTGTGACAATATTATAACAGCTAGGTATACATTTATTTAGCTAGAAAGATAGTCAAATCTTATTTATTTGACTTGAAATTCGGGTATGTTATAGTTTGAGATGTTTGCTGCATTTTCTATAACTGGAGTTTTCCCTAAGTTACATTCCATGATTAAATTTTAGAACCTTTTTGTTAAATTGTCTGAATCTGAGTAATTATGTCAGTTTAGTATACAGAGAAAAATCTTTATCAAATGAAATCAGATTTGCATGAAATTTGTTTTGTGATTTAGAGGACTTTCATACCTACAAAAAGATATCTTGAATGTCATCAAATTCATAGGTTTTCATAATTTCTAATTATTTGAAATTACCTTACAGAATCTGTTCAGATTTTGATTTTGACACGTGCTGATTTAAACTAAATTTTAAAGTACTAAATGATGTCCAAATGTTACCGAAAAGGTAGTTGGAGAGTTCACTTGATTTGCTACAAATTTCATTTTCATCGCTTGCTCTAGAACAAATCCTAAGTCAATGTTCTAATTGGTTGAATACAATGAATGGGTAGTTTCTTATTTCAACGTTGTATAACACATGGATAATGTGATGAGCCTAATTTGATGATTAATAAACAATGAGATAATTACGTCAAATAATGTTAATGAGTTATTGAAAATGAAAGTAAATTCAAGTTAGAGACTTGAATTGAAATTTGAGAATTAATTATAAATGTTTTTACTTGCGATAACTATTAGATGAGAGTTTTTTGATGCACTCTCCCCTATCAAACTTGAACTAGATGTTATATGATTTGTGGGTTATATGCCGTGTTGAGGGATACCTCACCAAAAAAAGACAATCTGAGTATAGTATACCGAGGGTATGACAGACTAAATCCATGAGAATAACAATATTGGCTTGTGGACGTACAATCTTTTGAATCCAATGTTAAACTTGGTATTATGTAAAAGTTATTATAATGTGATGAACTATTTTAACATGTTTTTTTGACTTATGAATTATTTTAAAGCAATTCCAGCACCATCATTTACTAGTGTTGTTTTGATTATTTATAGTTTTATTCGACAAATGTGATTTGAATGAGGTAGGAATTGTAAGATAGTTGTATTTTTTGGATTTTTTATCGATTTGGGTTTTCCGTCTAAGTACTTTGTCACCCCTCCTCCACCGTAAGTGGAGCGATTAGGGTGAGGGCATGACATCCTTGGCTCGATAAAAGGATCAGTTAGGTTTGAATCTTAAGCTCCGTAAAAAGAGTAGGTTTTCAATTTTGAGCCTTGAGCTCATGAAGGCTTAGGTTCCTTTTTTGCATTTAAGCTTGAGCTTAATCTATAATAAGCTTACTTTAGTGAAAACTCGAAGGAGAAACCTTGATTAAATAATCAAACAGCTATTCATCATTGTGTTTTCTTTATTTTGATCTTTTCGCATTCTCGCTACTGTTTTGCTAAAAGTTATTGTACTCGTGACAATTGTTTTTAACAATCACAAACAAGATATTATCTTGAGATTATTTGATCTTATATTGATTTTGAGATTGAACACCCAAAAAAAAAATCAAAACAAAAATAAATTTCAGTGAAGCTCTCCTTAGTCATTAGAAACCACTATTATGCGATTTGAATTTTTCCTAAGAACTAAAGGCATTGTAAACAAAGCTGAAACTTTTATCGAAATCTAATTTCTTCATCTAACTTACTAACTCTCAACAAACTATTTACATATTATACACTGAAATTTATATTATATTATTTTTTTATTTTTAACACACTAACATTAACTTACTGCAATACTAACTTGGACTTTCTGCACCTTTTAGTTTCCTTTCATCTAACTCCCTAACCTTCACTTCTTGCACTTTTTCATTTTGTTCTATTGTATATATAGTACACACATAAATAACAATATAACTATATTTATACTTATATACTATATTATATATAAATATATGTATAATATATGTACATTTACTTATACAAGCACACACATACACACATATAATTTTTTATTTTCCTTTCATCTAACTCCCTAACCTTCACTTCTTGCACTTTTTCATTTTGTTCTATTGTACATATAGTACACACATAAATAACAATATAACTATATATATATTTATATACTATATTATATATAAATATATGTACATTTACTTATACAAGCACACACATACACACATATAACTTTTTATTTTCCTTTCATCTAACTCCCTAACCTTCACTTCTTGCACTTTTTCATTTTGTTCTATTGTATATATATTACACATATAAATAACAATATAACTATATTTATACTTATATACTATATTATATATAAATATATGTATAATATATGTACATTTACTTATACAAACACACACATACACACATATATAAGTATACATACGTAAGTATATACAAATAAATATAATATACTTATATTTATTTACACGTATACTTATATATGTAAACTAAGACAAAAAATATATTGTTATACTTAAAAAAAAAATTATATACTTGTTCGTTGCTTGTTTAACTTTTGTTTACAAATAGGGAATTTTGCTAAACAAATTGTTTCTATACAATAAAAAAGCCTCACAATAGTTTAATTAATTAAAATTTACTTAGAAACATCCAATTCATGTCTATCATTCTATTCAATGTTCACAAAAGATAAATAAATAAAAACTATATTACCTCTGCAAGCAACTCTGGATCCATAACGATTTTCTCCTCATCAACATGTATGCCAGCAAGTTGCAACTGCAACAAGATGATGAAATTTAATAACAATTTTATATAAAATGGGGGGAAAAATAGGGTATGAAACCAAAAGATTGGAACCATTAGTGCCAGAATTGCGCAATCTTATAACCTATTTAGTGGAAAACTCATTGTTTATGTGGTAAAATTCAACATTTTGATAATTGCAATTTTGCACCTTTTTATATAAAATTGAATATTAAAGTTTTCCATTTTTGTTATGGAAATGAAATTTAAAGAGTATCATTTGCAACGCTAGTTCAACAATATTCTGCAATTTCAACCTAGATAGCAATATATATACATATCGTTTGCATGGAATGCAAAATGTGTTCTACGTGTCATATTAGGAATTCTAACTCACTAAATTAGTTTTTTCAATGCTAAAAAGTTTAAACCATATTCTTCTAGTTAAGCGTTTATTCTGGTCATTAAAATTACATCTGACCAATGTCCCCAATTGATCAAGAACACATAATTTAATGATCTTGAGACCATGTTTGGCACGAGGAACAAAATAGTATTAGTTTAAAAAATAATAATAATAAATAAATAAATTTTTTTAATCATTCTATACAAATTTTAATATTAAAAAATATTATTTTATTTCACATACTTAATAATTTTTAATAAAAATATCAACTTTATTTCACATCCTAAATCAAAATACTTAAATCGAGTATTCTAATTTAGGATGTAAAATAAAGTTAATATTTTTATTGAAAATTATCGAGTATGTGAAAAAATAATTTTTTTATATTAAAATTTACGTAGAATAATTTAAAAAATTTATTTATTATTATTATTGTTATTTTTAAACTAGTGTTATTTTGGTCCTACTTTTGATTCTCAAGCCAAATAGAGCCTCAGGCCTCATTTAATTCAAGCCTCATTTGGTTCAAGCCTAAAAAAGTCTCAAATACCTCAAAAAAACTTTCATCAATATTTATATTTATTTCACATCATATAATAATTTTAAATATTAAAAATTAATTTTATTACACATCCCACATAAATCACAACCTTAAAACTTAACTTTATTTCACACTCTATACATACTTCAATAAAAAAATCAATTTCATTTCACACCAATCAGAATCCTCAATAATGAAATAACTTTATATCATAGCAAAACATTGAAAAAAAAAATTATCTCAAAAAAACTTAAAATCTCCTTAAAACATTTTCCAACCAAACGAGGCCTCAGGCCAAAACAATTGTCTGTTCAAAGAAGCTCAAGTCCAAATTTCTACCACACTATATCTATTTGCTTAAAGGCTCTGCTTACTTCCAATTACATCACCCTAATGGCTTCAAATTACACTCTAAAAAACAGTATGGAGTAAATAGTAATAAAGAAAACCTGTCTAGTTTCTTCTATTGCTACTATTTGCATCACATATCGCATCATGCATACCCTTTGTTATGCTGTAGTCTATAGAACCTTACAAGAGAGCACCTTTTTTTGTAATAAATACATGATCAAGCTATCACCATGTCATGGAAAAAAATTATTTGCTGGATTAGAAAATTAACTATTAAGCAACATTAACCATTAACAAAATCAAACATCTCCTAAGCAATTGATAAACAGATTAAATGTAATACCTTGCAATCATAAAAGAAAGTTTGAAATGAGTTAGAAAAGGTTCAGAGATACTGCACACGTACTAAGTATAATGCCCTTGACAACGGTTGACTAAGTGTGCGATATGCATCAATCACTCGTGCAGACTGCTCAGCAGCATGAGATTTCTCTTTCTAAATGAAAGGGATAAAGAAGTGCCATAAATCAGCTCATTATACTATAATTTGAAAATGTCCAGAAGTCCAATTTTTAGCAGTCAGATCAATCCATACTTCTGATTTTGAATGAACCAAATCTGGATGTAGCTTCTTCTGCCATTCTTTATACTTTCCTTCCAGATTTTCATCCCTCATATCATATCTTTGTTCCCTGTAAAACCAGAATATCCATCAAAAGCTATTAGCCAACTAAACCAAACGTTTCAATATTGCTCCAATCATCAACAACTCAAGTTGAAATGTGTACAATAACAAATTGCAAGTTTTTAGTATCATGCGGTGACCAACTCTTTATAACTATAATTGAAAAGACAAAAATGGAAATTTATAGTCATGTTCTTCATTCTTCCAAAAGAAAATCTCAGCCATGAAAAGCTAAATCTAGTCAACCTGAACCCATCATCAGTACCATGCTAATTTAACATATACATATCTGTGACCTATCCCTACTATTCTATTTCCAGTGAACACACATACGTACGTACATATTCTACAATGATTTTAGATAAGCTTTAGAACCAATTTTTGAAACTAACTCCTTTTGCACATATAGAAGGAGTCCTGCATACTGTGAAAGGGCACAATTCTGTAAATTAGGAAGGAAAGGGAATATTCATCCAAAATGCAAACTGGCAAAGCAATCGTGAGAAATGTGGCATGGAACTTCCAAAAAACCTAAAAAAATCTATCTCAGAATTTTTCCATGAGAATGTTTACAGTCCAAAGATCTGGAAGTAGTCCAACGACGAATCCACCGGCTGCACAGCTCTGCAGGCTTCGCAAGAGAGGAACGGTCCTCGTGGCGGTGCCGGCTTGCCGCAGTTCCAGCACGCAGAAGCCTCCCCATTGCCCGATACTGTCGAGTATGGTGATCCGTCCCAAGGCCGAGAATGAAAGAACGGACAGAGATGTCGAATGCGTCGTAAGCCTCCCGCAAACCTGTGACCACCGGAAAGAGGAACGAACCCGGAGAACACCCTAGACGGCGGAGGAGAGAAACCGATGCCGTGAGGAAGGTGAGGGCACGATCGGAGATCTCGGCGGAGAATTGAGACCGTGGCGGCGGAGAGCCGCCTCCTACACATCGCTCTCCACCAAGCCATGCGCAATTTCGGGTTTTTAAGCGCTAATAATCATTAAAATTTCAAAAAATATATATTTTTCAAAATAAACCATGATTTCTATTTAAAAAACATTTCCGTAAATACGATATTCCATCAAAAATCACTATTATTATTTTTTTAAAAATGAATTACTTTAATATTTAAATTTCTATGAATATTACTATTTTTAATAATTGAATATTTTAGGATAATATCTCCAATCTTAAGGTTTTGATTTTTAAGTAAATAAAAAAAATTATTTTAAATTTATTTCTAGATTTTAATTATATTTTAATTTAATAAAAATAAAATTTTATTAAAACTTTTTTTAAATTTTTATTCATTTCAAATTGGTCAAGCCAAACCTATTGAAACTAAAAAAAATTATAAGGGCTACATAAATTTAAAATTTTTTATGTGACAAAAAAGAATTAATTTTTGATATGTATTAGTTTTGTAATTATAGTTGATCATTAAATCAAGTTATCAATTAACTTTAGAATCTCATCTAATTTAAAACTTCAATGTGTATCTCTTGCTCAAATTCATATCTCAAAATTTTACATAACAAATGATTGCTACATAAATTTATATTAATTTATAAGCTATAATATTTCATTAAAAAAAATACTTGAAATAACATCAAGCTTATGAATTTATATAAAAAGGCATAATCATTTTTTATATTTAATTTATATTCAATAAAATTTTTAATAATAATTAATATTATTTTGCTTCTTATACAAATTTAACATTACAAATTTATTAAATTTTTCCCTTAAGAAGAGCTAATAGTTAAATCCATATCTCATAATAAATCTCAATTTTTATCAAGAATATTTCCCTGCTTTTTCCATATGATAATTTTGTAATTCTTAGGCCTCATTTGGTTCGAGGTATTTTTTTAGCCCAACACAAATTTTAATTATAAAAAATAATTTTATTGCACATCCAACACAAATACAAATCTTAAAATCAACTAATATTAAAATAAAATTTTTTGATATTAAATTTTAAAAATAAATTAATTTTTTTTTCACTCGAACCAAATAAGGTCTTAACCTCTACTTTTTTATTAAAAAGCAAATATTTATAATTTCTGCTCACTTAAGTGAAGAAAAATGCGAAGTTATAAATTATGGAATTACAATTTCGGGACAATCGTGAAGTTAAATATTGGACCGGGACTTACAAGTTAATGGGCCGGGCCCATAAGCCCACAGGCCTACCATGTTTGTTATATTAAGCCCACAGGCTTACCTTAATACACAACGCTCATGGGCCGAATGGGACATATCCTGAAAAAAATAAAAATAAATAATAAAAAAGAAAATTTGGATTTTTTTAATGAAATTTTGAGTTTTTTTTTTTTGGATAATTACCTACATGCCACACAATTTAGTTTTATTTATGTCTTACCCATACATTCTTAGTTAATTATTCTATGCACACTCAAAACATTATAGAATCTTACGTACACACATTTGAGTTAAAACTTAATCAAAATCTATTTGAAAAAAAAATATTCTAGTAGTAAATTATTAAAATTATATTTTTACTCTTAATGGTACATATTTTTTCTCTTCCTCAATACCACACTAAAGCGTTGATTTGTCCTAAAATCAATTCACGTCGCGGATGTCTTCTTCCTTTGTCGCCACCTAAACATTAAGATCTTAAGATTTTCACTTAAAATATATTTAAATATCCTTCAAATAATATGATGAATGGCCCAGATTTTTTGTAATCTAACTATAATTAGATTATTGAAAAAATTATGATTACTCACTATAATAGAAATAAGTTAAAATGTGTGTATGTAAGATTTTATAGTGTTTTGAGTGTGCATAGCGTAATTAACTAAGAATGGATGGGTAACGCATAAATAAAACTAAATTGTGTGGTATGTAGGTAATTATCCCAAATAAATAATAAGTTTGTTCTACAAAAAAATATTAATATTTTAAGTTTTTAACAGCAAATATGTTATGCTTCGACAAACAATTAGGAGGGCATGGTCAACGTTATTATAATTTTATGCCATATTAGTTTAAAAAATTAATTATTTATTTTAATAATATATTCAGATAGCATAATCAATATAAGGTGATTAAAATCTAAAATGATATTTAAACATTACTAAATTTAGGTGATATCTAAATATTACCTTAATTATAGTAGAAAGATAAGATTAGATTTATTTAAATCTATCATCTTTTAATACAATAATATTAAATTAACTAAATAGTAATTTAAAAATAATATGAATATCTTGATGTCGACATTGACTTCTAACTAGCGTGATTATTTATATAATTTTAAACAAAAAATTTTATTAGTTCAATATTATTATAATGTTATATCATGCTATTTAGAGGAACTAATTATTTTATTCAATGACTTATATAAATAATATTGTAAAACAATTATCAGTCATTATTCAGTATTGATATTTATGAATCACCTAAAATTAGTTAACATCTATATGACACACTAATTATATGGGAGAGAAGTGTGATAAAATTAATTTTCTAGGGATTTAGGAAACTAGTTGGTAGAGAAAAATTGCTAGTAATGTTCATGATAGAAAAAATTAGTTAATAGAATTATTATTTTCTAATATAATAATATTAAAAAAACTAACTTCATACTAACATTTATGAGATTGCGACATCAAACGTCTGGTATTGTTCGAAAATCAAGTTAAGTAATTTTGAATCAAATTAACAAGTTGAATTATTTGTGAGCTTGAGTTAATTCAAACTATGTATATATGCTAGAAAAGTAGTTGTTAGGTTTATGCATCACGCGACATTGAATGTTCAGCAAGTTATGTACCTAATTATTAATGACATACTTGCACAAGAAATTTAACACGAAAGCGGAGCGAGAAATAACACGAAAAATATTACAGTTATTTCTTCTTTACATGCATGGTTCATGTATATGCATTTTTGTTTTAAGAATCAATATTTTTTCTAAATTAATTAAAGAGTATTTTTACTTCATTTATGCAATAAAAATGAATATAAAAACACAAAATGCCAATAAGAAATATATACAAACATAAGAAGCAAAAATTAATAACAATTTAACAGCAATTAACACATTATTTTTTGCTTAGTTTTTTCGTTAGGCCTTGGTTGCATAAATTGCATGTATTATATATACTTTCAAACACTTGACATGGTGCACTGCTAGCTCGATGTTAATAGTTTCTCGTATTTAAGAATATTAATCAACTTGCTCTTATATTTGAGAACATTAATCAACTTGGTCCAACTTAACTCAATAGTTTTTTTTTAATAACTCGATAGTTAATTTCAAGTTAAATGATAAGAATAGGCTGGGAGGGGAATTCAATGATGATGAATTAATTATGAATTGCTAATTGTATAAAGACATCATTGACCGTTCAGGTTCTACACGCTCAGCAGAACTCAGGTCTGATGAAATCAAGGGATCCTAATAAAACTGCACTTTTTTTTCTAATTGTACGCGCATGCTAGCCAGTCGTAAGATCGCATAATTAGAAGGCTTGAGTTTTGTATAAAAAGACTAAGGGGGTTTGGTTCATTGTTATCTTGGCGTTATGTTATGTAATCTAGATCTCATCGTTTGACTAATAATTTTATAATTATAAATATCATTAAATCAAACAATTGTCTTCTCTAGATAACATAACATAACATTAAGATAACATCGAACTAAACACCCCTAAGAAAAATTACAAAATTTTCCTTAAATTAATATTTATTACATACTAACCCTAATTTTGAATATATGCAGCTTATCGTGGACTTGGAGTGATCCACCTATAATTATTTTTTGTCATTCTATCAAAAAGAAAATCAATCATGAGACTACAAATAATCTTAAAATAGTTTGCTTCAATTTCTTTTCAAATTTATAAAATTAAACCACTAATTTTACAAATAAAATATAAATATAACTAATGTAGGAGTTGAAAAGTAATTATGTATTCATTTAAATTGGAAACTATTCTAAAATAGATAAAACAGAATTTACATAAGAGGATAAAGAGAATTTACATTGACTTATCATGACTTTTTTTTAAATCTGAAAATTTTTTCATGATCACACATTTATTACAGCATATATACTTAACATTAAATATTTTGGCAATTTAGTATTATATAGTCATAAAAATTAGTCCTTTTTTATAGAAATTATTTCACAAGCATCTACACAAATCACAAAATAAAAAATCAAATTTATTCATAATTTTAAAACTAAAATCTAATTGTATATTATATTTTCTGCTTATATGTGTTAATATAATAACAATTTTATTTATATAAATATTAAATTAAAATTTAATTGAATTTATTTTAAATCATGCATAAATTATTACTATAAAGATTAGAAAAAAGTTATAAAATTTAAGATGAATTTTATGTGAAATATTTTAAATTCCGTAGATCTTTGACAAATATAATTAAGTGCAGTACGGGGACATCAGAATAATTTACCCTAAAATCATGTTCAAGTTTTTGAAATGTGTGCCGCTTAATTTAAAAAATGAAAAGGCAATTATTTATTTATTTATTTATTGGTACCGAGCCGAGGGCTGAGATTGGCAGATGCCCTCAAAAGTCGTGCGGATGTGCCGAACCGAGCGTCGGACGGGAGATCAGTACGACTGCTGACATTAAATTTGCGCGCGGATTTGCTGGCGCAAGCGACAGCGACGTCGAGACTTACGTAGATCCCTGATCTCTTTCCCTCCCTCTCCCTCCCTCCCCCCCCCTCTCTCTCTCTCTCTCTCTCATTTCAGCTCTCTCTCATTTCAGCTCTCTAGATCTCTCTCTCTCTCTCTCTCATTTCAGCTCTCTAGATCTCTCTCTCTCTCTCTCTCATTTCAGCTCTCTCTCATTTCAGCTCTCTCTCTCTCTCTGTCATTTAAGCTCTCTCTCTTTCTCTCTCTCTCTCTGGCAGTTAAATGTGTAGGTCAGGATCATATGTTGGCATCTTGCGAGTGATGGCTATAGTCTTTAAACATTCTGAGCCAGCTTGCCTCCAGGCGCATTCTGAGCCTCTGCCTGAAGTGACACTTCCTTTTTCGATCACTACTGGGCTGCTAGCTAGCTAGGACAAGCACTACGATCGTACAATTAATTTCTTCCCTCTCTAGATACATTTCTTTCACCCTTTCTATCTCTAAAACTGTAAAAGATTAATAGTTCGACGAATTTGGCAATGCTCTATTTGATAAAAACTTATGATATTCAATTCATTATTATTAACAAATGAGATTGAATATAATTTTAAAAGTTTAATTAATAAATAAATAAGTTTCAAAATTCAACGTATTAGTATTTGACTAATTAATATTCATAAATAATTTATATAATATTTATTAAGACGGGAAACAATCAAGATTTTTTACATGGAAAACCGGCTGGCGGAAAAATCACGGCTACTTTTTGAGGAGGCTTAGAAGATCACTAGAATCGCTTTTCTTTTTTGGTTACAGTATGCTCAAAGGATTTTTTTGGATCTCAGACCCTTTGAAGGCTGTTTATATGAGATATATATACTCTGGTCTGCTCTGTCTAGTCACTTCAGCCAAATAATCTACAATCCTAGTGGCGGCTAGATCATTTAATGCCTGCAGAGAGCTACTATATATCAGACCTCTGTTGTACGATGTACAGAGGGTACGACCCGTCCGCGAGAAAATCGCTTTCTCTTCCAGAGCAGTACGGTTCCCAACGATCAGGCGTCTATCAGATCAGGTCTTTGCTTTTCTCCTTGAGCTCTTCGGCGTCTGCTGTTCGGGATGATACTTCTCTTGTTCGACGTGGAGGCATTTCTTACATGGATTCTACGCAAGCTCCTACGTGGACGGTCCAGATGAAGAAGTGTGGATCCAAATGCAACAATATTATTTATAAATATATTTAATTATAAATTTAATATAATGCTTTTTTAAAAAATTTAATATATTTTATTTATTAATAAAAAAAACATAAATTATGATAATAAATCTATTCATAAACACATTAATATATGTTTAACATGATTTAATTTTTTTATTCATAAAAATCATATATATATACATAATATATATATATATATATTTATGTTTACAAATTAAACTCAAATAAGCTCAAATTCGAAATTTATTTTAGTAAATTAATATAAGTTGAACAAATTATTACTCAACTCAATTTATTTACAGCTGTGTATCTCTCTCTCTCATCACTCCCTCCCTCTCTGGATGCCTCTTTTGAAAGAGTTTTAAACTATTAAATAATGAGGTCCAAAAAGTTGGGTTAATTATTTTTACCTCTCCCTTTTGATAAATCAATGTACTTGGATCACATGCAATTAATATTTGTAATTTTCCGTTTTATAATTAATGAAAAAAAAGTTAGCCAATCACAATCCATGCTAATGTTTACAGCACAATTCTTCACAATATTGAAAATTTTATATATATTAATGGCATATTTCTTTCTACCGTAATAATATAAAAATATTAAAAATCTGTTTATTTATAAGATTAAAATTAAACTTAAATAAAAATATTAAAAATTATAAATAATATAAAATAAAATTAATTATTATATTGAGATATGTGAATGATGTGATATAAAGTTAGTTATTATATACGTTGGGATGTACGAGGAATGTGATATAAATTAGTTATTATTTTGGCAATGTGTGTAGGATGTGAAATAAAATTAATTTTTAATATTAAATTTTATGTATGATGTGATATATCTATTTAAATTTAAATCAGGTTAATTTTGAACTGCCAAACTAATAGGAGCTAAATGTCATTTTCTCGCATTTGTAGAAAAAAATACATTTTTATTTAGACTTTGTTTTTGTATATGATAATGACAATGTCATCTCATGATCATTAATTTCATCTAGCTAGCCCAAGTTAAAAAAAAAATTAAAGTACTCTCATACACATTAATAATTAGTTAATACTAGATGCAGAATTATTTTTTATAATTAGCATCCACCAAGATTTTTTATTGTAGGGGAAGAAATTAAAGGTCTATTTGATTGGAGGAAAAAAAATAATTTAAAAAATTTTTGTGAAATTTTTTAGAAAAACATATATAATGTGAAATAAAGTAAGTTAGTTATATTAAAAATTGTGTTGGATGTGAAATTAATAAAGTGACTTTTTAATATTAAAATTTGTGTAGGATGAGATACAAAATAATTTTTAAAGTTTTTTTTAAATAAATTTAAGATTTTGGTCATGACTAAAATAAATTTTTTTTTTCCAGTTGCCTAACAGAGATCTCTAATAACGACGTGATAGAGAAATTAATGGGCCGGCGGGTATCTGTCACGTCTATAAAACCAGCCAATAGCCCATTAGGTGATCAAGCCCATGACTTGCTGGGTATATTGCATTTTAATTTGTCACCTATATGTGTACTTTTTTCATGACCAGCAGGACTTTTAATAGCTGGATTTCATTTAAACCATTCAGTGCCAATAAAGGTATGAATATACTAGTAATTTAATGTACGGACGTGTACTATTAATTTATATGGCACACAAAATTTTTAATATATATATATATATATATATATTATTCCATTTCATTTGTGCCGTTAAGCCATGCATGGTGGCTAGTGGTGAAGATCATTAGGATTTCAGGGCTTGCTTGTTTGTAATATTTAATTTAATAAAATTAAAATTAAATTTAAATAAAGATATTTTTTATTAAAAGTTATAAATGATGTGAAATAAAATTAGTTATTATGTTAGAATATGTGAGAGATGTGAAATAAAAAAATAAAATTAATTTTTAATATTAAATTTTATGTGTTATGTGATATGTAAATTTGAAATTAAATTAGGTTAAATTTTAACTGTCAAACAAACAGAACCTTAAGGTTATATATAGTAGTGGGATCGGCTAGCTTAGAATTATTGACATGATAGCATGCATGAAGTCATACTAACAAATTAGGATCACTCTTGTGGCAATTATAATTGACAATTGTTTGATTAATACAAAATTAATCCCGAACTATAAGCTATCTATAAGATTAAATTTTTAAGTTAGTTGAAATCTAGAGATTTTTTTTTTGATAGAAAGAAATCAAAGATCTTAAGTTCAAGCCTCGGTGCACGTGACTCTCAATTATCTATATCATAAAATAAAAATAAAAAAGCATATGTAAAGCAATTAATTAAGTTAATTTGTACATAAAAATGTATTAAAATTTAAAATTAATCCTAAACAATAACCTATAATTTTAAATACACAGATTTATAGTCATATATTTCTCTTTTTTCTCTCCCTTTTTATTATACTAAAATAAAGGCTACATATATATTATGTTAGAGCACACCTCATATTGTATCATTGTTGGATGACAACAAAAATAATAGGCGAAGAAACCAAAATATAGATGATATTTCACATTTAAGTATCATCGGCATAGCTTATAAACCAAAATATAAGGAGCTTCTAAAGATTTATGCTTTGTTTGGTAACATAATAAAATTCATAGCTAACTTAATTTAGCTGTGACTAAAATCTAAAATTTATTTTAAAAAATACTTTAAAAATTATTTTATATCTCATCTTACACAAATTTTAATATTAAATAATTAGTTTATTTCACATCCAATAAAATTCTTAATAAATCAATCAATTATATTTCACATCTAATATAATTTTTAATACTCTAACTATATTTTTTTACATTATACATATTTTTTTGAAAATAACTAAAAAGTTCAATAAAAACATTTTTTTCTATCCTCTTACTAAATAGAGCCTTAATAAGACCTTTATATCAACCTACCAATTGTTCAAATTAAGGCATGCATATATATCTTAGTAGATTCGAGTATTAACTGAGAAGCTCTGAATTTCTAGAACTCGACTTAAATCGGAAAAACTTGAAATATGGTTTTCATTAAATTGGTCCAAAGCTATACTAGTAATAAGTGGGAATTTAAGCATAGTCAAGACAAGATTAATTATTGGTATTTCCTCTTCATGAAGATCTTACACTTATCTTGATGCACATCTGACATTACATTTAATTATATTATTGTCACTTAAAACTGAGTCTTCTTAATTATATATATATATATATACCATTGGCTTTCTTAGTATAAGTCATGTTGATCAGACTTTTGGATCCCTTGTGCTGGGATGACTTTCATCATATTTTACTTGTTGCTTGCTGCCATCAAGACTACTACTCAGCCCAAAGTGAATATGAGGAAAGTGTGCCCACTGCATGTTTGAAACAGTTTTTTGCATGCAAAATTATTACAAGTCTAAAACTATATATATTACATATATATGCTAGCTAGCTAGGAATTCAGCATGAGTAGAACCAATGTAAATGCATGATGCATATATGGATCGATGAGGAAAAATAGTTTTCTTGAGTGGGCTGCATGCATGATTAGTACTAGCAAGCCAAAATATAAATCATTTTGTAAATATTGTGGCTGAGATCAATATATATCAGTTTGTACTATGTTTTTAATATATATATATATATGTATCAAAAGTGAAAAATTGAATGCATAATCAATATATATATATAATTAATATCTACATAAGTCAAGCAGCTAATTATTCCTCACTCTCTTCAAGTAAGAATTTATACATCAGATATATAAATTATTAGAATATCAATTAATGAAATAAAATCAATATATAGTTATTATACAAATTTTCAACTAATATAATTACTGACCAATTTGTCAATTGAAACTACAACATAACAAGATATTTGTGATCATGACTACATTAGTCACAAATTAATAACACCACAACATTAATGCTTTGATATGTTGATTAATTTTTTTTTATTTAACTTCATAATTCTAATTATTTGAATTCATCAGTAATCACCATCACATGTATGTTCTTGCCTTGTTAGAGCATCAAGTTTTTACTCATATTAATTAATTCTATAATGACAATATTCCAATTAATTAAGCATATATATATATATATATATATGATTCATTGTGCATATATATTTCTCACATTTTTCCACTTAAAATGAATATAAGAAGACGAAGGTGAATATAAAAATAGAAAAGAGGTGGGGGGAGACATTATAGATTCTGCTTATTTGCAAAGGTTAAAATTTAATAAAATTAAAGTTAAATTTAAATAAAAATAATTTTTATTAAAAATTGTGAATAATATGAATTAAAATAAAATTAATTATTATGTTGAAATTTATGAGAAATATGATAAAAATTAGTTATTATATATATATATGTTGGATGTGAAATATTAAAATTAATTTCTTGTTATAATTAAATTAAGAGCAAAATGTGAAATGTAATTAAATTTTAATATTAAATTATTTATATTAATATACAAAACACTGAACTGAACGCTGAACTTATAATTAATAATGTCATTTGATGACACTAACAAGGCAGTTAACTTTTAATTTGTAGATACCATTAGTTATATATATATATATATATATTATATACACTTTCCTAATTAATAAATTTCATTGCAAAAAATTAAAAGCTTATTGAATGACAAAAGATGCTGCATGTATGTATATATTTTTTATTGTGCTTAATTACCATATATTTTAAATGGAATAATTAACTTGTGGCAATTGTTGTTATATTTAATATTTATAATCAACAAATTCTAAATTCGATTATCACATAATATTGATGAAAACATGCATATATAGGCTTTTCTGAAACATTAGGGTTTTTAAAATTAACTGCGAGCTATATATATATTAAAATTAATTCTAACATGATGACAGGCATAATTTACTTTTAAAATATAGGTTTATTAAATGTTGATAATCCTTAGTAATTAACTTACATTCTTTGCTGCTGCACTAAAAGCCTCTCTGTGGCTGATTTCAGGATTATTAGCTTTAATCCTTTGAATCTCCTCCCTAGTAAAATAACAAAGGTAGAAGTCTAAATAATTAGAATGGGTAATTACGTATATCACACCTTATTCAACAAAAATTACTGATTCAAAATTTTTTTTGAATAAAATCTTATTATACTCTAAATTCTGGGATCTAAAATCATATCTTAAATTCAAAACATTAAATCTCATGTCTTAATCTTAAATTCTAAATCTTAAAGTTTTCATTTTTATAGTATAGTTATTCATTTAAAATTGACTAGTGAGATAAAAAAATTTATTATGAACTTATAAATTATAGACAATATGGCAAGACTCTTAAAATACATTAGTAATTTATTTCATATTTTTTTAAAAAAAATTATATAAAATATATAATTTTGCCTGATTTTAATGTATTATATGTAATTATCACTAATTAGAATAGTAAAAAAACATTGCTGTTAATTTACATACTGACTGAGAAGAACAATATTAATATCTGTACTATGCATGCAAAAAATAAAAAACTTACTTAATAAACCTGTTATATGCTGAAGGGACCCTCTGTCTTTTTCCAGGGGCTGCTTCAAGAAAAGAAATATAAAATGTGCTTAATTAAGACCACTTAGCTCTTATTTATTTGACAATTTGAAATTAATTTAATTTAATTTTAAATAAATATATCACATCATATATAAAATTTAATATTAAAAATTAACTTTATTTCACATTCTACACATATTATCAAAATAATAACTAACTTTATACTACATCTCTCACACAACATAATAACTAATTTTATTTTGCATTTTTTACAATTTTAATAAAAAAATTTTGTATCTAAATTTAATTTTAATCTTATTAAAGTTAAATTTTACAAACAAACAGGCTCCAAAATGTCAATCAACTCTTTATAGTAATTATAAATCAAATTACATTGGACAATAATATGTTATATATATATTGACAGGCCATCAATCTTAATGGATTTTACAATTGTTGATTTCAGTATAATATATAAATTTTTTTTATGAAAATCGATCATCCTCCAGTACTCATATATATAATTACTCTAATTTTCTACAAAATACTAGATACATGCTTAGCTTTATGCTCAATATTTTTGAAATAATTTGATCATTTTTTTGATAGAGAATATAGATCTTTAACTCTAAGGCACTCCTATGCTGTATAATTTTAGTTTTAATTAATATATACATTTGTTTTAGTTCCCATGAATATCATACAGATTTGTGAATGAAATAAATATAGAAACTATAACTTTGGACCATCAATCTTAAACTTGGTATATTATATAGAATGTAAATATAGGTAAAATAGTGAATATTATATATGAAGAGGCACTCACGAGGAATCGGAGGTAATTTCTCTTGGCTTGTCTCCATTGAGTACATTGCTGATGAAGAAGACCCACAATTCCTGTCGGACTCCATTTTCTACCAACATTAAATTAATATTTAATTTTCATTGTCTGATAACAAAGAAAATATGTACATATTTTATATCAAAAGAAAGAGAATATATATATGTACATACACATACAAGTGTGAATAGGTCTTCAATAATGATGGAAAAAGACCTAATACTTCAACTGCCTCAGCCTATATCATTAATTTGCTACGAGATTCAAGCAGGTTTTCACATTGGATAATATGTCAGATATTAATTGACTTGAATCATTATAAATCTTTGTTATAGCAGGTTTCCTTGTCATTAATTAGTATGTTGTTATGAATGCATTACTTCTCCATGGAGCCTAAATCCTAAAGATTAACTTCATCTAAGCTCTTCCTTAGATTAATGATATATTGGTGCTTACCCCTTGATAGCAGGTTATCATTCCCTCATACCAATACGTTATTTCATGAACTTAACAAATTGAGTTTGAAGATGTTAGAAAATGTGACAAGTAACTCTCAATTCCGTAACTAAACAAAGCAAGTGTATATATAATGTGGTGCTGGTATCATTACTCTAGTCAGATTTTTGTCGTTCCGACAAATTCATACTCACAATTGCATCTGTGTATGGTTCATTCAAAAATGACCTATTTATATTTCCGCAAATCAGTCATTTTATTATATTTCAGTATTTTTAGAATATTTTTTCAAACTCAGTTACTAGATCCAATTTAATCAGTCAGCATTTTAACAATTTTGCTCATCTTGCAATATTATTTTATTCACACAACTATTTTGGCCATACCCTTTTACACATTGTTCCGATTTTGATGCTTTTTTTTTTTTTTTGATTTTTTGGAAAGGCAAGAGAATGATCTACAAGTATATATGATCTAGCTCACCAATCTGCCCAGATCAAGTTAAATCTTGAATATATATATTCTGCTTAGTCAAACGGCAAAACTATTAAATTGCTGTATATGATTTTTATTCAACATTGTATTTTTAATTTCTTTAATTTAAAAGCCTTTAGAATCCTATGTAAATGGGCAGCCAGCTGCCTCCATATATATATATATATATACATATATTTATATTTATATACGTTAGTTCTCTTGTTTTTCTTGTATTAACTTTATATTAGAGAGCTTAATTTTTTTTTTTCGAGTAGTGTTTATTTAACGGGATCTAAGAGGAGAGGTGATGATGCCCAAGTGGTGAGATATCATTGTCAAAATATCAATTTCAAGTGCATGTTTTCTATTCTATTTGAGTTTTCTATTCTATTTGAGTTTTCTATATTTTTCTCTTTTTTTTGAAATATGGCCAAGGCTAATTTCAAAAAACTGAAACAGATAATAAAAAATAAAGTCAATTAATATCCCCATTAAGAATATTGCAATACTCAATGGAAAGAGGGGATGTCTTTCTCCAGCAAAAATTGCCTAATATAGTTAGGTGAGCTAAGTAATCGACTACACTGTCATATCCAATAAGTCTCCTTCCAACAAGATGCCTTCCATCTATGTATCTTCAGTTGAAGAAGCTCTCAATCCTTTAAGTATAGCTCACTTTTTGGCAATAGGTACAACACTTATAAAAATTCTTTTTCCTCTATCTCAAACAAATGATGTTATGTGATAATGAATGATGAATCCAGTTCCAGCTACACCTCCTCCTTCCATTGAGCCAATGTATCTATGATGAAGATACATGGCCATGATGGGGCAACTGAGTTCTAGTGGTTTCTAAGATGGTTTGTATTGTTAATTGTAATGTTCAGTACAGTGGAAGCAATGATTTTTACTGACAGATGGGGTCTATCGTTTACCTAATTTTAGTTTTAAGTACATCAACAGTAATAAAGGATCGCACACATCCCTTCTATTACATCTAGCCATCCTCACTATTGTTTCCAGCTTAGTGGGAACAAATTATTGTGTTACTGAAAGATTATCCTTACATTTCTATAAAGCCTGCAATCTGATCTTAAATGTATAACGTTCTTTGCTACACCACAACCCCAAAATTCTGCCAATCCTCTTGTATTGATCACTTCATATAAGAGAGCCTAAAATTTTTTTTCGAGTAGTGTTTATTTAACGGGATCTACGAGGAGAGGTAATGATGCCCAAGTGGTGAGATATCATTGTCAAAATATCAATTTCAAGAGCATGTTTTCTATTCTATTTGAGTTTTCTATATTTCTCTCTTTTTTTTTTGAAATATGGCCAAGGCTAATTGCAAAAATTTGAAACATGTAATAAAATATAAAGTCAATTAATATCCCCATTAAGAATATTGCAATACTCAATGGAAAGAGGCAATACTCAATGGCAAGAGGTGAGGTCTTTCTCCGGCAAAAATTGCCTAATATAGTTAGGTGAGCTAAGTAATCGACTACACTGTCATATCCAATGAGTCTCCTTCAAACCAGATGCCTTCCATCTATGTATCTTCAGTTGAAGAAGCTCTCAATCCTTTAAGTACAGCTCACTTTTTGGCAGTAGGTACAACACTTATAAAGATTCTTTTTCCTCTATCTCAAACAAATGATGTTAAGTGATATTGAATGATGAATCCAGTTCCAGCCACACCTCCTCCTTCCATTGAGCCAATGTATCTATGATGAAGATACATGGCCATGATGGGGCAACTGAATTCTAGTTGTTTCCAAGATGGTTCATGTTGTTAATTGTGAAAATGCCCTATCTCATAAAAGTTTAAAACTACATTGTTCATTTATCATAGTAAATCTAGAATAGATGTGACACCTGTGGCTGTAGAAGAGCATTGAGAGTGATCACCGGATAATGTCCCAAAAAAGGGAAATTACTAAAATAAAATATAACTCCTGGCAAGTTTCTAGAGTAATAAATAGTGGTGATAGAAGTATAAAAATGAATCGTTTCACATTGAGAAAAGAGAGGAGCTTCCAAACTATATAAGTAGATAACATGATCCTAAATAGTAAAGGCGCTTTTTAGAGCAAAATCGTGAGACTAATGATGAAAAATTTTATAATTAAACATACTTGAGCTGAAGTAGTATCAAGATAATTGACTTTCTAGAAAGCACTCAATTACACAGTTCTCTAAAGGCAAAGTGAACAATACTTGTATATTTGAATCATAGGATATTTCAAGTTTTAAAGTTATATATACAGGTAGATAATATAATTCTAAATAATAGAAGCATCTTTTAAGATAAAATCATAAGGCTAATAATGAGAAACTCTGCAGTTAAGCGAGATTGAGTTAGAATAGTACTAAGATAAGTAACATCCTTGAGAAGTACTCAAGTCATGCAATTTCTTAAAACTAAAGCAAACATTACTAATTTTATATTTGAACCATAAGATATTACAATAGATTTATTGGCCTATTGTAAATTTGTTACAAATTTGTGGTAGACATAATTCATCGCAAGTATATTTGTTGTAATGCCCTACTTGTACAAGTTTAAATTACAACACATAAACAAATAACATTAACATGCATGTAACTATTTAACAAAATAATTGATAATATGTACATATGAACATTAAGATTAAAATAATAACATGACATAAACCTAAGCCAAACCATAAATATAAAAAAGTATAAACATAAACAAAATTCGAATTAAGAAACAATAACTAAAGAAGAGGGGAAGCTTGTGGTGGCCGGTGACATCCCTTCTATGGCAAGTTATAGGGACAAGGCCTAGAGGAGAAAAGGAAGGAGGGAGAGAGAAGAAATGGAAGGGAGTAGACTCATAGTTGCGGTAGAGTCAGCGATAATCAAAGATAATGAGACACAAACTACGTACATAGGCGAGGCGATGGGCTTTCACAGTTATGCACAACAAGCTCTTGCTTAGGCAGCTAGCCTGAGCATCCGTCGGTTTTATACTCTAAGGCCCCGTTTGTTTAGGAGTTTAAAATTAACCTGGTTTAATTTTAACCAGGCATATCACATCACACATAAAATTTAATATTAAAAATTAAATTTATTTCACATCCTACACATATTACTAAAATAATAACTAACTTATATCACATCCCTCACATATTTCAACATAATAACTAACTTTATATCACATCCCTCACATATCCCAACATAATAACTAACTTTATTTCACATCATTCACAACTTTCAATAAAAAAATATCTCCATTCAAATTTAATTTTAACCTTCTTAAATTTAACCTTACAAACAAACACACCTTAAATTTGGACTTTGTGATAAGTGCGAAAATCAATCATAAATAATAACTTATTGCAAAAGATTTTACTGTCTATCACAAAATCTGTCATAATATAAATATATTATTTATAGTTAATGACAAATTTTAGCAGATGTTGCAAGTCTTCTATTGAAGAAAAATGAAGAAACATTAACAAAAGAGAATTGGGACTACAGTAGCTAGAATTGTGCTAGAGCAACAATGTAGGCAATTGAGCATATCTAAGAGGTGCAGTATAGAGAGGGACTTTGTGCCAGATTAAATTGTAACATTTATTTAATTTCATTTCATTCTTAATTACAAAATACATATCACATACGTGCAACATAGTGTGCGCAATATAACCGATTTTGTTGGCACGTCTGCCTATATATATTAGGTAATTTTTATTAGAAAATGATCAGAATGTTTCTTTTCATTAATTTTTGTAATATCATTAGCGGCTAGGGATGTTGGTTGACTTTATATTTTGACGCTTGCTTTAGCTCTATGTTGTTGGCCTAGGCCAATATTTCAAAAAATAAAATAAAATAAGCAAAAGAGGAACTATTATATGAGTAATTAATGTTACAAAGTTTAAATAAAAGATCAAAGTGATTTTAAAATTATTGATTTTATCTATTGGATGAATGCATTACTTAATAGATTTATAATTTTTTTGATCGAATAGATAATAACACTTATAATAAAATAAATAAAGGTAATGACTAAAGGTTCTAGAACCTCTTAGTTTAGTCATTAATTTATTGGGTTACTTAAACAACAAACCCTAAATTGTCTCTATTTTTTTAATGAGAAAATTATGTCTCTATGATATGCTTTGAAATTAAACCCAAGAAAGATGATTAATAGCATAATGCATTCGAATATCAAAAATAGACCGAGATGTTAAGAAAATGCAAATCAAATTAGCCCAATATAAGATGAACAGTAGATTATGAGTGGGCATTAATAGACATTTCTGATCAATATGTACTATGCAATTAAATGGCTTAATTTGCTAAAGTAACTTCGTTGATGAAAACTTAATTTATACAACCACTAAATTATGATTTAAACCATTAATAAAAATGTGATTAACTAATAGTATATATAAAAATGAAATAAAGCAGCTGGCAAAAAGCTGACAAACAATATTAATATCCAAAATTATAAATATTAGTTCATGCTATATATGTAGCATCATATATATATATAACATAAATATATGTATAATTACCTGATGAACATAAGGAATAAGATTCTGAAGCAATGCTCCAATGTTCACACATAGAAGATTAGCACAATATCCACATCTTACAGTTACAACATTCAGCATATTACTGCTTGGAACATTAACCTGAAAAGTAAAATAAGATAATACTAATGTTCATTATTTATAATAAAATATCGTGAAATAAAGAAGTACTATATATGTAAATAATTTAAATGATAGACAATGTAAATTGCACAAATTAATTATATAGGTCAATATATACAGTTGTTTGATGGTTAACATGTATATACATCTAATTTTGATCAACTTAAAATTGATTAATTTTTACTCGGCTTCAACTGAACTAACCCAATTCGAAATACAAAACTTCAAACTCAATCAACTCGCTAGTTAAAGTACTCTACTCCAGTCCATAATTAAACTATTTAGGGTTGGTTATATGAATTTTTTTTATTCATCATTTTAGAATTTAAAATGATGTAAACTAATCAGGAAAAAGATGTCCGTTTATGATTCTCTTGTGTGGTTATTTATTTATTTATAAGTTTTTGAAAAATTATACGTCATATATAATTATTAGCAGTGGGCTATTAATTGATCTATATTAGAATTCTATATACATACAGTGTCTGCTTTTATGGCTTAACGAGTGCTAGCAGGAGCGGAGTACTTCTTACTCTGAAAAGGAAATATACTAATACTATATATATATTATATGATTGCCACATATAATATTTTATTTCTTTAAATAACTAAATTACATATAAACAAAGAAGGAAAGAATCCGTCAAATTTAAAATTATCATTTAATTTTTTATAATTTATAATCATTCTTATTTTTCCTCTTTTTTTTTTCAGCGTGATTTCTTACCATAAATGCTGGTGAAAAGTGAGGACTATGAGAGTTTTCTATTATTTCTGTGTTTTTTAATTCTAAAATTTATTTTCTAAATTCTTTTGTATCTTTTATAGAATACACTAAAGGTTTTACTCTTATAAATTTTTTATCGTCTAGTAGTTTTAATTTGCAAAATCTCGGACTTTTATTGAAATGTAATAATGAATTTTCAGAAAATAATTCTTTTAATGAATTTAAGTACGTACTTAACTAGGAGTAAGTATATTCTGCATTCATAATTAATAATTAATTAATAAGTATGCATTAGTTATGACGGATACATAATTAATAAGTATGTATTCTGCATTCATCTATAGAAAAAAATACTTTTAACTAATTGAGGAGGAATTAAAGAGAAAAAGATGGAGCTAGTTGTTACTGTTTTAATTAGTGTTAGAGATAGAATTCTTATCAGGTGCAGATCAATGTTCATTCTAAAAAGGGGATCATGAAATAAAAATATTAAGGGGCGTTTGGCTCGATGTTATTTTGGTGTCATGTTATGTAATCTAGATGTAATGACATCTGAATGTCATCTTTTGTTTAATAATTTTATAATCTATTAGAAATTTTTTTGTAAATGACATTAAACCAAACAATTATTTTCTCTAGATAACACAACATAACATCAAGATAACATTGTACCAAACGCCCTCTAAATGCCAATTTCACATATATGTATAGCTCCAAAAAAAAAAAAACTAAAAAATGAATTTCAGAGGGAGTGATTGATTCAGTGAAGTTTCTTTCGTTATTTTGTCATGTATATGTGGTTTTCTCATTAATATACTTGAATAATCGATCTAAATAGGTTTCAATATTTTGATATTAGCAAGCTAGCCTAAGATCATACTTTATTTATTTTTTAAGAGGAATATCCTATGTACAATTTTTTGATATATTCTAATTTGGGATATATATGACCTGCAAGCTGATTTGCAGGCAAAAATAACGATATTTTAAAACAAAATGGAGAATAAAATACACGCATGTTTCTAACCTATATCAACCATTTTAGGCTTAATTAAGAGTACTTTGTTATTGTTATGTCAATATATTATTATAAAATATATATATATATATATATATGAATTATAAAAATTTATTAAGAACTAATTAATCAATAGGAAATTAAATAAACAAATTCAAAATCTTTTACGAAGAGGATGATCAAAATAAATTTTATAAATAAAGATCGTAAATCTTGAAGTTAAACTCAAATGGAAGAAAACTGGTCAGGTTATGCTCTATATAAACAAGTTTGTTGTTCAAAATATATATATATGCCAGCTGACAAAATATGATGAACCAAAAATAAAATAGATAATCTTTGCACTTTTTTCACCTATTTTAGAGTTGGAATAATTTAATTTCAATAATGGATATTAACCACTAACTTTGAAATTTCAGAAAGAATTTTAGCAGAAAATCAAACAACTATAAACATCTGTCAAATTTGGACTACCTTTGTGAAGGGAATCATATGAAATAAATTCCATCCATCACACAGAGATGGAGGGAGAAATGTGGAGGAGAGAAGAGAGAGAGGGAGGGAGAGGGGGAGAGGGAGAGAGAGAGAGAGAGAGAGAGAGAGAGAGAGAGCTGGATGAAGCTACCATACCGCAAGAATTGTGTTGCAGAAATTGCAGTGGACATAGCAGAACTGCTCGGGAAAGGGTTGGGCGATTTGGGTAGACATTTTTCAGGAAAAAGCTGCAAAAAATTAGATGAAAGTTAAGAAGAGAAGAAGTGAAGAAGATGCAGCAGAGATAGGAGAAGTAAGGAGGTTGTTTTTCTCCCTTCTCACTCTCTAAAAAGAGCTGGGTGGCGTGAAGAGAGACGTGTACAAAAAGAGGTAGAAGGAAAAAATGATGATTTAGCGAATGCGAGTTTGGAGTCTACTGTACATCTTGCCCCCCACCTCTCTCTCTCTCTCTCTCCCCCTCCTCTCTCTATTCTTTTTTTTTTTTTGATAGTGAATCCTCTCTCTATTCTTAGCACATACAATTTTATGCTAGATAGAAGAAGGTGAAATATTGATGAGAGGATACCCAAATTAATTAATATTTTAATTATGTAATAACCATCTATACATACTGCGCTCAACCATGTATTTTGAATCATCTTGTCTCTCTGTGCATATCTCTATCTCTATCTCTTCCTTTTTCTTTCTTCAGGCAGGCCACCAGCATGTGGGGGTGGGAAAGTGACATTAATGTGTGTGGAAGGGAGAGAGGGGAGGGGATGGGATGTAATGCTAACTTCCAAGAAGGATAGAGAGCTATAGGCAAAAGTCCTAATGCTTCAGAATGATCCAAATACCCAGCATGGCCACATGCACTTATATATATGTCCAGCTTTTTTCTTGTTATATATATTCATGGGATGAAACCAGCTAGCTATAGGGCTGGAAATTCTCTTCAAACACAATAAATAATAGCTCAAACTAATTAAGTTTAATCATTTCTGAATCTATTTTGATTTCTTTTGGCTAAAACTTAGACATCAACTCTGTAAATAATAAATCGGTTTCACACAAACTTAATTACCTATGCATGTAAAATATATGCTATATATATATCACTAAACAATTAATGTATGTTAATAGACATGGATAAATGTGAAATAATGCAGGTTTGAGTCCATAATTTAATTGTGGTTAGTCGACTCAAGAGCTTTAGATGAAATTTATATAGTATTATTTGTGATTCTAAGCTTATCTGATCATGTTTTTTCACTTAAGTGTTCAACTATGATTTCAACAAAAGCTAACTTTAGTGTTCAGCTACATCACATTCAGATAGATAATGTTTTTCTCTTTTTCAAAAATAATCATGAAGCGATCTAACTATTATATGTGAACTACTACAATATGCTAAATGATATATAAGAACAAAAAAGACCAGGTCAATTTGAATAGTTGGAACTATATATATATTGACATTGCTCAATATATACTGTAAACTTTCGTTAACCTCTAATTACATAAGCTTGGTCTGGTGGGCGGGAGTGATTATTGTAGCTATAGCCTATAGGGCTTGGAATTGTGTAGCTCTTGATAAACCTCTATATATGATGGTAGGGTAGGAGTACTTAATATCCCCAGATTAATCTACAAAAGAAGGAAAATTACATGATGTGTATGTAATAATATTGTCCCATGCATAATGACAAGATAAGGCATCTTATTAAATTTAACAAAATTTAATTTAAGTGTCTTTTTTAGAAATTTGGCCGTAGCCTATAATACTATAACAGTAAAAAAAGATACACCAGGTACAAAAAGTTCGATCCTCATCAAGAATCGCACAAAAATCGAGTGGGAGGGACATGCCCCTACGCCAGTCTAAATCATCTAAACAAGAAAAGGAAGCTACAAAGTCTACCGCTCTATTAGCGGCTCTGTATACATGAGATATCTTGTACACCTTAAAGACGCAAAAAAGGTTGGCGATCTGGGCCATGGTCTTATCGGGAGGGTGTCCTCTGGCTGTCCGGTAAAGGTCCGCAATAGTGATGACAGAGTCGCCCTCTATCCAAATCCCGTTCGCCGTATCCGCCCACTCGATTTTTTAGGACTATAATGGTGGACCATGTAATGGTGGACCATGTAATGAGCCAGTCTAAAACGATCAGAGAGTAATTGTGTAAACTTAAATTAAGAGCTTGGACAATGCGTGGCTAGCTGATTGAAGGCATAAGCTTCCATTTATTAACATAAAATCTTACATATATATCTCATTAATTAGCTAGCCACACATTGTAGATCTAAGTCCTATGCTCCTCATTTTAGGGTTATATATTGACTATTAATTATCACATCTTAGCTCAACATGTTATGAGGAATTGTTCATTCGGGGCTAGCTCCAACTTGAGTCTCCCCTGTTTGGTTCGTGCTCAAGTTGGGCATGACAATTTTTTAAATTTTTTGATAAAAAAAAATATTTTTTTGAGATATATATAATGAGAAATAAAAGTAGTTAACTGTGAGAATATTAAATAAGATTAGTTAAAGTATTGAGAATTGTATAAGCTACTTTATTTTTTTTTTAAATTAATTTTACTCAACTTGGGCATGAACCAAACTGAAGAATAGTGATTTAATTTGTCCTCAAAGCTTTGCACATGATTTTAATGTGTTAATTTATTTGGGGTCTTTCTGATAGCTGCATATATTATTGTCCAATATTCCTTATGATTTGATGGCCACTCCTGTCCATGCATCTCTTCGAATTGAGTTTATTACAGGTCTATTTTAAGCTTCTGCATAATTAATCATCATTGAAACACTTCATACTATGATGGGTTCGCTTAGATACTGTGTTTTATGACCTAGCACAACTTATATATCTTAGGCAATTTGGCTGATCAGCTCCAAACGAATCTCAAAAAAAGGCATATTGATCAATATGTTAATGCATGAGATCTTATTAAATATATATGTCTCAATTATAACCTTTTCTACCCTTTTTTGATACATGACTAATTGATCAGTATTCATGCCTCTTGCCATCCAAGAAACATATCAGAAGACATATAATGTCTGAGCTTTAAACTCTATCGATCACTCTCCATATATATGCCCTTTACAGACAGTGTAGCTACAGGGAGAATCGAAAAATATTTGCTGAATATGTAAATATAGATGTCTAAAAACCTTTCTTTCTTTGCTTTCAAAATAAAACATATATATTTCTTTCTTCTGAGTCAAATTTATGTTAAATCTCTAAATTGAACATTGAACAAGCCAACTTCAACTAGTATATATTATTGTGAGGCTAATTATAACACAAACATCGATCGATTCCTCAGTAAAGTAGTCACTGAGCCAACAAGGTTTGTCTGCATATTATTTAACAATATGTATATATATATATATTCTAGTTTTTTTTGTAGTACTAGATCAAGCTGATCATGATTCAGGAAAAGTGGCCACCCAGGTGTTTAGGTGAGACCCACTCTTGATATGGACAGTTCATGTAAGTGTACTGCAAAAAGATGAAGCACCAAATTTCATCTATCTGTCCATTGCTTTGTTCTTTTTCATGATTAATTCTTCCTCGCAGACTCCTTTACCGCTGAAACATTAATTTGAACTTAAGATGAGTGGTCTATTTCATTAGGTGTAACATCTTTATTATAAATGTAAACTAATTTCAATATTAAATGTGACACTAAATAAGAATATTATTAGAATATGATAAGTCATTTACAACTAATAATATATGGTAAACTTATGGTTAATTATTTGGGATTTCCCCATCAAAAAAAATTAAAAGAAAAACTTATGGTTTAGGATTTATGTATAATAACCAAACACCAATCAACTTGAAAATTAAACCACAGGAAAATGATTGAGACGATATTCAAAGTAAGCTTAGATTTGAAATATAATTAATTTAAATTTTTGATTTTGAGTTGTCATTCCCGTCAATTTCTAGAGATTTATAAAGTGTTTCTCTATTCTTCTGCTATAAAAGAGGTAGAAATGGGCAGTGAGAACTGAGATAACATTGATCATGAAGGAGTAATGCATGTTATGGAGAAGTAAGAGGATATACAGCATGAAAAGCATTTGGTAGATCTTGATCCATCATTGAGCTTAATTTGAAGATCAACAATGAAGGCTAGTCATATATAAGAGAAGTTGCTTTTGATCTAAGGTCTAATTTGAAGAGAAAAAGGAAGAGAACGGAGTATAACTTTTCTCTTTTGTAACCACATAAGTCAAATTAGGCTAAGGTGAAAACCTTACACAAAAAATCTTAGTCTTTCCACAAAAAACATTGTTTATCTCACATTATCAATCTTCCTATATTGTACAAGAAATTAAGAGAAGAGACTTTTTGTATACGTTCCCTCTATTATCCAAAGTCGGGAAAAAATATTTTTCATTTGTATATATCAAAAATTCATGTTTCTAATTTGACTCATGGCCTCTCTCTTCCTCAAAACACCAGCATAACTGCTTTTTATAAATAACTAGCACACTAACATATAACAGAGTACTCAAATAATTAGAGCGACTTTCCTATATAATTATTGACATGAGAAATCTTCATTTAATTTCAGATATAAGTAATTATGTGGAAAGATTCAAACCAGCTCCAGCGCCTCCAAAAGAAGACCCAAAAGATCAATGTGATGAATTATAACTATATATAGCTAATTTTTGTAGTCTTAATTTCTTTTTTAATTACAAATTTTTCTTGTTATTTTCTCTTGAATAATCTTATTCATTTGATGTCAAGTTGACAAAAATCTGCGTTAACAATGATATATTACAATGGACTTAGGGGGCGTTTGGTTCAATGTTATCTTGATATTATGTCATATTATTTAGAGAAGATAATTGTTTGTTTTAATGACATCTACAAATAATCTTTTATTAGATTATAAAATTAATAGTCAAAAGATGACATCTAGATGTCATAACATAACACCAAGAAATTAATAACGAACCAAATGCCCTCTTAATAAATTTTTATATATTATTTAAAGTTACAACTTAGAAACATAATGTACATGCATGTACTCCATACACAATGATATAAAGATCATTTTCTGTATGTCATTTTCATCAAGAAGTAATTGCTCCTCCATTATTATCATATTGGAGATGGTCAATAGACTTTATATATATTACCTCAATAACTCAATATTACACCACCAAAATTCTTAATCAGTGATGATATATAATACATAAATCTAGTGACTTAAATCCATGCAATATCAATAAATTATATATTTTGACTTATAAAAATATGCATGTGTTTTAATTTTGATATAGTTTCTTTGGGTTTTATTTTCTCCTTGCAATAATATTGAGACGCTGTTCAATATAAATTGGTCATGTTTTGATATGGGAGTGATATTTTGTTCTGATCATTATATTCATGGAGATGATTTTTCCTCAACAAATATATTGATGCTTAATTTTACTTTCAAAAACAAATATATTAATGTTTTATTTCCTTTTTAATATTTCATGTCGTGTTTATGGTCCAACGAAGAATTAATTCAGGTTATCGGGCAAGTAGTTTCGACCCAAATTGGCCTCCTCTTTCTTGCGCGACAAAATTTTTATGCTAATGAAATCTTGTTTTCAAGTGCAATGAAATGTCATTATCTTACCCAAATTAGACAAAAATCATTTATAATATGCGTTTTTCAAGCTCATAATGTTGCCAATTATAGTTCAACATTGGGCCATCTAATTAATATTAATCATGATTGAATCCTTAGGATTCAACACCACCACATCTTTCAATCAACCACAATTAAGATGTCATTTAATATATAGAGAATGGCTGCAAGAGGTCCTCTAGATCATTAGAAACCCACCTACCTCTCCTCAATATTTATACAATATACAATTAAGCTTGACAATTATGTCAATTTATACCAAATATTATCCAAAAAAATTTCTCACTCAAACCTAAGTGAGCAAGAACTCCAACCCTAACTCCAAACATCATCCCACGGCCTCTCTAGATATCCCATATTTGTAATCCGTCTACCAACGGCTACCATATGTCAATCGTCACTGTCAGTTGATCATAACTGTAACCACGTTATTGACCATGTCACCTGAAATTGTTCGTTGCTACCACCAAACTCTATTATATATATTTGAGTTGGATTAGCCACAATTTAACTATGTTAATATTGTTGAAGTGTCACTATTGTAATATTAAAGATTAAAGGGTGATTCACGCATAAATAAATTATAATGGGTACCCGTTAAAATGTAAATATGATTATTCCAAGTTGCATGTATATAATTGCCACTTTTGAGATATAAAATAAGATTAAATTTTAATATTTAAATTTACAAATGACCTGAAATAAATATAAAATATTAATAAAAATATTTTTGAAGAAATTTTGATTTTTTTTCTCCAACAACCAAATAAAGCTTTACATATATATTTTAAATAAAATAATCAACTTAATTTTGTATCCAATACAAATTTTAATATTAAAATGATATTATTTTATATTATAATATTAAATTAATTTTATTCCTCGTTCAATAAAAATTAAGGTTGTCCTAATTAATTGCTAGTCAACATGTGAATTGAATACTGGGCTGAGCTACTGCTAGGCCCAGTATGCAGCCCATTACTAATAATGGTGACTGCTTGGCCCAGTATAAGGCCAAAGCAACAGTCTTTCAACACAAATTTCAATTATAAAAATTAATTTTATTTCACATTTAATATAAATATAAATATTAGAATTTAAAGTATTTCATATTTTACACACTTTCTAGTATTAAAATAAATTTTTCTCCCATTAAACTTAAAAAATAATTTTTTTTCTTGTCAAAAAAAAGTTCGAACCAAACGATCAATTTAATTCTTGCTTTAATACAACTATTCGATAGGCCATTTAATTGAATACAAATAATTACACATCAATTCAAGTGAACATCATCTCCATACCACAAATCTGCTTTATATTATAATATTTTAACTAAATATAAGCAATACTTAGATCACAAATTGAGAAAATTTAATCATATGCTTGCCTTTAACACAATATTTTATTACATATTTCAGTTGAATATAGATAATTATATAATTACAGAATGATAGATTTAAGAAATTTAATTGAATGCTTTGTATTAAATTATAATTTATTTATATATTAATATATTTTAATTGAATATAAATAATTTTACATCTATTAGATGACATGACACAATAATTTGAAAACATACATACACATATATTATAATTTGATGCATATCAAGAAAATTAATTAAATATCGATAATTATACAATAATTAAATAATAAATTGAGATAATTTAACTAAATACCCAATCTATATACAATTAATTTGCTACATTTGAGATATTAAATTAAATACATGCCATCATAAGATTATTAGATAAAATATTGGGAAATTTTACAAAATTTTTTGCATTTAACACAACATTTCATTACAAATATGGGTAAATTGACTAATATATATAATTATACTTAAATTTATTATATATCAAGATATTTAAATTAAACAAGAAAAATTATAGGAATATTAAATAAAGTATTGAGAAACTTTGACAAAAGATATGAGTATTTTGATTTAATATACACATTTATATAATTATTAGGCAACATAATAAGGAAATTCAATAAAATAATTACTGTTAAGAAAAAAAATCATTCTATATTAACTTATTTCAATTGAATATAAGTAAATATAAAATTATTAGACCGTGTATCATAATAATTTGGCTAAATACTTGCATTAATTCATATTATAATTTGAAACATATTAAAGTAATTTAATTAAATGCAATTAATTATACAATACTTAGATAATAAATCAAAGTAATTCATCAAAATATATACTTTTAAACCTAAATTTTTTTATGTATAAATAATTATACAATTATTAGATAATATATCAAAAAAATTCGATAGAATATTTGCCTTTAACATAACATTTAATTACATATAAGAGTGTTTAAACTAAATATAAATAATTATATAATTATATGATAATGTATTGAAAAAATGTGATTAAGTACAGCTTACTATTAGATAATAATTTATTTTATATCAATATATCGAAATTCAATAGAGGTAATATATAACTATTAATTCAACTCCATATTAGGGTAATTCGATCAAATAAATGTACTTATCCAACAATTCAATGTTTATTAAAATAATTTAATTGAATACAATTGATTATAAAATAATTAGATAATAAATTAAGATAACTCAGCTAAATTTTCGCTATTAAGGGAGTTGTTTGGTTCAATATTATCTTAATGTTATGTTATGTTATTTAGAGAAGATAATTATTTGATTTAATGATATCTACAAATAATTTTCTATTAGATTATAAAATTATTAGTCAAAAGATGACATCTAAATGTCATGATATCTAGATTACATAACATAACACCAAGATAACAACGGACTAAATGCCCTCTTAAATACAAATTCCCGACAAATAAAAGTGCTTCTACTTAATGTTGGCTATTTACACGAATATTATATTATATATTGAGAAAATATTTGTCATATTATATAAGGGTATTTCAACTATATTAAAATAATTATATAGCTGGTTCCAAGCTCTACACCCAGGCCACTCTGACAGCAGAAGCGACGGGAGCGCTCATCGCGTTGACAGCCGCCCAGGAGTGGGCGGATACGGCGGACGGGATTTGGATAGAGGGTGACTCAGTCATCACCATTGCGGACCTTCATCGGACAGCCAGAGGACATCCTCCTGACCGGACCATGGCCCAGATCTCTGCTCTTTTGGATGCCTTTAAGGCACATAAGATATCTCATATTTACAGAGCCGCTAATAGAGCGGCAGATTTTGTTGCTTCTTTTTCTTTGTTTAGATAATACAGAGTGGCGCAGGGGCATGTCCCTCCCACTCGATTTTTGTGCGATTCTCAATGAGGATCGAACCTTTTGTACTTGATGTATCTTTTTTACTGTTATAGTATTATAGGCTACGGCCGAATTTCAAAAAAAATAATTATATAGCTATTAGGCAATACAGTGAAAAAACTTGATCAAATATTCGCTATCAAACAACTATCGATATATTTCAATTAAATAGTAATAAATATGTAACTATTAAGCCACATATCATATTAATTAAATCAAAAACTTACATTTATACTACAATTCAATACACATAAAGATAATTCAATAAAATAAAGATAATTATATAATAATTATATGACAACTCACAGTAATTGACTTAAATGTCTGCTCTTAAGAGTAAATTCACTATATGCCAAAGTATTTTAACTTAATATAGGTAATTATATTACTATTTAAAATATATCGAAATAGTTCAACCAAAAATTTGCTCTTAGGTAATAATTCATTATAGATGAAGGTATTTTAACAGAATACATGAAATTGTTCAACTATTTAGTGATATATTGGATTATTCAACCTAATACTAGCTTTTTGATAATAACTCATTACAAATCTAAGTATTTTAACTGAATAAAGGTAACTATATAACTACTTGATGAGACATATATATTGAGAAAATTAAATCAAATATTTGTCTTTAACACAACATTTCGTTACAAATATGTGTCGTTAAACTAGACAAAGGCAATTATAAAACAATTAGAGGATATGCAAAGAAATTTAATTTATACAATTATTAATTATTATATCGATAAATTTAAGCTAAATTCATATATTTATAGCTTGATTCACTGCATATCAAGTTTTTTTTTCACTTAATACTAGCAATTATTCTACTATATCGAGAAATTTAAGCTAAATACATGAATTTGAGTTTGATTCATTACATATTAAGTAATTGTTAACTAAATACTTACAATTATACTTACTATTGAATAATTTCTCAATATATTTCAAAAATATACTAGCATTTAGAAATACTAGATATCAAGGTCTTTTAACTTAATACTAATAATTATACATATTGTTTTAATCTATTATATCGATGAATTTTAATAGAAGACAAATAATTAACTATTGTTTCAATGTATATTAAGGCATTTTAACTTAATACTAGTAATTATATATTTTCATAATAGTATATTGATATATTTTAATTTAATAGATATTTTTAGAAAATAATTTATTACATATTAATGTATTTGGACAGAATAATGATAATTATATAACTATTCTCTATTATATCAATGAAGTTAACCTAAATACACATTTACATTGTGATTCATTGCATCTTAAGTTATTTGTATTGAATACTTACAATTATATGACTATACTATGATTTTTCCTCTTATCTGAATAGAATATAATATTTGGAAGTCATATTATTACATACAAAAGCATGTTAACATAGTATTCACAATTCACAATTTATATTTATTATATCAATATATTTTAACTTAATACACATATTTAGTAATTGATTCGATGCATATCATTATATTGTAAATTATAATACATGCAATTTTATAACTACTTTATAGTATATCAACGTGTTTCAAAATAATGGATAACTTTAGTGGCTAATTTGTTATATATTAATATATTTGAATTAAACAGTGATAATTATTCAACTATTCTTTGTTATATCGATGAATTTAAGCTGAATACATGTATTTAGAGTTCAATTTATTGCATATCAAGTTATTCTAATTGAATACTAGTAATTATATGATTACTTGATAACTTTTTAATATAATTGAACATAATACTTGCTTTTAAAAATCGATTTACTATAAATTAAGGTATTTTAGCTTAGCGATTGCAATTATGTAACTCATACTTATTGTATCAATGCATTTATATTAAATACTCATGTTTAGTGATCGATTTGGTGCATATCTTAATATTTTATCATGATGCTAGCAATTATATAACAATTTGATAGTATATAAAAGTATTTCAATTTAATAAATGCTTTTAGGAACTAATTTGTTATATATCAATGCCTCTAAATTGAAGAGTAATAATTATACTACTATCTATTACTATATCACTGAATTTAGATTTAATACATGCATTTAGAGATCGATTCATTACATATTAAATTATTTTAACAGAATACAAGCAACTATATTGCTATTTGATAATTTTTTAATGTGTTTGCATGAAATATTGGTATTTAAACATAGATTTACAACATATTTTGACATTTTAACTTAGTACAATAAATTACACAACTTATATTTATTATATCGATGTATTTAAACTAAATACACACATTTAGAGAACAATTGAAAGCATATAAAAGAACTTTACTTTAATACTTTCACCTATACAACTATTTGATAGTATATTGACATGATATATTTTAACTTAACAAACACTTTAGCCTACTAATTTGTTACATATCTATATATTTGAACTGAACAATAATAATTACACAATTATTTGTAGCTATATCGATGAATTTATACTGAGCACTTAAAGAATGATTTATTGTATATCAAGTTATTTTAACAGAATATTCATAACTATAGGGTGATTAGAAATTTTTTTAATATATATGAAAAACATTCAAGCATTTAAACAATAATTTATTACTTATCAAAGCATCTTAACTTAATACTTATAATTATACAATTTATATTTATTATGTCAATGTGTTTAAACTATTACACGTTAAATACTGATTCGATACATATCTTGATAATTTATTCTGATAATAGTAATTATACAATAATTTGATATTATATCAATATATTTCAACTTAATAGACATTATTAGAGACTAAATTATTATATTTCAATGCATTTTAGTTAAACAGTGATAATTATACAACTATTTACTGCTATATTGATAAATTTAAGCAGAATAGAGACATTTAGTAACTGATTTATTGCATATCTTATTATTTTTATAGAATAATAGCAATCAAAATGACTATTCGATGAGGTTTTATTGTATTTAAGTAATATACTAGTTTTTAAATATCGATTTGTTACATATAAAAATATTTAAAATTAGAACTGTAACTAAATATTCATATTTAAAGACTAATTCGATGCATATTGAGGTATTTTAGCATAACTTTAATAATTATACATCCGCTTTATGGTATATTATTGTATTTCGATTTAATATATACTTTTAGAGACTTGTTGCATATGAATGTTTTTGAACTGAATAGTGGCAATTGTTAATTATTCATTGTTATATCGAAGAACTTTAGCTAAATGTACACATTTGATCAGTTTTTTGCACATCAAGTTATTTCAATTAAATACTAGTAATTATATAATTATTCAATAACTTCTAATATATTTAAACACAATACTAGTATTTAAATATTGATTATTATATATCAAAGCATTTTAACTTTGTACTGGCAGAAGCACAACGTATATTTGTTATAATGATATATTTCAACTTAACTACACTTGTTTAGTGATCGTTTCGATTCATATGTATTTTAACTTAGTACTAGTAATTTTTCAACTATTTGATAGCGTATTGATGTGTTTCAACTTAACGGATGCTTTTAGAGGTCAATTCATTCCATATCAATGTATTTGAATGGAGCTATGATAATGATACAACTATTAACTATTATATCGATTAATTTAACCTGAATTCATATATTTAGAGCCTGATTCATTGTATATCAAGTTATTTTTCACTTAATACTAGCAATTATACTACTATTCGATAATTTTTAAATATATTTGTTATATATTAATGCCTATAAATTGAAAAGTAGTACTATTTATTAGTATATCACTGAATTTAAGTTTAAACACATATTTAAAGATCGGTTCATTACATATCAAGTTATTTTAATAGAATACTAGTAATTATATCGCAATTAGAAGAAATTTTATTGTATTTGCATGAAATACTCGTGCTTACACAGATTTAGAATATATTATGATATTTTAACTTAGTACATGCAATTACACAACTTATATTTGTTATATTGATGTATTTAAAGTGAATACTTATATTTAGAGAATGTTTTAAAGCATATCAAGAAACTCTACTTTAATACTAGTAATTATACAACTATTTGATAGTATATTTAAAATATTTCAACTTAACAACCGCTTTAGACTACTAATTTGCTAGTTATCTATGCATTTGAACTTAACAGTTATAATTAGATAACTATTTGTTATTATATTAATAAATTTATGCAAAACACACGCACTTAGAGGATGATTCATTACACATTATCTGATAGTATATCGATGTGTTTCAACTTAATGGACACTTTTAGAGGCTAATTCATTATTTATCAATGTATTTAAATAGAGCAGTGATAATTACATAACTATTCATTGTTATATCAATGAATTTAAGCTGAATTCTTATAATTGAGTCTGATTTACTACACATCAAATTATTTTTCACTTAAAACTAGTAATGATACATAAATTATTCATTGTTATTCGATGTTTTTTCAAATATATTTGAACTGAATGCTAGCATTCAGATATCGATCTACTACATATCAAGATATCAAAGTATTTTAAGTTAGTACTCACAATTACACAACTTCGATTTGTTATATCGATGAGTTTTAATGGAAGACGCATATTTAGTGATTAATTTAATGTATACCAAATTATTTTAACTTTGATACCAGTAATTATATGTCTCAATAATAGTATATCTATATTTTAACTTAATAGATACTTTTAGAAAATAATTTATTACATATTAATGCATTTGGACAGAATAATGGTAATTATACAATTATTCACTATTATGTCAATGAATTTAACCTAAATACGCATATTTACATTGTGATCTGTTGCATCTGATGTTAATTGTACTGAATACTTGCAATTATATAACTATGATAATTTTCATCGTATTTGAATAGAATACTAACAATTGGATATCATATTTTTACATATAAAAGCATTTTAATATAGTATTCACAATTCACAATTTATATTTATTATATCGATATATTTTAACTTAATACATAGATTTAGTTATCGATTTGATGCATGTTACAGTATTTTAATTTAATACGTGCAATTTTACAACTTCTTGATAGTATATCGACGTATTTCAAAATAATAGATGAGATAATTTGTTACATATCAATATATTTAAATCGAACAGTGGTAATTATACTTGTATTTTCCTATAATACTAGCAATTACGCGACAATTTGATAGTATATCATGTATTTCAAGTTAATAGATATTTTTATAGACTAATTTGTTATATATATTAGCCTATAAATTAAAAACTAGTACTATTTATTAGTATATCACTGAATTGAAGTTTAAACACATATTTAAAGATCTGTTCATTACATATTAAGTTATTTTAACAGAATACTAGTAATTATAGCGCAATTAGAAAGAATTTTATTGTATTTGCATGAAATACTCGTGCTTACACAGATTTAGAATATATTATGATATTTTAACTTAGTACATACAATTACACAACATATATTTGTTATATTGATGTATTTAAACTGAATATTGATATTTAGAGAATGTTTTAAAACATATCAAGGAACTCTATCTTAGTACTAGTAATTATATAATTATTTGATAGTATATTTAAAATATTTCAAATTAACAGACACTTAGACTACTAATTTGCTAGTTATCTATGCATTTGAACTTAACAGTTGGAATTAGACAACTATTTGTTATTATATTGATAAATTTATGCAGAACACACGCACTTACGTTTTAATGTATTACCTTAATTACACATCGATTTATCAGTATATCGATTAATTTTAAGAGAATATGCTTTTTTAGGGTCTGATTTATGACATCATTGAATTTTAGTTGAATAGTGACATTTTTGCAGCTATTCATTGCATTACGTCGAATTCAAGTGGAGTACAAGTATTTAGAGTATGATTCATTGCATAATAAGTTATTTTAACTGAATACAAGAAATCGTGTGAGTATTCAATTGATTTTTATTGTACTT
>KZ451969.1:3772735-3852450 GCA_002786265.1 Apostasia shenzhenica | reverse complement strand
CTGAATACAAGCAATTGTGTGAGTATTCATTTAGTTTTTATTGTATTCGAAGAGCATTTTTGTAATTTGACTTTGATCTTATCTATATGATGGTTGTTTAACATAATACTCTGATCACACACCTAATATTTACTATATTGAGGTATTTTAATCGAAAATTGATATTTGGCAATCTATTAGGGATATTTGATTGTGTTTTAATGTAATAGCTATAATTACACATCTTTTTATCAGTGTATCGATCAATTTTAAAAGAATAGGCTCTTTTAGGGTCTGATTTATGACATATCAATGAATTTGAGTTGAATAGTGATGTCTTTGCAACTATTTATTGAATTACGTTGAATTCAGGTGGAGTGTAAGCATTTAGAGTACGATTCGTTCAGGTGGAGTACATTAACTAAATATGCTTTTAGTGTATTCAATTAATGTTTGTTGTTTGATGATTGTTTAATGTATTTGAATAGAATACTAATATTTAGACATCAATCTACTATATGTCAAGGAATTATATCTTAATACGTGCAATTACACAACTTCAATTTCTTATATCATTGAATTTCTTATATCATTGAATTTCTTATATCATTCAACTATACTAGTATTCTGTTCAAATACGTTAAAAAATCATCAAATGGCAGAATACTTACTAGTATTAAGTTAAAAATAATTTTTTATGTAGTGAAGCAAACTCTAAATATATGTATTCAACTTAAGTTCATCGATATAATAGTGGAAAGATGTATAACAAATAGATTGATGTGTAATGAATTGGCCTCTAAAAGTGTTTGTTAAATTGAAACACGCCGATACACTCTCAAGTAGTTGTAAAATTACTAATATTATGTTAAAATACTTCGTATACATGGAACTGATCATTAAATTTATGTATTTAATTAAAATAAATCATTGTAATAAATATATGATGTGTATTTAAGAGTACTACGTTAAAATATCTTGATATATAATAATAGATGTCTAAATGCTAGTATTATATTCAAATATATTGAAAAATTATCAAATTATTATATAATTACTAGAATTCAGTTGAAATAACATGATGTGCAATAAATTGATTTCTAAATGTATACATTTAGCTAGAGTTATTCGATATAGTAATAAATAACTATATAATTGTCACTCTTCAGTTCAAATACATTGGTATGTATTAAGTCTCTAAAAGTATCTATTAATTAGAAATACATCAATATACTATCAAGCACATGTATAATTGTGAAAATTATGCTAAAATAGCTCGATATACATCAAATCAGTCTCTAAATCTGTATACATTGATTTAACAAATGCAAGTTATATAATTACGAGTTTTAAGCTAAAATGCCTTTATATATAATAAATTAATGTTTGAAAGCTTGTATACCACTTAAATGCATCACAAACTCATCAAATAGTTGTATAATTACAAGTATTCAGTAAAACTAACAAGATTTGCAACGAGTTGGTCTCTAAATGTGTCTATTTTTTTCTAAATTTATTGATATAGAAGTGAATAGTTGATAATTGCCACTATTCAGCTAAAATGTATTAAAATATAACAATTTGGTCTCTAAAAGTTTCTAATAAGTTACAATACATCGATATACTATCAAATTATTGTAAAAAAAAAACTATCAAATTATTGTGCAACTGCTAGTGTCAGGATAAATTACCATGATATCTATCGAATTAGTCTCTTAACATTTGTATTTAGCTTAAACACATTAATATAGCAAATATATGTAGTGTAATTGCGAGTAGTAATTTAAGAAGCCTTGATATGTAATAAATTATTGTTTAAATACTAGTACTCTTTTTAATATTTTAAAATTTTTCTAATAGCTAGGTAATTAATAGTATTCAATTAAAATAACTCAGTATATGATGATTCATTCTTTAAGTGCATGTTTTCTGTATAAATTTATCGATAAAGCAATAAATAGTTGTGTAATTGCCATTATTTAGTTCAAATAAATTTGTGTATAACAAATTAGTCTCTAAAGCGTGCGTTAAGCAGAAATTATATACATCAAGGAAAAGTACCCAGATATGTATCAAATTGGCCTTTAAAGATAGGTATTTAGTTTAAATATATTGATACAATAAATATAAGTTGTGAAATTATATGCACCAAGTCAAATGCCATAATATGTTGTAAATCTACGAGCAAACGCTAGTATTTTATGCAAATATATTGAAAAATCGTCGAATAGCAATATAGTTGCTAGTATTATGTTAAAATAACTTGATATGCGAAGAATCAGTCTCTAAATCATGTATTACATCTGAATTTACTGATATAGTAATAAATAGTAGTGTAATTACTACTATTCAGTTTAGAGGCATTGGTGTGTAACAAATTAATTTTTAAAAGCATCTATTATGTTGAAATTAATCGACATACAATTAAATTATTACATAATTGCCAGTTTTATGATAAAATACCAAAAATATGATACCAAAACATGAGTATTTAGTTTAAATGCAGAGATATAATAAATATTGATTATGTAATTACGTGTAGTAAGATAAAATACGTAATTTCTAGTAATTTAATGTCTAAAAGCAAATGTTCTTTTCAAATATAATGCAAAGTCATCAAATAATTATGTAATTGCTAGTATTTAGTGAGAATAACTTGATATGTAATGAATCAGCCTATAAATACATGTATTTAGCGTAAATTCGTTGATATAGTAAAATAGTTTTATAATTACCACTGTTTAATTTAAATACATTGATATACGATAAATTAGTCCCTAAAAGCATTAGAAATTGAAGTTGTGTAATTGCACGTATTAAGTTATAATTTCTTGACATATAGTAGATCGATATCTAAATACTAATATTCTGTTCAAATACATTGAAAAATCATCAAATAGAAGAATAATTATTAGTATTAAGTTAAAAATAACTTTTTATGCGGTGAGTCAAACTCCAAATATATATATATATATATATATATATATATTCAGCTTAAATTCATCGATATAATAGTGGATAGATGCATAATTACTACTGCTCTCATCAAATAGATTAATGTGTAATGAATTGACCTCTAAAAGTATCTGTTAAGTTGAAACACACTGATACATTCTCAAGTAGTTGTAAAATTACTAATACTACGTTAAAATACCTCGTATACTTAGAATCGATCATTAAATTTGTGTATTTAGTTAAAATAAATCATTGTAATAAATATATACTTTGCATTTGCGAGTACTTTGTTGAAATATCTTGATATGTAATAATAGATGTCGAAATGCTAGTATTATATTCAAATATATTGAAAAATTATTAAATTATTATATAATTACTATAATTCAGTTAAAATAACGTGATGTGCAATGAATTGATCTCTAAATATATACATTTAGCTAGAGTTATTCAATATAGGAATAGATAATTATATAATTGTCACTCTTCAGTTCAAATACATTGGTATGTATATATCAAGTCACTAAAATTATCTATTAATTTGAAGTATATCGATATACTATCAAAAATATGTCTAATTGTGAAAATTATGCTAAAATGCATCGACACATCGAATTAGTTTCTAAATATGTATATTCAGTTACTATACATTGATATAATAAATACAAGTTATATAATTACGAGTTTTAAGTTAAAATGCCTTTTTATATAATAAATTAATGTCTAAAGCTAGTATACTACTTAAATATAATAAAAACTCATCGAATAGTTACATAATTACTAGTATTTAATAAAACTAAAATTATATAAAGCAAGGTAGTCTTTAATGTGTCTATTCTTTTTAAATTCATTAATATAGTACTGAATAAATGTATAATTGTCACTGTTTAGCTAAAATGCATTGAAATGTAACAATTTAGTCATTGAAAGCGTCTATTAAGTTACAATACATCCATATACTGTTTAGTTATTATGTAATTGCTAGTATCAGGGTAAATTAATATGATATCTATCGAATTGTCTCTTAATATATGTATTTAGTTTAAACACACTGATATAGTAAATATAAATTATGTAATTGCAAATAGAAAGTTAAAATGTCTTGATATACTATAAATTAATATTTAAATGCTAGTATTTTTTTCACATTTTTTAAAAACTTTTTTAATAGCCGGGTAATTACTAATATTTAGTTAAAAAGACTAAGTATGCGCTAATTCTTTCTTTAAGTGTGTGTTTTTTTGTATAAATTCATTGATAATGCAATAAATAGTTATGTAATTACCGCTTTTCAATTCAAATAAATTTGTATATAACAAATTTGTCTCTAAAGCGTCTGTCAAATAATTATAAACTACTGATACTATGGTAAAGTATCTACATATGTATCAAATCAGTTTTTAAATATGGGTATTTAGTTTAAATATATTGATATAACAAATATAAATTGTGAAATTGTATGTACCAAGTTAAAATATCTTAATATGTTGTAAATGTATGTGCAAATGCTTGTATTTCATGCAAATACATTGAAACATTATTGAATAACAATGTAGTTGTTCGTATTCTGTTAAAATAACTTGATATGCAATGATTCAGTCTCTAAATCCATGTATTAAATCTGAATTTATCGATATAGTAATAAATAACAATATAATTGCACTATTTAGTTCAGAGGTATTGGTATGTAATAAATTAGTTTCTAAAAGCATTTATTAAGCTGAAATTAATCGATATACTATCAAATTATTACATAATTGCTAGTATTATAATAAAATACTAAATATGCATCGAATCAGTCTCTAAACATGAGTATTTAATTTAAATACAGTGATATAATAAATATTGATTATGTGATTGCATGTACTAAGTTAAAATTCCTTAATTTCTAGTAAGCTAATGTCTGAAAGCAAGTGTTCTTTTCAAATATATTGCAAAGTCATTGAATAATCGTGTAATTATTAGTATTCAGTGAGAACAACTTGACATATAATGAATCGACCTCTAAATAAATGTTTCAGCTTAAATTTATTGATATAACAAAAAATAATTTTATAATTACCACTATTTTAATTTAAACACATTGATATGCGATAAATTAGTTCCTAAAAGCATCCTTTATTTTGAAACGTGTCGATATACTTTCAAGTAATTATAAAATTACATTTATTAATTTAAAATACCATGATTTGCATCGAATCAGTTACTAAATATGTGTATTAAGTTAAAAAATATATCAATACATAAATATAAATTGTGAATTGTGAATACTAAGTTAAAGTGCCTTTATAAATAATAAAATGATGTCCAAATATTAATTTTCTTTTCAAATACAAGACAAAATTATTGTATAGTTATATAATTGTAAATATTCAATACAACTAAGTTGATATGCAACAAATCATTTCCTAAATATGTGTATTTAGGTTAAATTCATCGATATAATAGTGAATAGTTTACTAAGATTGTTGAAATTTACTACTCTCTTTTTTGCCCAAGCTGGACTTAATATATTATTTATACACATTATTTGAATATGATTACATACAAGCTATCATGATAAGTAGTTACTTTCCCAACACTATGTTTAAAAGGATATTTACATATATATTCACATCTTAAAATTTATAGTTTACAAATTGTCCTTATATCATTATAGTGTAACATGGAAACTCAGTAAATTTTATGCTTTAATGAAGTTTGGTAAGTGGCTTTGAAGTCTTAGTTAACATCAATGACTATTTATTTAAGGGGGCGTTTGGTTCAGTGTTATCTTAATGTCAATATTATTTAGATGTCATGTTATTTAAATGTCATTGTTATTCATCAATGGACATTTATTTGGTTCAATGTTATGATATTAGAAAATATCAATGCTATTCAAATTATTTTTGTTTAGTTAGAAATTATTGATATTATAATGACAAATTGACGGTATTATCTTGAGATGTCGCCCGATTTGGGGTGACATCTAGATGTCAGCGTGTAATGACATTTTTGTAATTAATTATAATATTATTTAAAGATGTTATTAAATCAAATAATTACTTTCTAAAAATAACATAACATAACATTGAGATAACACTGAACCAAACTTCCTCTAAATTTAATTTTTAATTTTTCTTATTTTTTTACTATATCTTATCCCCTAACATCTTTTTCTCTCCAACTTTAGTGATGTAGCTCACTTTATGTTGCAGGTTTTGTACTATATGCTATTTAGTGAAGGATTTTTTTGAACATTTTGATTTTTTTTGTACTTTTAGGCCTTATTTGGTTATAGGCCATGGCCATGGCCATGGGACAAAAATAATTTATAACTATTTTATTAAAAAAATTATTTTTATCCTTAATACATAAATTTTAATATTAAAAATTCACTTTATTTATATTTTTATATAATTTTAATATATTATACTTAATTTTTTCTTTTATTTTTAAAAAAATATTAGAGGCCATTTTGTTCATGACTATAGTCAAAATAGCCTCCAACCAAACGAGATTTTAGGGTTCACAAAGTCTCACATGTATATGAGCCCACCAATAAGGTGATTTATTGCATCTTTTACTATTGATGATGATATAATATGAGAAAAAGGAATGTCCTTCTCATAGAATTTTTGCTCGATTATTATAGAGGATTTGGAAACCTCTTACACCAATGTATTTTTGTCCTTTTTGAGTAATATATAGGCCAAAATTAAATTTTAAAAAAAAAAGAGTAAAATTTAGTTATGATGCATTTCACATTCTAGTTTAATCCTATTAGCATCTCCTATAAAAACAAAATATTTCGTTGATAGGTTCCACCTTATTTGCAATTTCTATCATTAGCTAGGATTAACTCATTCGAGAGTTTTAATTTCGAAAATAGGAGGCATGCTTTGATGGCTTTCATCCTCAAAAAAGGACTTTTTACGATTAATGCCTGCACTATCTTTGTTGTCATCACGATCTCAAAAGGGAAAAGAGATGGAATGATTGAAAGAAAATGGTGAAACCCAATCTATGAAGAGAGAGAAGAGACATCCATGCTTGAAAAAAGAGAAGTGAACATTGATGCCATGTTAAATTCAAATATCTTCACAAGTTTCATTTTTGGTCACTAATCCTTCTTCCTTTTCTCGTTATCGCATTACAACTCTGCCGCATTACAAGTTTTTGCTCCACCCAAACTTCTATGCTTCATAACCTTCTAATCCATTTCATCACATCAAATAGCATGTGATACATAATGAATGAATGAATTTCCTTTCTCAAAAGATAATAATGATGATTCGAAGAATATGATATTAGCTAAATCATAGTTATACGTCAATTAAAAATTGTAATGAAGTTTTATGAAAATATAAAATGCATAATGAATCTATTATCTTGGGATCTGCAAGGCGGCATCCGGAGCATACACGTGGAGGCCTTAGCGGATCTAATCCTCGCGAAGCAGGCCTGGGGCGCAAGGCGAATGGCAGGCGACTTCCTCAAGACCGAACAACACTTAAGTCGAATAGTGGGATCCAGAAAAAGTACATGGAGCGGCCCCTCGCACTCCATTAAAGAGGTATGGTCGGCCCCAGGCGCCGTACGTTCGTACTAGTATGGCCGTTGGTCTGTGAGATAAGGGGGACTGTCCTTGAAGTACCCTCCGCAGGCCATCTCCCGCACGTCAGCTTCAGGGAAAGATTCAGACTATAAATTATAATGTAATAGGAGAATGAGAGACCTTTTTTGGCCTCATTTTGTCTCCAAGAATCTCTACTATATTCAGTTTTTCCACTAGTGAATACTCTTCAAAGCTGTCCAAAGAGAGGCGCTGTGATTTTTCGCCTTACCAGTTTCCACATCAAAAACTTTGGTCTTACTTCTTGCTTTTAATAGAATCACTTCAGGAGAAAATTAATTTCAGAATGAGAAATAAAATACGTATGTTTATTTAAGTGTGTCTCAAGTAAATCCAATGAAAACCTATTTTTTTATAAATATATAAATATAAATATAAATATAAATATAAATATAAATATAAATATATATATATATTAATTGCCTTGAAATCCAATGATCCGCGCACGTTAGGGGGCTGGCGCTGCAGCAAACTAATGTTATCCTACGCCTTCCATCAGAGAAACGGAAAAGATCTCATTTTTTCCCTCTCTGGAGATTACAGAGAAAAAAGGCAGTGGGGGTAAGTCAAGGAGGCGTCGGCCACGGCGCGTATCGCCAAAACGAGAAAGAAGATAAGGGAGTTGAAGGAGAGCGTACAGGAAATGATTTTGTTGATTGATCTTGAGGCGGTTTCCGACGGAAGGCCAAGAGTCGGGGCTTGAATCGCGCTGGAAGAGAAAAGGGTATGGAAGGCCTTCGACACCGCGGGGTGAGTCCCATTTCATGCTTTTCGCCGGAGTTCTTGGTTTTGAGTTCAGCTTGTTCAGATCTGTTCTTCAATGAGTCGAATTCTGTATCTGTGGAGCCGATTTCTTTTATCCGCCTCTTTTTGGTGGGATTTCGGTAATGTTGGGGGAAATGAACCTAAAATCTAGCTTGGATTGCGTTGGGGAAGGAATTTCGTTGCAGTAGTCGAGTGTTGTGGAGAGTTCACGTTCATTTACAGATTTTACGGCCTATATTCTGGTTGAACCTTTTCTCATTTCTTCTTTTCCCTCTATCTGGATTTCTTGGCTTGCTTTGCGGAGGTTAGTTATGATTTCCATTTATTTCAGAATAAAATCAGAGAGTTTTATCTTGTCAAATTCTTGGTGGTCTCGCTTGCAATTCCTTCCTTCCCTAGAACTTATCTAGATGCTGGTCAGTATCAGCGCTCATTCTTGAAACCTTGTGAGTGAATAGATTGACTACTTCGGAGTGTTATTTGATGGGAGGACGCTGTGAATGTATAGATTCTTGTTTTCTGTTAATATACTTCATCCAAGGAAGCATCTACATTTCTACATATCCCAACTCGTATTGTACCATGTCCCTATGTCCTCATATCGTATTCATGTTTTTTTAGTGCTTCTATAATATTAACCAAAAGCTATGATAAATTGCACTATCATATAGATATTTATTATTTAATTATTATATTATTTTGCATGTCTTATAGTGCCTATGTCTTGCAATGACTCGTGTTGTATCTTATCCCCATATCTTTGTGTAGTAACTATGCTTCTAGAGTTGATCCAAAATTATAATGAGGATACATAAAAAATGAGTAGGCATATATAAGAAGGATAAAATAAAAAATGAGTATATTTGAGAGAATATTGCAGTAGCCTCAATTGAGGATACATTCAAAGACAGTTGTGTTAAATGATTTGACATATATATATATATATATGTAGTAGGTCAATAGAAGTTTTAGTAAGAAGAGTTGAGTTATTGGATTTTGTTTATGTAAAAAGAGGAAGAGGAATGCTAAAAATGTATGACAATAAACTATAAAGAATGAGTCAAATGACAGCATACTTAGGGTTAAATGTGTAGTTGTTGTTTGATGGAGTGTAATGAAAATTAAGAATTCATGTAGTTGACTCTACCTAGTGGGATAAAGGCTTGGTTGTTGTTGTTGTTATATACTTGATCCAAAATTGTGATGCAGTTCCTTGGCTCTAACCAGCATTTCTATGGTAATGTAGAATTAGAGATGTGATTTTTTTTTCTATTTTAACCTCATGGATTTACTGGTGAGAAATCTTTTTCTCTTCTGAATTTTTGACTTGAACTGCATTTCTTGAGTTGCCATAGGAGCTTCTTCAGTGCTTCAAATTTGTATTGCTCAATTTCTATTTAGGAGTAGGACCCTAGCACGGCCCACAAGGAAAGAAACAAGTGCATGAAAATAGAATAGGTATCCGTTCGTTTCCTCACACATCTAAATCTTTTTCAATTCTCGCTTATGTATTAATCTGTTTGATGATTTCATTCCTTTTAGTTAAGGTTACTGTAGTGAACATTCCAGATTAATGTCACGAATATCCATCAGTTTCTACTCTTTCTTTCCGTTCATGCATCCTATGTTTGCACTAGTAGGCCTCGTTTGGTTCGAGCTTTTTTTTTGGCAAGAGAAAAAAATTAGGGGCATTTACATACATACCCCTTAAATCATCTTGAATTACATATTAAACCCCTCATTTTTTAATTTTACAACTTAACCCCCTAAATCATCCAAAAATAAAAATTAGTAGAATACATGTATTTGTAAATATATTTATAATATTTGTATATACATATTATTGCTAATAAACATCCAAATAATTATAAATCATCAAAAAGCATACTTTGAAAATCTTGAGAAAGACCTAAATATGTTATTTTTGGATGATTTAGAGGTTAAATTGTAAAATTAAAAAATAAGGGGTTTAATATGTAATTCAAGATGATTTAAGGGGTATGTATGTAATTCTCTCAAAAAATTAATTTATTTTTTAAATTTAATATCAAAGAACTTTATTTTAATATTAGAAAGTGCATAAGATGCGAAATAAAATTGATTCTAAGATTTGTATTTGTGTTAGATGTGTAATAAAATTGATTTTTACAGGTGAAATTTGTGTTGAGCTAAAAACAAGCCTCGTGTCTCTCTGAGTATATGGTCTCATAGTTAGTGCTATTGTTTGACTTGCATGTTTTTCACCAATGGTCACCAGTTTTAAGGCAATATTAACTTAACACAAAGAAAGCCTGCTTTGAAGTTTGAATTCTTGCCCAAATTTAGGATAATAGCATACGTAACATAACACAAAGAAAAGGCAATCTTTTACCTTTCAAAGAGAAAAAGGCAATATTACATGTTAAGCACCTAAATATTGCTATTTGTATATATAAAATAAGAAATTTTAAATAGCACAAAACGCCTTCATTAAATTTTGTGAAAGACAGTTAAGAATATTCCATTGTAGAACTAATTTGTTCCAGTTCACTTTGTTTATTCTTCATTGTCTCATGTGAATATATTGATCATTAGCTGTCATCTTTGTAGTGACAATGTGTGTGCTTAATTTGTGAAAAGAAATGGAATTTTCTTATTATCTTTATGGAAGTCAAATTTGGTGTTATTTTTGTGGTGATCAAATTTTTTTTGTGTTTTCATGTTAAATAGTTATATATGTGGGAGTTTAATGTGTCATATTCAGTTTAGTTCGTGTTATGTATGCAGTTGCCCCACTTTATGTTGCTAGACCACCTTCTGAACTATTGTGCTGAACAATGCTATTAGGATCTTTGTCATGAATTAAAATATATGGAACCTGTCATATCCTATATTTCTAATCTGGGAACCCTTCTATTTTGCATGTATTGGTTGGAGGATGGGACCCCTGATTTATTTTGAACTAGCTTGAATTTTTAATGTGATCTCCTGAATTCTACATGTATTTCTTTAAGCATTATTTGCAATCTAGAATCTGAAATTCTGACTTAGCTTCTAAGCTGGTGGTCTCTTTAAAGCTCAAAAGGCAATTAGTATACTATTTGAATTTTTCCTTGAATTATAAGATTTTAATTTCTAATTGTCAGAGTGCTTTTAAATAATTTTACTTTATCTTCAATTGATGAGCTTGCTACTCTTTATTGTTACTCCATTAAATTTTACTTTGTGAAGAATGCTGAAATAACTTATGAAGTTCATTGATTTGGTCTAGTAATGTTTATGTAATCTAGCGTATTCGTATGATATTACTCACACCACAATGAATCATCATTTGTAATTATGTTTGAGTAAGTTTAAACTTGTCTAACCTCAAGGGGGGAAGATTCAACATTTTGTCAAATCCTATGAAAATCCCTATATGAAAATAAGTTGGAGTTACCTATCAACTTTTTCTCAGCAGTAGTAGTTGTGCAAACCATTTCTGTAGGACGATCACAAGTTGCAGTATCATTGCTGCTTAGGTTTTTTGTGTAATTTGTTGTTAAAAGAAGCTTGAAAGGTTGTCCCTTGTGAATGATTCAAATATTTCATTGGATTTTAAAATAAGCAAATGCTCGTATATGTTATGTGGAATAAATGATAAAATCTGGACTCAGCAGTTACGTAATACAAGCATTAGATGTGAAGCATTAGCCAAGCTTTGGGACAGCGAGTTTTCAACTAAATAGCTCTGTCTATTATGTGAAGGGTATTTACTTCTGTTAATTTTGATTAGGACAGTTGTCGGAGATGACTAATCTGTAATTTGTCATTTGATTTGTTTGTCATAGCTATAGTTATCTAAAGCTGAGCTGAAGTCAACATGGGCATTTCTGCAAAGTGGTTCAAATCATTGGTTAGCACTAAAAAGCAAGATGGGCTGCAAAATTCTGGAAATACTGACAATGTGGGTATAGAGGTATCTCTTGTTGCCTCCTTTCAAAAACAGTTATTTGTATATTGCTTTGCATTATACTAATCACAATATGAAATATCATTCCATGTGTTCAGTATAATATAGGGGTGAGAGTTTGGTTTGAAAATTGATAGTCGCTCGATGTTCGGATTGATATTTAGCTCTAATCGTGCTCGGCTCAAGTTATTGAGCTGAGCCACGAGTTATGGCTGAATCAGATCGAATTGGCTCGATCTCTATTTTTTAAATATTAATAATATATTTAATCATTTATTGTAATTATTTATTACTTGTACATAAGTATGTGTTAATTGTGATTAGGATATTTGTTGGTTGATCTTTTAGATATAGTTAATCTAATTTAAAATCCTAACGAAATTATTTTTTAAGAAAAAATTTCAATTCTTGAAGGGTTTGAGTTGGCTCGTTTAAGGATCGAGTTAGCTCGAAGTTGAAATGAGCTAGCTTGAATTTGAATCAAATTGATACAAGCCAAGTTTGAGCCATGCTTAGCTCGGCTTGAACCAGATCGTTCTCACCTCTAATATAATATTTCATTATTGGAATTTTACCGAGGCAATTAAACTTCTCTATTGTATTGTGGTAGAGATACTGAGATTTCCGCAACTTGCTGTCTTTTGCTTCACAAGCACTATTTAATGTTGATTTTATGTGTAATAAAAGGCTAAAATAAGTGGCTGATGCTCTCTTTTGCATCCTCTTGAACCATTAGGCTGGGCATTTTTCGGGTGTATTTGGCTTGTGGAAAAAAAATGCACTTGGCTTGGAAATTTTTGATCAGCTTTAAAAAATATATATATATATATATATATATATATATATAATAGAAAATAAAGTTATAATGTGAAATAAAATTGATTATATTGAAAATTATTTCGAATGTGTTATAATGATTTTTTTATATTGAAATTTGTGTAAAGAGTCTTGTTACACATCCCTAATAACTGTCAATAAATTGACTAATTATAGTTTAGAGCTTTAATTAACTGGATTATTCAGTTGAATAGGTTCTAATTTATTAGATAATCTTGTGAATTAAAATTCTAAACTGTAATTGTCAATTTATTGGTCAATTATTTTTTATGTAAAATGTGATATATAATTACGTTTTCTTTAATGTTTTTAAAACAAAAAACTTTCCAAGCCCATGGACAAAACGGCCATGAGCCAAAATCCTGTGGGTAAATATAATGGGATGTGGTTCGAGTGCTATATTTTCAGGCAATCCTATCAACAAACTCTTTCTGGTTCTCCCAAAAACTCTTTCTGGTTCTCCCAAAAACTCTATTACTCATTAGTGAATGAATTAATCCAAATTGATTGTTATTGTTCTTAATCAATAATCACAGCAATGAAACAAAAGTCTAAGCAGGAATCTGTAATGCTATATGATAAGCCTGTATGTCTTTGGCTTTTCAATATAAACCATCTTAGCTTCTCATGGAGTCAATCCTTCAGCTATTGAATAGAATGTATGTTTGCAGTTTTAATGTTATTTTAGTGATTTCAAAATGATTTGATTGTAATGTTTTCACTTCTACATTGTTTAGACGTTTTATGCATTTTCGAAGTAATTTCAAAATTTTTAACTCATTTTCTTAGCTTTGTCATATTTCCTACTTATTTTCTAATTGTGATGAAACTTTTATACTCTAGTAACCTGGGACTGACAATGTGCTCAAGCTGCTGATGGCATGGAGGCCTTTGACAAGTGTGAAAGTTTTTCTTACTTCCTATCAATTCCTTGTTGACATCACTCTCCTAAATTCAATTTCTGTTTGAAGCCTAGTTGTGCCTAGGCACCTCCCAAGTTGGATGTCTTAGGTTCTTCCCAAGTGTGAAAGTTTTTCTTACTTCCTTGCCCCTCCTCGTCGGCTGCATCTTTGCTACCTCCAGTCGACGACAGAGCCTCTGCTAGCGGGGGGCGAGGAGTTGCTCTGCCCCTCCTCCCTTTCTCTAAAGCTGCAATAGATGTAGAGAGATGGAGGAGGGGACAGGCAGTCTCCCACCCCCTTGCTGGTGGCAGCTCCGTCGCTACTCTGCCAGTGTTGGTGCTGACGGAACTGATGGGGGGAGGGAGATAGGAGAGAGGGAGGGCATTTTGATTTTTTTCTTTAAAGATAATAATAAAAAAATAAAAAAGACTTATTTAATTATTTTTGCAAAAAAGTCCTAGATAATTTTTAAAAATCATGTTTTAGCATGATATTAAGTTTTAAAATGGGGATTTGGGTATAATTTACACAAAAGTAAAATCTAATTTTAAAATGAAATCTTTAAATTCAAGCTTATTGATTTAGTTTAACGAGTAGATAGCTATTTTCAAATTTAAATTAATTAGTGAAATAAGCTTGACCATTCATAACTAAACTAACTCAATTTAATTGATGTAATAACTGACTCGTGATATTATTAGTAGGATTCAAGCTGGATGGATAAAGTAGAGAAATGCATTTAGTATATTATATGGTATTGAATGTGAGCCAACAAAGCAAAAATTTACAAATTAGATAAGTGTCGTAGAAATGATACTACCAAGGTGGATAAGAAATGAGTGTATTTGTACGAAAATTAGAGTAGCCTTAATTGACGATAAACTCAAAAAGACGTAGATGGTTTGTACATATAAATCGTAGATTGATAGAAGTTTCAGTAAGAAAAGTTGATTACTCGATCTTGCCTATGCAAAAAGAGAAAAAGTAAAGCTAAAAAGGTATGACAAGAAATTAGAAAGAAAGATCTTACATATTTGAAGATAAATAAGAATTTATTATTTGACATAATGTACAACAACACCAACCACAACCAAGCCTTAATCCCACTGGGTGGAGTTGGCTACATGATTTTTTTGTTTTCATTGCACTTTATCAGTTAAAAAATTATTATCTAAATCTAAGTAATTAAGATCCCTCCTTATAGTTTCTTGTCATGTCTTTTTTGGTCTCTCTCTATCTCTTTGTATATGGGCAAAATTCAATAACTCGATTTTTCTAACTAAAGCTTCAATTGACCTACGATTTATATGTTCAAATCAACTAGGCTGATTTTTTTTAACTTTATTTTTAAGTTGTGCAACACCAACTTTCTTTCGGATATACTCATTTCTCATTCTATCCTTTCATATATATCCACACATCTACATTAGCATCTTTATTTCTGTAATATTTATTTTATTTGTATGTTTTCTTTTTGCAGGCCAGCATTCAGTATCATATATCATCGCTAGTTTTATTATAGTTTTATAAAATTTATCCTTAAGTATGGATGAAATTTTTCTATCACACAACACACAAGATACATTTTTTCATTTTACCTTTCCTGCTTGAATCCTGTTAATAACATCATTATCTATTTCACTATTATTTTGAATGATTGATCCAAGATATCTAAAGCACTTACTTTTTTTAACAATTTGATAACCAATTATCAGATTTCTAATATAAGTATTTTTTTTTACTAAATGTGCACTTCATATATTCAGTTTTTGATCTACTGATATAAAAATTTTTAAATTCTAAAGTATTCATCTAAAGCTTGAGTTTCGCTTTAGCTCCCTTTTTAGTTTTCTCAACAAGGACAATAATATTTGCGAAAAGCATATATCAAAGCACCTCATCTTGGATATGTTCAGTCAAAACTTTCATAATTAGAACAAAAAGATACGGACTTAAAGTTGAGCCTTAGTGTAATCCAACTGTAATAGAAACATCATTAGTCAAATCACCTTGTGTTCGAACACAGGTAACAACTCCTTTATATATTTTCTTTAATAACTTGAATATAAGCAAAATAGCTTTTAAACTGTTTTCATTTTTTAAAAAGCTAAAAGACAGTTGTAAAGAAAAGCTGAAAAAAATAGCTTTTTAAAACAGTGATTTTACTTTAATTATTTATAGACAGAAATGCCCTTAACATTATTTTAAATCATAAATTTTAAACTATAAAATCCAAAACTGGCCTAAAGCAAAGCTTAGCAAAAAAAATATAAAAAAATTATTATTGGTATATACAATTTTTCGTATTTTTGACATATACTATATAGTTGATTTAGTTTTATAAAGAGAAATAATAGAACAAAATTTAACTCATATCAAATATAATTAAAATATATAAAATAAATTTTATTTATTTAAAAAGTTTACAATTAATATGCAAATAAATTATAAAAATAATATAATATATATTATAAAATTAATGGCACGTAAATTTAATTATTTAATAGAATGAGTTAATTATTATACATTTATAGAATATATGTAATAAAAACTACTTAAAATTAAATGTCTAATTTAGTAAAAAATAAAAATATTTTAGATAGCACAGTAGTTTAACCAAACAATTCTGCTTTTGATAATAACTTTTAACAGCAATTTGCCAAACATATAAAATAGCTTTATTCAACAGCATTTTTTTTACAGCTATATAGTACAACACTTTTTCATACAGCACAACAATGCCAAACAAAGCCTAAATATAGGTTTTCTCTTTCCTTAAACTTCTCTATTAAATTTTTCAATAAATAAATAGTTTTTATAGTAGATCTACTTGGTATAGAACTAAACTAATTCTCTAATATCTTAATACTATAGCGTAACTTATGTTCAATCACCCTCTTTCAGAATTTTAAAGTATAATTTATTAATTTAATTTCTCTATAATTGGTATAATTTTGTACATCGCTTTATTTTTATAAATAGATATCAGTATACTCTTTCTCCATTCATTTGACATCCTTTTAGTCTTCAAAATCATATTAAATAATTTAGTGAGCCAAGAAGCTCATTCATCACCTAAGCACTTCCAAACATTTATTAGAATGTTATCTGGTCCTACTGTTTTTTATACTTCATCTTCTTTAAAGCTTTTCAGATTTTAATTTTACTGATACGTCATATGTAAGAATAATTATTATTATTTTTGGGTGTGGAGTTCAGTAAGATCAATTGAATTTTCACAATCTTTATTGAAAAGCTGTTGAAAGTATTTTTTTATTTTCATGTTTAATTAATTTTACTTGAATTAAGTTTTTAGTTTTTCTATCTCTTGCCTTGGCCATCCTATATAATTATCTTTCTCCTTCTTTAGTGTCTAGCTTCTTATATAAATTCTTAAGAGCTATATTTTTTGCATTGTTGACTGCTTTCTTCGATTCTCATCGAGTCACTTAATATTTCTCCCACTTATTTGTATTTTTGTTTTAAACTAATCTTTATATTAAATTTTCTTCTCTTTAATTTTTTTCTTGTACATCATCTTTCCATCACCAAACATCTTTATTATTTGGAATTATTTATTAGGATTATCCCAGCACATCCTTCGCTACCTTACGGATGCAGTTAGCAATCGTCATCCACATAAGATCAATTTTCTTGTTAATGTTTCATTGTCCAAGTTCTAGAACATTCTTTTTAATATACATATGTTCTTATTCTTTAGATTCCACCATCGTGTTCGAGGGTAGGATTTTGGCTTATTATTTCTTCTCCAATACTTTATTTCATAATCTAAAACTATTAATTGATATTGGGTAATCAAATATTCACTTGGAATAACTTTACAATCTTTACAATCCAAGCGATCGCATTTCCTTATAAGGAAATAATCAATCTGAGTACTTGAAGTTTCATTCTTTTTAGTGATAATATACTCATTTCTCTTCTTAAATAAACTATTAACAATTATATAATCATATGCTGAAGAAAACTCTAAAATACTTCTATCCTTCTCATTTATCTTTCCAAAATCATATCTACCATGAATGCTATTGAATTCCTCAGCAACACTTCCAACATGTCCATTTAAATCTTCTCCAATAAATTATCTTTCTTTCTGAGGAATCTCTTGTATTAATTCTTCCAAATCATTCTAAAATTTTTCCGTTATGCTCACATCTAAACCTACTTGGGGATTATACGCACTTATAATATTGATAATTATTTCATTGATTATAATTTTTAAAGCCATAATTCTATCACAATTTTTTTTAACTTTTACTATGTGATTCTTCAAGCTTTTATTCAGAATTATACCCACTTTATTTTTATTTTTATTTTTACCAGAGTACCAAAGTTTGAAACCTAAGTCATCAATTTTCTTAGTTTTCTCTCCAACCCATTTTGTTTTTGCAAGCACAAAATATTAATTTTGCCCGTCAGGTTGCTTATATTCTAATTTCCTAATCTAATCCTATTGACTTGAGTTCTAGTATGATGAACTAACTTCTTTACCCTCATTCGTCCATAATGTGGGGACCTTTGCTCACTTTTTACTACACTCGGGCGCTGATGCAGCGACCTTTGCTCATTTCTCACTGTATTCAAGTAATACAGTGCATTATTTCCACGAAACGCCCTAGCTTTAGCGCAATTTTCTAAAGGATTCATGTCATAATTGATTCGATAAGTTTTACGCTGGCTGTCGACTGTCTAACGCAACCCTTCGCGTTTCTCATCTTGGACTTAGGACCCGGCATGTCACGATATTTGACAGAGTGTAATGAAAAAAAAAATTCATATAGCTTATTCCACCTAGTGGAATAAAAGCTTGGTTATTGTTGTTGTACTTTTGATTATATTCTCGAATTAATATCAAGTGGTTGATGGAATTACCTGTTTATCTTCGTTTAATTATTCTTGTTCACGTCTCATCCTTAGGGTAATCATGTTCATGCAAGTTAATTAATCTCTTAAATAGTTGATAGATTTCAGTTAAGCTAATGCTATGGATTCACGGTGAACATCTTTAATTTTCTTCAAAAATATCGTGACGCTTTATGTGGATATGTAGATTTCATAATTAAGATTTACATAGTTTAATCTCTTCATTTTCATCTTAATATCACGTAACTTCATGTGGAGCATGATTTCTTGAGTTACATGCTAGCTCCATCATGCATAGTATTTTGGTTCGTTAGTGTGTTGGAAAGATATTGTTGCATATACACCTATGCATAATTTTATATTGGTCTTATGAGACTCGCTTTAGCAATTGCCTCACTACATTAACTTGATATTAGAATTGATTGTATTTAGAATATATAGGTCACTGTGCTTATGCTACATCACATGTGTGCTCGCTAGGGGTGTATATCGGTCGGTTTGGTTCGGTTTCGTATCTATTGTGTACTCGACCTACGCATTCATAGACCTGGCTTAGATCTGAATCATTGGGTTCAAATCGGGTCTAGGTTTGGTCTGGTCCAATAAATAATTTTTAATGCGAGACATAAATCTTCTAATAAATATCATAATTAGAATGTTTCAATGTAATTTTTTTTAATGAGAGAATGCATATGGTAGAGCTAGAGACATTAAAAGATAGTAAATCTAGATTGGGGTAATATAACATATGCATAACTAAAAAATTAATTATGAACCTTTAATATTAAGATATAATACTTAGGGGCCATTTGATTTAGTATTATTTTAGTATTATGTCATGTCATCTAAATTTCATGATATCTAAATATCATATTTTGAGTTTTTAGAAGATTATCTATACATGCTATAAAATTTAAAATTTACTTTTTTGGATGATATGACATAATACCAATATAACATTAATCTAAACACCCCTTTAGTTTAATATTGCAGAATGAGATTTCAAAGGTATCCTTTTTATATCAAATTATAAAAAAGTTAAATAAGGTTGATTGATAAAAAATATTTTAGAGTTATGTATTTTATCACTTATATAAATTGGGTCAGTTTGGTTTTACTAGATTCATATATTTGACTTACGAATTGAACCATATAATCAGTTTCAAATATTTTAAGACCCAGAATCGACTAATGGAAATTTAGACCTGACCCAAGTTCATCGGTTTAGTACGGCTTCGAGTCGATTCTCGATTCTTTGAGAATTACTGCACACCTTGGTGCTCACGATATGAGGCCTTGCTTGTGGAGTGGTGCGGGGCCGTGTGTGCACGTAGGCCCATTAGCGGCATGGCATGGTGGAATTTAGTGGCACGGATGTGGAACTTGGTGGTGCACAATTAGAGGTGAAACTTGGCTCTGATACTAAATTTGATGCATAATGTCCGCAATTAGGGTTTGGAATAAGGAAAAGGGAATAAGAATAGAATTAGAGATTTAGAGATTTTTACCCTAGGCTTCTTTCTTTCTGGAATTTAGAATCAATTGAATGTTAAATTTTATGAATTTGAATCATAAATTTTACATATATACAAATTCCAGTCCTATAAATAGAAAAATCTTTAATACTAATACTCTAACTTAGCGAGGTGAAACTGAATAAAAACTAGTTTTAAAACTACATAAAATCTAATTTTAAAATAAAATATTCAAATTTATTGATAGTTGAACTAATAATTAAGTACTCTCAAATTCAAATGAATGAATTTAATCAAATATGTTCATCTAGTTGTAACTAAACTCTCAACCCAACTGATCTAATAACTAATTCAACTGATTCAATAAAGCTTATTGCTACCAAATAGAGAGTGTAAAATCTGCCATGCCATGTCTCTGATAAAACCAGTTATAATGGGCTTTATAAGTGTTTGCATCAATGTATCACAATCAATGTTATCTTTATTACTCATTTATCTCTCAAATATGAATATTTACAATTCACCTCCTTTTTGAAGTTTTTCTCCCAAATAATGTGTGAAAAATGTAATTATTATATCTTTTAAAGATTTATTGATTACATTTTTCACTATTTATTTAGCTGTGATCTGTAGCAATTAATTGCCATTGCTCACTCCAACATAGTACTGCTAGTCGAGTAATAGTCTAAAAAATTTCTTCCTTAAGTTTGATAGGCATCTTTTTATTGTATAAATCTTGGGATAACTTGTAGTCGAAGATATCGAGGAGTCATTACCGGAAAATGTCCAAGACATGCGAACTATTGTTGCAAGGAGTGATTTTTGGCTTGGTAAGTAGTGAGAGGCATAGGGATGAGTTGACCCACATCAGAAAGGAGATGGAGTTTTTGACCTTAAGTTATAGTGATATTTTTTGGGGTAAAACTTTGAGGTTTACTGATGAGATTTCTATAGTTTGGCATGCTTGAACTAGAGTAGTACTGGGATGAGTAATCTTTTGGGAAATACTTAAGCTATGTGATTCTCTAAAGCTAAAATGAACAATATATCTTTATATTAGTCATGAAATGTTATAATATAGTATTGGACCCGACCTCCTATAATACGATGTGATTTGAGGATGAACCAGGTTGAAGCTGGTAAGCTTGTGACTAACTGTCGAGGTGGGTAATGATCGCCAATTGATATCATAAAAGATGAAAATCACTGCTATAAGGAGCGGATCTTAATAGATTTTTAGGTCTGGTTAATAATGAAAGGAGCATAGGGATGAGCTGACTCACATTGAAAATGAAGGAGAGTTCTTTACTTTATATTGTTGAGGCGCCTTTTAGAGCAAAACTGTGATGTTAATGACAGGAACTCTGTAATTAAATGTGCTGAGCTAAAGTAGTTTTGGAATGGGTGACCTTTTGGGAAGTACTCAAGTCACGTAGTTCTTTAAAATCGAATAATATTTTTGCATTTGGTTGGGTTACGAGATATTATAGAACTCCTGTCATGTTACTTCATTTTAATCATGTCGTAGTTTTATGATTAACATCTTTTATACTTCTAGTTAGTGTGGGTAATAGATCTTGATTATTTTAAATTCTCACATTTTGAGATAATTGTCTCATCTAAACTCACAAAACTATAACTTCTTTCAGGATCACGAAACATGCAATAAATATTTTCTTTTTTTTTGAATATACAATAAATATTTTCTATCTTCTATGCAATTTGAACTTTTGCTTATAAGATGCTTTCGGAAATTTCAAGTATAAGTACATGAGAAATTTCATACTTTTGACTTAATATTTGTGTTAGTGATTATAGAAGTAACATTTTCATTTTTTCTTTTTATATTCTTGGTATGCATTGCTTTATTTTCTTTTTCGCACATCAAATATGATGGAAGTATTGTTACTTGTTATCTTTTATCAAGTTCGACTCTTTACCTTAGTATCCAATCTACTATATAAATCATAAAAATAATAAATTTGACTGCACTAATCACTCCTTGTTTTTTTTTTTTTTATATGCATCATCATTGATAAAGTTTTTTATACCATAAATTATCTGAACCTTTTGTGTTTGTCTGTATGCATAAATCTTATGTCTGATTAACTGAGGGTCTCTTTGCGTAATACTAAATACAATTAATCATTTGTTGGACGTTAGGTTCCTATGTTGCTGTGCCACTTCCCCCAAATTATATAAATTATTCAAATCATTCTATAGAACAATTGTAAGACCAACAATATTATATGGTGCTAAATACTGGCCTACAAAGCAAAAACATATAAGTAAAATAAGTATCGTCGAGATGAGAATATTAAGGTGAATGAGTGAATAGACGAAAGGATAGGATGAGAAACGAATATATTTACGAAAAAGTTGGCGTAGCCTCAGTTGAAGATAAGCTCATGGAGAGTTAGCTTAGATGATTTAGACATATAAATGGTAGGCTGATAGAAGCTCCAGTAAGAAGAGTTGAGTTATTTAATTTTTCTCACGTTAAGAAGAAGAGAAAGACTAAATAAGACATGACAAGAAATTATTAGAAAGGATCTCATATACTTGGAGATAAATGAGGACTTTGATAAAGTGCAATGAAAACAAAGGATTCATGTATAGCCCCCCTAGTGAGATAGAAGCTTAGTTATTGTTATTATATTCAATTACATGCTTTGATAATTTACTTTAATGTTCTATGACTTACGTTTCTTAAATAAAACTTGTCCCTGTACTCATTTATCATACTTTGCTAATCCCACTAGGCTTTTCCTTATTTTTCCTTTCTGTGAAGAAACTGCAGAAAAAGGAGACTAGTCACTTTTGGCATCGTAGAAAGCCATCTACTGATTTCAATGTAGCTATATCAGAAGAAATTTATGCTGCAAGAAATACACTATCAACTGTGGATGCCACTGTTCAAACAAATTCGGATGCAGAATCCTCTCCTGCGACTTCTCTTCACGTGCAGGTGTCTTCCCAGGCTCAGTCTGAACCAAATGGGAAAGAGGAGTGGGCTGCAACTGTTATTCAAACTGCTTTTCGAGCTTTCCTGGTATGCATCCATCCATTTCTGTTGTGTATGGGTAATTTTTCATAAATCGATGCTTTATGTATTTGATTTTGACATTAAAACTAACAGTTTGTGCTAAGTGGCTTGATTAAAGGAAGAAGTCAATAGTTTTTGTAATGTATTCTGTTTTTATGCTTAAACGTGATTTGTGAGTTTTCCATTTTTTTCATGACCTTAATCAAGAAAACTGGTTTAAAAGGTCAAATCTTAAAGTGGATTCAACTTTCTGTATTCAGTTATGGGTTTCTGATGCTTGACGTAGTGTGGCAGTGCATGAACTGACATTGACCTGAAAGAAATTTTTCAGGTTTAAATTGATACAGTTTTAAGGTGTAGGTTGTAAATTTTTAGTCTTTCTACGAGTTGAGTTCTCATTGAACAATGTTAGGTTAGGCTAAGGTTGAAACGAATTAGCTCTATATCTTGTGTAAATTGCATCTTGGCTCCTGGTCTCAACTTCCCTGCCACTTTTTTTAATTTCAAAATGGTTCTTACAATTAGTTTGCAGTTTTAATTGGGTCCTAACGAGTGAAAATGAATCTTTTTTGTATTTGTCATTTGTTTTCAAAAAATGTGGACCCCTTTGTTCCAAATGACTAGAATACCCTTCTCATCACATATGAAATCTTTCGTTTACTTGTTGGTGAAAATCTTTGATTTTTTGGTGAAATCAATTGGAGGAGATGAGGCAAATGAGGTTGGACGGGTGGTAGCCGTTTTCAAGGATGAGCAATTAAAGGTGGTTTTAGAGGGGTGGGAGGCCACAACACAGATCATGTTTTTGATGGTCGTGGTGTGGTATCATGAGGCATGATCATGGAGGGAGTAGAGGTGTCAACATTGTGGTCTATGTGGTGGAAATAGAATTGGCTCCCGACTAAAAAAGGGGACGACAACACATTCTGGGGTAGGGGTCACCTGCAGAGTAGACATGGGCAATGGGTTTGATTTCCTACTGAAGGGTATTTTGAACGGAATATGTTGTTTTGAGGATAGTTGTAACGATGGGATCGAGCCGAAGCAGAATTCCAATCTTGGAACCCAGCTGCAGTCAATTCATTAGTTAGGGACAAGTTGAATTGGGCCTTGGCCTCGAGGATTTGGAAATACTTTTCTCTCACAGCTTTTTAGAAGATTTTTGCACAATATGTGGTTAGGTTGATAGGTTGACCTCAACTCAACCACATAACAACAATAGAGCCTTAATTCTAAATCAACAATACAACCTTAATTCTAAATTTTGGAATTTGCTACCTATTTCTTCTATTTGCTCTACAAAATCTATGCTCTTTGTGATTGTGAGAATAAGGCCATGTGCAGTAAATATACCCCAAATCATTTTGTCTGCCCTTCCCTTACTTTATCATTTTAACTTGAATCTCTCATAGTTCTATACAAGAGCCTATGTATTCATAATAGGCTTGGCCAAAACTCCTTTAATGCTATTCCATCATTGTATTCTATATAACCATTATGCCCAGTCTCCCTAATAATTTTTTTAATGTGGTAAACTCTATTTTGAACACTCATATATTTGAGCATTTGTATAAACCACATCTCAAGTACACCAACTTTAGAATAAGTTATCACTCAACTGTATAATTCTCACTCTATATAATGTAGCTGGTTGAATAATAGTCTTATAAAACGATCTCTTCAACCTGATGTTCATCTTCTTATTGCATTTTAGTCATTGCGCACTCTTTCATTTTAACTATCCTGCTTTGATTATGTGATTAGCATCCTTTCCTATACTTAAGTTGTTATGATAATATTTTCATAGTAGTTAATGCATTTGTATGAGGTGAATGTTACTAATTGTACAATATTATTACTTCTTTCTTTAGGACTTCCAAGCCTATAGTTCATATATTATGCTGCTACATTATTTCGATCCTTTTACCACTTGGGTGTTTCTGCAAGATTTTTTTAAATAACTTCTTTACAAGCCTTATCTATTAGAACTATCAACAAAAAACTTGTATCATGAAATCTAACATTGAGTAACTTGGTTAATTCACCTGTCACTAGAAGCGGAAAGATAAGGATTTAAAGCACATGTTGGTGTACTCAAATTGTAACATGGAATTCCTTCGAATTACCTTTAGCAGTTGTTGCTTCATAGCTTCTCTATCATACATGTGATTAAATACATTTGTACATTTGATGGAAATATTTTTACTGCCTAACATAGAACCTTTCCACTCAATCATGTCATTTTAAACTAGTAAAAATAACAAAGATCATTTTTTGTTGAATCACGTTACCTTTTTTTGAGCATCAGTCATGACTCATAATATTGTCTCAGATATTATGGTGCCTCCTTTACCTCAGTTCATTAGCTCTATCTCAGAACTTACATAATGTAATTCACAGCCTTGAACTCTCTATACTTGGCATAATTTTGTATATCCCTATTTTTCTTACAAATAGTGACAAAAGTTCCTTCTTCTGCAGATCTTACATTTTGTTAGCATCTTGTTGGAGTGTCTTTTAAGTTACCATGCACTAGTGACTTCTGCACTTCCATGCTTTGGCAATTATTTTGTTAGGCACATAAGCTTTATTAGACTTCATTTAAAGCTTTTCTTTCACTGTGAAGACTTTAACCTCTTGTGATGCTTGAGATTCCCTTCTTAAATGAATTGACATCCCCAAAATTATTTTGATGATTTCCATTGAAGAGTTTTTCAAACATCTCCATTGGTTTTGGATAACTTCATTTTTTACCAAGATAGTAGTACTTTCATTTTTAATGCATCTCACATGATCTATTGACTCTTCTTTATTGAGCTAACTTTTGTATTTTTTCTTTTGTTTTAGTTCCCAACTTTTTTTATTGATCTTCTACTAGAGATTTAGTTCTTACTTCCATGACTGCTTTCTTGGTGTCCTTTGCTCTTTTGTATTTTTCGCAAGTCTCAATTTGTTAATGCTTTAGTAGTATCTTTTTATTTTATTTTCAACACCTCTCCTCACAAAGTCTATAACCTTTCAACCCTTATATAAGGTTCTATAAAAATCTTCTTAAGTAACAAATTTCACCTAGTATTGTAGATAATTAGAGGACATTTCTTATTCTTAAAATATGTGTTTGTTATGATCAAATTGTTAATCAAACTCTAGAACTTCTCTCTTTTCATTTCTACTTCCAAATCTATTGCCACAATATACTCCATGAAAATCAATTTTACTAATTCCTAACTTCTATTTGAATACCCTCCATGGAAAATCTGAATAAGCTGATTTATGTCGCCCCAAAATTATTGCTTAATGCTTTCTATTAAATTCATTAGTGGATCATAAACAACAAAGAAGTAGACTTACTATCCTTTTATAAGGACCTGTCAATTATTCTTGCAAGGAAATAGTTTATCTAATTGTTATTTTCCTGTAATAAAATGAGGTTTCTTTTTTTTCTTCTAAAATTTGTTTGTTTTGATTGCACTATAAGCAACCTCTAGAATAGCTTTTCTCTCTTCATTTCTAGTTCCAAGTCCATTGTCTTTGGCCTCATTTAGTTGGAATATGTTTTGAGAATGTTTGAAGTTTTTTGAGATAGAGAGAGGAATATATTTTAATGTTTTGATGTGAAATAAAGTTATTTTATTATTGAGGATTTTGTTGGTTGTGAAATAAAATTGAATTGTTTATTGGATTATATGTGGAACGTGAAGTAAACTTAATTTTTAAGTTTGATATTTGTGTAGTATGTGAAATAAAGTTGATTTGTAATATTTAAATTTATATATGATGTGAAATCAATATAAAATATTGATGACAGTGTTTTTGAAAAAGTTTGGAGTTCTTTTTGCCCCCAACCAAAGAAGGCCTTTATATATTCCCTCACAATCAGTTTCTACTACTTTCGCAATCAGTTTCTACTACCTACATGCCCCTCCAATGAAAATCTTTCCTCATCTTTTGAATAAGCTCATTCATATCATCCTAAATTTGATGCGGAATGCTGTTTGTTAAATTCACTAGTGGAGCACAAATACTAATGCCATTAATAATCTATGTGTCATCAAGTATGAACGTCACAAAATATTCTTTCCCCCCTCTTTTAACTTTCTCCAAATAATCTTTTAGGCTCTCATTTACAGTAATATCTATTTTACTCTTGTTCTTCTCCAAACCTGTGCATCATAACTTATCTACCAATTCTTCAACTTCTCTAGCCTTCTCACTGGTCCATTTTTGTTCTTGGAAGCAAGTCCAGCTGATAATCGTCTTACAAGTTCATTGTCTTTGCTGTTAAAGAGCTAATGTTCCCACACCAAACTCATTGTGGTTGGGTTTGGATTGAAATTGACTCATTTATTAAATGACATGAGTTTGAGTTGAGTTATTTGGTTTTGGGTCATCCTGAATCTGACTAGTTGACCAGTTACATTACTGTCATTTGTAATATTGCTTTTTGTCAGGTGTTATTTATGTAATTATCCCTTAAATTATTCATGAAGCTGATCTATAGTTGGAATAATCTTCAGGATAATGATGATAGTGATGTTGCTTTGAATATATGATACTACTCCTTTCTTTAGATACTTGAAAACTTTTCACATTTTCTTTTAGGCAAGACGTGCTTTGCGAGCATTGAAAGGACTTGTCAGACTTCAAGCCCTTGTTAGGGGTCATGCTGTTAGGAAACAAGCTGCAATAACCCTTCGTTGCATGCAAGCTTTAGTGAGAGTCCAGGCTCGTGTTAGAGCAAGGCGAGTGCGTATAGCCTTGGAAAATCAACTTAGTCAACAAATGGTTCAACAAAAGATTGCATATGATGCACGTGTTAAAGAGATAGAGGTAATCAAAACAGCTATTTATACAGTTTTCGTTATTATCATGTGTTTACAATGGTTCTTGATTGTATTGTAGGACATTGACGCATGTTTTTGTAACTTTCAACTGTATGTTCTCGTTAACTTCTAAGCATTGTTAGTTTGGTTCTTAGATAACATGGAACAAGTTCTCTGCAAAACGGTTAAGAAGAATATTGCAATGTTGCGAGGTTGAATGATTTGCCCTTTATCATCATCACTATTTGTCTTATGACGCTTATCCCAACATTTTAGGTTGATTTTATGAAATTATTTTGGCCAGTTAATCATGTTCAATGCAACCTGTGTTAAGTCTAATTTATCTAAATCTTTTTCTGTACCATTTCATGAAGTCAGTTTTGGTCTCTTACTTTCTTCCTATTCCTTCTCTACAGCATGATGTCCATAGCACCAAAACTATTCTTAAAAATTAATCAGCTGCTATATGATAACAGAGAAAACATGGTCAGAAATTGTATAATATTTGATTTAACTTGGCCATGCTGTTAGACTTAAGCTTCTTAATTCCTAATAATCTAGCATTTTATATCATTAATTAGTGAAAACATGCTCAGAAATTGTAACTTTGCCATGCTATTCTCAAACTTGATAGTAATCAAGCCATGCTATGTCCTTAACATGCCTTTCTAGGGCCTGCTTGGTAGGAATATGATTTTGGGTTAGTTTGAGTTATTTTTGGAATGGAGAGAGAAATTTAGTTGAATGTTATACAACAACAACAACAATCAAACTTTAATTAAATTAGATGAGGTCAGTTATATGAATCTTTTGTTTTCATTATACTCTATCAAGTAATAATTCCTCATTCAGCTTAAAGTACTCAAGGTCATTCCTTTTAGTTTATTGCCATGTGTATTTTGATCTTCCTCTTTTTGTATAGACAAAATCCAATAACCTAACTCATTCTCGAGCTTTTATCAGCCTACGATTATATGTTTAAGCTATCTAAGATGTCTCATTCTGAACTTATCCTCAATTGAGGCTACTTTAATCTTCTCATGGTATCTTTTAGTGTATATTTATCCATATTAATATCTTTACTTCTACAATATTTATTTTATTCATATGTTTCTACTTTTTAAGCTAACATTTAATATCATATAATATCGTTGGTCTTATTACTGTCATATAAAATTTATTTTTAATCCTGAGTAATTTTTTATTATAAAATATATTAGATTTATTTTTTTTACTTAATCCATCCTGCTTGGATTATACTAATAGCATTATTATCTAATTTATTGTCATGTTATATGATTGAACCAATGTATCTAAATTGCCCACATTTCTTGCTAACTTGATTGTCAATTGTCACCTCTGTTGGTCTTAGGTGGGAAAAAAAACAATTAGATTTAATTAACTTATAAAAAAATGTGTATAATTTTTAGGAATAATAATGTATTCAAATTTTGTAGAAAGCAAACAAGAAGAGGATATGTAGAACCCGCCAAAACTAGAATCGGATAATTAGATAAAAGAGAACAAGCAAAACAATTCTATTTAATTTAAAATAACTTAACAGTGATATTTACACTTGAATAGTAGTTTATATAAAATATTTAGGCTGAAGATGTTCAAATCAAATTTAATAGAACATATGTATATATCAATTTAGTTAAAATCTAATGATGGACGAAGAGAAACAAAGCACACGAAAATTTATAATGGTTCGACGCTTTTCCTACACCCCACGCTTCTTACATGGGAATTAAACACCATAACACTTCGACTTTTTATGGGAACCAAAGTTGGGATAAAATCTAACCCGCACTATTTACCTCCCCAAATCTAATTAATTTAATTAAGAATCCAATATACCTTAATTATAGCAATGGAACAGAATTAGATTAGTACATTAGGTAAATTCGATTTACCTAAGAGAAAACTGATTTGTTCATCTCATTGTAATTTAAGTTATATATATAATATAATATTTATTTTTAACTTAACTATATCAGTGAAATGGAGTGGGTTAGTATATTAGACGAATTAAATTCATCCGACAGAAAACACCTGACAATTAGAAATTTACTGATTTGTTCATCCCAATATTGTTAAATTAGTTAATCACTAAATTTATATTTTACAAATTTACTTATTGCACTTAACTTACTAATATTTATTTACTGTACATCTAATTTTTAATTCTACACATTTACTTTTACTTTTTTATAATTTTTTTTATTAATACTAATTTTTGTTAATTTTTTTTTGCGCACACACACATATATATTTACACCATCTATATATAATAATAATATTTATAAATATCTATTTATATATAAATATATGTACATGTTACTATTATTATTAATTAAAAAAATACTTATATTTATACACTTCACATGTTATACATTAGTAAATTAAATGTACACATATATATATGTTTATTTTTATACTAAGCATAATTATATATACATATTATTCTTGCTTATTCTTTTATAGGTGCCACTTAAAATTGCTCAATTAATCTTGCGCAAAAAACTTGCTTAAACACTTTTGCTCAAAAAATAATAAAGGTCTCATAAAAGTAATAACTCTAAAAGTACTTGAGCAAAGATGCCCCTATATGAGCCTGGCGTAGGATGCCGACGATGGGATCCCGCTCACCAGGCACGCTCCTTAAGTTGGACAGGGGGCTTCCAAGAGGCTTGTTGTTCGCTGAGATCAATTTCACCGGTTAGGGGAGAGCTCCCCCTGAAGTAGGGAGTTTGAGGGGCCCTACACGTGCTTCGCCAGGATCTGCCTCCGGGGGCCGATGGCGTTCGCACTATTTTGCTAGTGGAGAACACCTTCACCTTAGTGAACGACAAAATACCACTGGTCACAGAAGTTGTAGTTGTTCTACGTCAGGTTGCGCTTCTGGCTGGAGGGGCTGGTGCGTCGTCGCAGGGCCAGGCCTCCAGCGGTGATTTTGCCTCCCATGTCCTTGATAGCCGGCCCGGTTGCTCCTGCTGCATCGACCCTGCCCCGATATCGGCACCATGGGTTCCGCCGTGCAAGTCTTTGCATAGACGATCTGTCGCCATCTTGACCAGATCGAAGGGCGTGCTTCGCTGGTTGCAAGTGGGGAGCAGGTGGGGGCGATCGAACAAAAGATCAACAAGGCCTCTGACGCTTTTGCAGAGGTTGGAGCTTACTGAAGTAAAAAAAATGATTGTCAACCTGAAGTCAAAGTGCGCTAGGCAGGAAAGTGACCTGGAGGCAATGTTGGCGCAAGGCAAACAGCTTCGAAAGGAGAAGGCTGCCTTGGAAACCCGTGTCGATGTGCTGGTAAAGGAGAACCACCGTCAAACTGACTTCGCCTGGGCTGTTCAGTGTCTCCTTGCGGCGCCAGAATTCCAGTTTCCTCCGCAATAGGGTCTTCCATCTTTGCTCCCTTCTCTCTTTTCCTCTTCTTTTTTTTCTTTTTTTTTTGAATGAGGAGTTTGTAACAAGAATATTATTTAATGGAACGTCTTTTTTGTAAGATGTTATCATTATGATGTTTTGAATTTCGTGATATGACCATTGAGGTGATCGAGGGGACGCGGTGCTTGGTAGCCTTTAATTTTAGGGTGGTAGGTTTGGACTGTCAAATTGCGGCCTTGGGAAGTGGAACCGTCGGATCAGAGTCTATAAAAGGTCCGGTGGTCTAAGAAGTAGCGCAATTGGACAAAGGAGATGTGGGATGACTACCGGTGTGGCCGAAGAGACGTGCTATCTTCCCCCTCTTACTTTCAGTGCGAAGGTCGAGCAGGTTTGGGGGAGAGATGGATGCAACATTCAAGGCTGCGCTAAAGGGGAAGATGGCAATCTGCCTTCATCACCTTCGCGGCGGGCTGTTCCTCCCTTTCTAGCATGAGTTTGTGAATATCTTTAACCTTTTCGGCATTATTCCAATTCAGCTCCCTCTGAACACTGTGACGATCTATTGCTTCATCAAAAAGTTGCAGCGCCGAAGAATCTCTTGGGATATAGAAATCTTCAAGGTGGTCTTTTTTGTCGGAGGCAAATCCCCGTCTACACGGGTGTTTCATCTTGAAGGGGAGGTACTGCCATGTGTTCATGGTAAGGGATACCGGCTTTGCAGACTGGTACAGGAGGTTCTTTGTCGATCCTGAGGAAGTGAGTTTTGTTGTTCCCCGAAGGGTCGGCGAAGCGCGGTTCGTGGGAGAGGGGATCGACTTTGAGAATCTGCTCTTCCGAGCGGTGGACGAGATTTGTAAGCACGTCCATGCGCGGAAGATTATTGGAAGCTGGTGGAAGATGACGTCTGGGCCTATACGGGTAAGATCTCTAGCTTTCCCTTTAATCTTAGCTTGGTATTGATGTTTTCTCTTCACAGGTTGCCCACAGTTCGAACTGGCATGAAGAGTTCCGCACGATAGTGCTGGCCTGTCCCAGCCGCCGGCTCAGAGGAGGAGAACGGTCCGGCCAAGGGGGCCTCTTTGGCTATGGCTGTCACCTCTGGAGGGGGTGATCTTGACCTAACGTATATCGACAACATCCAGGTTAGTGGTGATGCCGAAGAGGGTCGTGAGGGCGATGGTTGCTCTGAGGGCACTCCTGTCGGGGGCGAGGCGGCCTCAAGTGATCATCTTATCGAGGAGTCTTAGGAGACTCTTCGAGAAGAGTCTTCCCTTCACGGCCCCGAATGGAGAGGACCGCTTAGCGTTAGAGGTGCAGATTTGGCAAAGGCGGTAAGAATTTCACTTTTGACTTCACGAATTCGGCTATTTGTAACATTTTTATTTTGCAACTCTAGGAGAAGCAGGGGGCGCTTGGAAGGGAAGCAATGGCGCAAGAAAGGAAGGCTAAGGAGTTGGAGCTCAGGCTCCAAGAATCAGGGCGCCAACGCCGTATTGCCGAAAAGCGCTTGCGTTCGGCCATGCGGAACCTGGAAGAGGCTAATCGACTTGAGGCGAAACTTCAACGACTCCTAGAGAATTTCGGCGCTCGCTGGAGTTCAAGGCGATTGTCAAGGAGGCCTTGGAGAGCTCTGTCAATATGTTGGGCTCGGCTCTCCTTGATCGGGGGATGATGAGGCGATGACCTTGAAGGCCTAAACATAGAAGAATGCATCCATTGGACAAATTATTCATACAAATATCCGTACTTTAAGATGTCGGCAGAGCGGTTGGAGAAGTTCGACTTCGTGTCGCGCCTTAGGGTAGCCATCTCTTTTACTGAGGCCGAAATGGCGAGAATAGAGGATATTGCCAAAAGGAGCCACCAACAAAAGGAAGAATCAGGTGCTCAGGGAGACTGCTAGTCGTGTCGTAAATTCGTTCGCGGGATCTGTTGGAGGGAATTCCCTGCATTCCTGGTGCTGATATCGAAATGGATTCCTCCTCAGAGACTTCGAGGAGGGGCGGTAGGATGTAATGAAAGTTTTTGTAGTTCCTTTTTTGTGCGTATTTATATATGAAGCAGTTATAATCTTGTTTATGTAATAATAGAATATTTTTCTTTTGTTCAGTTGTGCTGTGCTTGCTTTCTTTTATAATAGCTCTTTTAGGATGAATGTTGGTAAGTTGGCCTGAGTGGCCTGAGTTCCTAGTGAAGGGGAGACTTTCTAGGCGTTATGTTGAGATGGAGAGGCCTAGCACTTCGAGAAAGGGAGAACCCTTGACTGCCAGTCGCCCAGGCGCTAAGTTAAGATGGAAAGGCCTGGGACTTCTAGAAGGGGAGAACCCTTGACTGCCAGTCGCTTATGCACTAAGGCAAGATTTTATATCATAATCAAAGCATTGCGAATGATGTACAATGTTTACAAATAAAACGTTTTGAGATCATTGCCGCTCCAGGTTCTAAGAAGAAGAGTGTCGTCTTGCTTTGCTAGTTTGTAGGTGTTCAATCCCAATATGTTGCGGATGATGAAGGGGCCTTCTCAGTTGGAATCGAGCTTTTTTGACGTGATGTCTCTACCAGCAGTGTTTCTTAGCTTTAAGACAAGGCCGCCTTCTTGAAATGGCATTCTCCAAACGTGCTTATTGTAGTATCTTGCAATCTGCTGCTTGTACTCGACTTGCTTGAGTGCGGCTAAATTTCTACTGTCGTCATTCTACCGTTGCCACTCTAGGAAAGTTTGAGGTTCGAAGTTGCTAGCGAGTTTGACGCGGGGAAGTAAACCTTTAGTTCGATCGAGAGATGAGCGCCTCCCTGTCGAAAACTAGAGAGTATAACATGCAGTTGAGGTTCCAAATTATTGCTGGCAGCTCAACAGCCCATGACGACGTAGTTCATTCGAGTCATCTTTTTAGTATTTTGAGGAAGTTTTTGTTCATTGCTTCGGCTTGCCCATTGGACTGAGGGTGACGGATTGAGGCAAAATTTGAATTTATGTCATTTTCGGAGCAAAGGTCCCATACGGCGCAGCTTGTGAAGGTTGTTCCGTTGTCATAGACCAAAATAAAAGGAATCCTGAATCGGCATATAACTTTCCCCCAGATGAAGTTTCTTATGCTTGCTCCAGTCGATTGTGTCATTGCTTTGGCTTCTGCCCATTTCAAGAAGTAGTCTGTTGCCAATAACAAGCGACACAAGTTCCTGCCTGATCTTGGGAATGGTCCCAAGAAGTCTAGCTCCCACATCAAAAAGGGCCATGAGCTTACCAAGAGCTGGAGTTGTGTTGCGGGCTGCCTTGGGATGTTCGAGTAGATCTGGCACTGGGGGCGCTTTTGACTAAATTCTTTGGCATCTTTGCGGACACCCAGCTTCCTAGCGCAGGACTTGGAGTGCAAGGTTTCGCCCAACAGCATGAGTTCCGCATTCACCGGAGTGGACCTGTTCGAGTATAACCTTGGAATTTTCTTCACGGATGCATTTTGCCAGAGGCCATGAGTAGCAGCGCCTCAACAGTTACCCCTGTATGAGAACATATTTTGTCGCCTTCAACCGGAGTTTTCTTGCCTCATGCTTGTCGGCTGTGAGTTCCTCGTCTGAAAATATCGCAGGATTTCGTCCATCCAGCTTTTGGAGTTGGGGTCAATGTCAAAATGTCTTGGACCTCTCCGCATTCATCTTTTGCTAGCTCGTCTGCAAGGGAGTTCATTTCGTGAGGGATGTGAAGCGGGAGCGCTTGGACGAAATGTTGCAGGAGGCTTTTGGTCAACTATAAGATATTTCTTGAGTATCCCATCCTTTGTTTGGTAGGTTCCCTTTAACTGGTTTATCATTAATTTGGAGTTGTAAATGCGAAGATACTATACTCTAAGATCTCTCGTAAATTTGGGTCCAGCGATGGGGGTCTCATATTCAGCTTGGTTGTTCGTGACGGAGAAACGTATCCTCCCTAGTCTTTGGAGACAGATTCGTCAAGGGCTAGTGAGGATGACGTCAATCCCTTGGCTGTGTTCCCATAATGCCCCGTCAACATGGAGAGTCCAAGGTAGCTGGTTCTCTGGGAGCTTCGGTTGTTCAGTGGTTGTTAGTTCGGCAACGAAATCAACCAGTTCCTGACTCTTCGAAGCTAATCTTGAGAGAAATTCAACGTCGAATTTTGAGAGTTCGACGGCCCACTTCTATAGTCTCCCTGAGATTTCATGGGAGTGAAGTATTCTTTGAAGGGGCTGGTCCATAACCACTTTGATGGGTGAGCCTGGAATTAGTGGCGCAAGCTACGAGCATCAACTATTAAGGCAAAGGAGAGTTTTTCGAGAGGGGTGTACCTTAACTCGACGTTGTGTAGGATGTGACTGACATAGTGAATGGGACGCTGTTGGCCTGCCTCCTCACGGATGAGAACTGTTGACACCGAGTTATCAGTGGCAATGATATAGAGAAAAAGGTCTTTTCTTGAGAGCAGGGCTGGCAACAAGGGAGGCGAGAGTAGATATCTCTTCAGTGATCCGAAAGCCTGTTGGCAGTCGTCATTCCAGGCCATATACTTCTCTCGAAGGACCTTGAAGAATGGAAGACATCATTCTCTGGATCTGGATATGAAGCTGCTGAGAGCGGTGTTTTTTTTCGTTCAGCTTCTTATATTCGTGGTTGTTTGTGGAGGGTCCATCTCAAGGATGGCTTGTATCTTCTCGAGGTTTGCTTCAACCTCTCTAATTGACACCGTGTGGCTTAAGAATTTCTCATATGCTGCTCTGAAAACACTCTTGAGAGGGTTTAGCTTGATATTGTAGGTGCGACAAGTGTTGAGCACTTCTCGGAGGTCACAGAGATGCTCCTCCCCACTTTTGCTTTTGATCAGGATATCATTTACATAGGCTTCCACGTTGTGGCCCTTTTGGTCCCTAAAGACGTCAACCATTCGCTGATATATCATGCCTATGTTTTTCAAGTTGTAGCAAAAAGTCGCATGATCAGTTATGAATGATGTGAATTATTCGTCTTCCTCTGCTTTGTATTTGGTGGTAGCCAGAGAAGGTATCCACAAAACTCATCACTGAATATCCTGCCGAAGAGTCGACGAGCCTATTTATTTTCGGCAAAAGATAGAAATCTTTGGGACATGCTTTTTTGGGTCGGTGAAATCAACTCACATTCGCCATTTGCCTGTATTTTTCTTCACGACCACAACATTCGCCAGCCAAGATGGGTATGCAATCTCCCTGATGAAGCTTGCCGAGAGGAGCTTTTCAACTTCTTCCTTCATGGCTTGTTGTTTCTCCCGGCCGAAGCTCCTTTCCTTTTGCCTGACCAGAGCCGCATCAGCTTTGAGACTTAGTTTGTGTTCGGCTATGCTTCGATCTATATTGGGCATATCCCTATGTCCCCAGGCAAAGATATCGAAATACTCAGAAAGAAGCGCTGCTAAAGCAGACTTTTGGCTTTTAAGAAAATCTTTTGAAACAAGTATTGTCCTTTCTTCAGTGACGATTACATAATCACTTTGCTTAGCAGGAGGTGCAGTATGATCTCTAGAGTCCAAGTTATCCATGTGGAAGCGAGCGTTGACCTCGAAGCATTTCTTAGCCAGAGGGGGCGTCAATGAGGAGGAAGTCAATGAGTTTCGTCTCCCATCTACGGCAGTCTTCAAGGGAGACACGAAGTGATGCATAGTCTGTAGGTCGATAGACGTCGTTGGAGAAGCTGGATACCGTCATAGGAGGAAGTGGTTTGCCGGGCCGATACCCATCTCTTTGAAGGCACGGAGGTATGGGATGTGTTTCGAACTCCCCATGTCGACTAAGGTTCGGTGAACTTCGCATCCTTTGATGTCAGCGATGACCACTATGGGGTCATCGTGATTGCCGCCGCCTTCAGAAAGGTCATCTGCAGTGAAGGTAATGTCAGGTAAAATTAAGGGGCCTTCGACGGTACATACCTGGGGATGCCTTAGTGCCGGGCAGGTATAGTCGAAGCCGAAAATTGACTATACAGCTTCTTTCCATTGGTCTTCGGCGTGGTCGGAGTTGACAGTTAACCAACAGAAGGTTCTTCCTGGGGAAAATGTGCTCGCACAATCTTTGAGGGTAGCTCTTCAACCCTCTTATGATCAGTGAGGAATGCCTTTTCTATGTATTTTTTAACGAGCGCTTGAAAGAGCGGCACTCATGCAAGAAATGGTCGTAGCATTGATAGAATTTGCAGTACTTCGTTGAGTCCTCGTCTGGTTGTTGAGGTTGTCATTCATCTCGGTTCTAGATGTATCCATTGTCTTTCAAAATTGAGAAAATCTCTTTGATGATGTATACTGGTGTTGAGGCGCGCGGGGGATCGCTGTCAAACTTGCACTTCCCATGTGAGGAAGGAAATCTTCGATCTCGAAAGTTTCTCTTGGGGGTATTTTACTCTGACTTCAGGGTGCTACCTTTTTAGTCTGAGGTGAGGCATCTTCTTTCTTGGTGTTCAGCATCTTCCTTGTGGATGCACTTTTTGGCTCTGGCTCTCGCTTTTATGAGGGTTTTTGGCATGTCATCGATGAAGGAGTCGTATAGTTTCCCGGGAAGTATGTTGTGGACGAAGATCATAGTCGACCTGTCGTCGGTGGTGTCTTTCATTTCCGCGTTCATTTTCGAAAACCGGTTCACTTACTCGCGAAGGGATTCGTCTGAGCGCCTGATCCGTCACAGTTCATGGATAGTTCTGGTGGTGGTCTTAGATGTGCCAAATCTTGTGCAGCATTGCTCCGAGAATTGCTCAAAGTTCTTTATAGATCCTGGTGGAATTTCGTCGAGCCAATCCAACGCTAGTCCCGTCAAAGTATTTCAGAAGAGTCGGCACTTGTATGCATCCGAAATAGAGTCCACTATTGCTAGGTTTTTCTCCAAGCACTTCACATGCTGCGCTAGGTCCATGAGTCCGTCGTAGTCATTGACCTTTGGAGCTTTTTAGTTGCGCGGCACGGGTGTCGCCATTATGCGGGTGAAAAGATCGAATTCACCGGAGGGGCTGGAGGATAGACCTTTGGGCGACTCTCCCCCGCGGCTTTATAGGGCCGTTCATGTTGCTGTGCCTCAGCAGGGGAGGAGGAATAAAGCCCTCAAGTAGTAGGGCTAAGGGAAGGGGTGGTCTTTGTTGCTAAAGAAGAGTTGGGAAATTGGCAAGGAAGTTGTTTATTGTTTGGAAGTGTGTGGCTACTGCATGTGTGAGAGCCTGCAACTGGCAATCGTTCACAGTAATGTTGGGCTGAGATGTAGATGTTGTTTGCTGTTCTGTTGCTGGGGGATTCTCGCCATGTGTTTCCTCCATGAATGGTTGAGGGGATCATGCTCAATCCTACGTGGGATGCCAAATTGTTGATACTAGAAATTTAAGAGAAGATTAGAAAAGGGAGTTTTTACGTGAAAATCGCTTAAGCGGGAAAACCACGGCGCTGATCACATGGCAACTTAAAAGGATCCCAATAGAGAGAAAATCTTTGCAAAAAAGAAAGAGCCCCTTTGTCTTATTATAATAAAATTTTTATAGCCTAAGCTTGACTTATGGCGGTTACTTCAGATAAATGGCCTCTATCTTTGACATAACACCAATGATGATGGCACACTCAGAGTCTGGAGGCCCTGCTCGTACGGGTAGCACGGCCCATGCAGGCTGGCCTTGCCTCTTAAAAACATCATGGAACCTTTTAGTTGGTACTTGGTTGAGTCTAGGCAGTTCGACTTGGAGAGTTCGACTTGAGTCCTTCGGAGTGGGCTTTTCGTCATGTGTCTTCCAAACGCCACATGACTACCGCTGAGTTTCCCTTGTACGCTTGCCATATGAATCCTCCATGTGTACGCTCCAGATACGCTGGCGCGGATTCAAATACAACAAGTGTGCAAGTGGACTACACCCCCAACTCTAGTATATGTTTTCATGAAATTTTTTCCATTATAAAATCTATTCTAGTACATGAAAACTGTTCCACTTTACTAAAAATGTATGCCTGATCTACTTTTCTTTATCATATGTGTTAGATATCTCATATTCCTACTTAAAATGTAGAAGGGATGATGTGTGGCTGAGTATGGATTTGTTCAAGCATACTCGCTTTATTATGTATGCATTGGTTTACAAATGATGTGTAAAAAATAGCTGTTTCCTCTTTTCATAATTTTTTCCATTTCCTTTGGTTCAAGTAGTTCTGTGCTATGATCAATGTAATCTGCTCGTTTTTGTTTTCCCATAGTTTTCCTCCTAACATCATTCCGACGACTACCTGATGATTGAAATTTTCCTTTGTATGTATGCAGGAAGGTTGGTGCGACAGTGTTGGATCAGTTGAGGAAATTCAGGTAAAATTGTTGAAAAGACAGGAAGCTGCTGCCAAGCGTGAGAGAGCAATGGCTTATGCTCTTTCTCATCAGGTACACCTTAGTTCAAACATTTGGGTCATGTATGATAGGAGTCTAACATTTCGTAACCATTTCAAAGTTCACTTAAAAATTAAGTGATTTAATGTTGTGATACTTAATAACGCCATACCATTCTTAGGATCTTCCGATTCTCATCATGGATGAGGGATCTCTGCTCTCTCACTAGCCCTACTTTTTCTCAATTCACGGTTCTCTTGGTTAGAGAAATTATTGGATGAAATGATTTCTTCTGATGTTTTTAAAGTTCGAGAATGTTGGTTGATCATATCTTTTATTTTGGTTATATAATCCTGACTTTTCTATTTGCTGATATCTTTGAATTCACCTTGAACAGTTTCACATCTGTTGCTGATGCTGAATCAAGGTAACTGTTTGATGGAGGAAAACATTATTGTTGACTCTAGTACCGATCTGGTAGAACTGGTTGATATCATAAGCAACAAGAGAGAAATAATCTTATCCTTTTCACCTTAGTCAATTGCCATCTTGTAATTATCGGATTGAAACTATTCCTTGTTTCAGCTTGTCTCATCTCTTGCATTGCGGCCTAAATGTATGATCTATAAATGCGATGTTGCCATATGCTTCAGTGAAACTTCTGGTCTTCTTCCCTTCCTTTCTTTCCTTTACCTGCATTCAAATGAAACAACCTTGACAAGCTAGCCTCACTATTCCTTAAAAGAATAAATTCTCCTTGCAGTGGTTGGTAAGGTTGGTATTGAGCTGAGTTTGAGCAGTCAGTATCTGTTTGAAAGGTGAAATTTTTGGTCATGTCAACTAAAATTTCTTTTATTGATTTTAGTTTAGTTATCGGTCTTACCTTTTTAGTTTAATAGTATTTACATATAAAAAAAATTGAAAATTTATATTGTTAGTCAATTATATATTTATCATGTGTCTGTACTTTTGACTTACTCTTCATATGTATGCATATTAATATCTCGTTTAGACATTGTAAAATAATTAATTGATTATATTATTAATCAGTTATATCTTTACCATGTGTCTATACTTATGACTTACGCTCTTTACATATATGCACATTAACTATCTTATTTAGACATTGTGAAATCATATATATAGAGAGAGAGAGACAGAAAGGAAAGGAGACTCACATCCCATTTGTAATGTGGGATTAATGACTCCTTCCCTTGTCATATTAGATTTCATTCTACTCTGTCATCCTAGATCCCTTCATTATAGGCAACTTCTTGCCCTCTTTTTATTGGCTCATTATATGTTCATCAAATTCCGCTTGGTTCTTCAAAACTTATCGTACTGTGAGAGTTCAACTTTGATACTAATGGTCATGACCTAGTCCAATATTGTTGAGATTTTGTTTACTTTGGCTCAGCTCAAACTAAGCTTCATAGTTATGCTCCTCAAAAGGTTCCGCATTGTGTTAGTATATGACTTTACATATATAGCTCATTAGCTTTACTCCTTCTGATGTTGGGATAATGTAATATGTCCCGAACTTGAAATAAAATGTACCAAGAGATCAAGCAAATTGTGTGGTGGCCTGGATTAAAGAAGAATGTAGTTGAGTTTGTTAACAAATTTTTTTAACTTGTCAACTGGTTAAAAGTAGAGCATAACAGCTAAGTGAAAATTGTCCTTGGTCGTAACCCAACCGAACATTGTCAGGTATCGCTTGCTTTGGCCTAAAATCACCCCTTTCACCCTTCAATGGTCTCTTTAGTGAAAAGTGGTCTTCGACACTCAAAATTGCTCCAAATTATCATCTCCTGCCCAAAGCTTCACTTCCCTCATATTATAGGTCATTTCCCCTCTTTATGGGTTGGTTGAAATGTCCTTTGACCAATGAGGAATTGAGGAAAACCATGGAGAACCCACAAGAACAACTGTAGAAAACTGGTAGGAACTAACCCTTCAGATGGTGTACTCAGGTAGAATGGATGGTCCATTGGGGTATAATGGATGGTTCATTCAGTTCATATATTTAGATGCGCCATGAATAGGATTATCTGCTAAGCAATCTAATTTATTCTGTAGTTCGATCCCCAGAATCAAGCAGTCCAATCCTATGCCCGGTGATTGCAACCTGCACTCTCATCACATACACATGCACCTACAATTTTCTTCCATACATAATGGAGAAATTTCCCATCCATATAATAACTTCTCGAAACACAAATACAAAGATAGAAATAACGCTCATACAATAAACTCCTGTTAACAACAATAAAATAACACAAACATAATGCAAATTACAAGTAAAATAAATAATTATGCTCAAAGATGGAGGTAATAATGGTAATGGAGATGTGGAACACTGGGCCACATCCACTATCCTCTGCTGATAAAATCCCGGCTCCGTCTAGTGAATTCATTTATAGTTCTCGAGAAGATTCCACCATGATCATTGTAGCTCCTCAGCCTATACTTAAAGTGTCATTAATGGAGGAACCTTTGTCATATAACTAAGTACTAGTATTCAGTACTTGTAGAAGTAAACATGATCTAGTCGTTGAAATTCTCCTCAAGCTCATGTGAGTGAGCTGGTAGAATTGACTGAGGAGGAATAAGATTTGTCTCATTCTGGGTAAAGTCAGAGGTACTCTTGGGTATTGTGGGTAGGTCAGTATGTGTGTAATTGGATGTATGAGTCAAGTGGTGGGGGAATACTGAATCGATTTTGATGGGTATGGTGTCTAGTAGAGAATTAGAGTATGGTACAAGGTTTGCCACAATGAGCATTGGGCTGATGCGGATGTTCTCTAATAATTCTAGTTCATATGTCATATGCATTAGGTCTTTTTTTCCCTGATCCTATTTGGTCCTAATATCAAGTTTTCTAGGGAAGATGTGGCACTTCATTACAGCATTGCTAAATATATCTCCACTGGCTCGCCACATGTTGCGCAGTTCTTGGTCGATTGTCTGGCGCACATCAATGATCACGTGCGGTGATCGAGGAGACTGATGTTTGCGTGGGAAAACCAAGTGTATCACAACCATCCACATAGCAACAACTCCACTGCTCAACTCACTGCCAGGCCAAGCCAATCGATCCACGAGGGGACAAACCAAGGACAGGTTTGTCCCACCTTTGGTCTAGCCAGCAATAACAGCCCATGCAATGGATCGTCCCCATTCCTAATCTACCCTTCCAAATGGGGCTCAGCCTTCTGCGCTAAGATAGTACGACTGCCTACTCTTCTGTCATGTCCTCTCCACGGTGCGCTTCCCCCCATCAGTCTCCCCTATTCTGGGGAGGTAGCGTATAGGATTGGCAACAACACAAGGGTCCTATCTACCCTTCTCAGTGAAATGTCACACCAGCTGTACAAGAAAGGATGCTTGTCAGTGCCACCTAGCTAATGATTTGACCGTTCTCCCGTGACACCGTGGAAGACCGAGCTGCTTCTCCCTCCAAATCTACTACATATAGGACGATGTGGCAAGATCCGTGCCACTGAGATCTCCAACTCACCCCATGCAGCCAGGATGAGGAAAAGCCTTTGCTCTCATCAGGGTCTCCTCTACATCCTTTATAAATGTTGAGGCTTAGACCTGGCAAAGGGGAATTTGGACTCAAACCTCTCAAGGCTCCTCCATCTCGCTCTTCTAACTATTGTACTCTCTTACACACACCTTGTACCCATCCCTCAAGGGCTTTTTAGGACAGATAGTGGAATTTGGGCTGGCTTGACTGGTGGATATAGGAGGATCTTTTCGAACTACCTAAATCATCTTGCCTTGTACCTTTTTTCACCTTTACTACAGCTTTCTTCCTTCGTACAGTCTTTTCCTTTTCTCCACGGTGTCTACGAGACGCCTGCATGCTCCCTGCTAGCAGAGCTCTCTCATTTCTTACGTTAACAACTTCCAATCTTCATCTTAGATGAGAAAGGAGCTTGATCGAGCTTTCATTAAGCCTCCCTAGAACAAAATACAAAGCTTTTAGTGGACAATACTCATTTATATTGCTTTATGTCTAGAGTGCGTTAGAATGCCTCTTTGAGAGTGTACATGCTTAATAATCATCTCTTATCTAATGGCAGGTCGAAGGCCTAACCTAAATCTGGTCATAGTATAGCGGGTGTTCTCTTGAATATCTCGTCTAATGAATTACTCATTGATTTAACTTATATGGTCTGCAACATTAGAAGTACTATTTCACATGGGCCAACTCATCAAGGAATTTGTTGTAAAAAAGTAAGGGGAGATATTTGAACAGTTCCTTTGCCTCCTTGGAGCCTCGGCCAGTTGCCCCCGCTATGGAAATAGCTTGGAACCTGTTATTCAGCACTTCACTAGTCTCTTTAATGCCAGGTAGACTTTAACACTCAAAAAGGCTTCAAATCATCATCTCCATGCCTAAGCTTCATTTCCTGCATATTATAGGTCTTTTTCCCTCCCTGTGGGTTGGTTGACATGTCCTTGAACTGTTGAGGATGTGGGGAAAACCATGGAGAAATTGCTTGAACAACTACTACAAATTGCTAGGAATTGACCCATCAGATTGTCTCTTGGGGTAGAATGGGCCGTCCATTCAATTCAATTGTTTTTGGGTCTGTGAGCTTTGAGTTGCTTATAGCCTATTACTTTCTTTCAGTGGAGCTTTGTAGCGCCACTTTCAGTTTGCAATGGGGCTACACCACTCCCTTTTCATCTCAACGGAGCTTTACTCCTCTCCTGTAAGTGTGCAACGGAGGTACTTTTTCTTTCTATAAAGCATAATGTTCTCCCTTTCAGTGTGCAGTGGAAGTTTACTCTTTCTGTCCAATATGGCAATAACCACCCATTTTCAGCGCGCTGAGGGAAAATACTTTTTCCTTCAACACAAGCTGTGTTGTTCATGATTTGTTCCAACTTCTCTTCAAATTTTTTTCTAATCATGCTTTTCTTCTTTGAATTCCTTTTTAAAATTATGATCATAAACATGCTTTTCAAATTATAGACACATTTTCATAAAATGTAAAGAGTCGCATCATCTTCATGCATAACTTAAATAAAAGGGTAAATTACATCTAGGTCCCTAACATTAAGGTATAATATCACATAGGCCTGCGATAATGCAATTTTAGATGTTAACATTTGGTCTTTGAGTCATATAAAATATATCAATTAGGTTCCTTTATAATGTTTACTTTTAAAATCTATAAAATGCCTTTTTTATCATGTTTTCTCTCTCACTCTCGCTCGTTAATACCCACCTTGTCGTATCCCCAGCACACTACATTTAAGGTGGTGAGAATGCAACAGAAAGAAAACCACAAGTAAGCTTAAGAATTTACTTATCCAGTATTATTAACAAATCATGATAGTTTAATTTTGTCACAATAGAAGTTCATTTAGGAAAAAAGCGGAAGACAACATTTAGTTAGAAGCAAATCTCGTATTAAAATGTCATCGCTCCACGAGGGAGTAGGCAAAATGCGGCAGGCTGCTCGCCCCCTCCTCTCTTTCTCTCCCCCTCCTCTCTCTCTCCCCCTCCAACAAGGGAGCAGGCAGGGGGGTGGTCCACCTGCCCCTTCCCCTTCTCTTCTCCCTGAGTATAAAGGTGATTTTATATCAACAATTTTTTAAAATTGACTTTTATTGTTTTTAGTACATTTATTAAATCATAAATAATATAAACGGACTTGTGTGAAATGTTTAACTTAATCTCAGGAACTCGGATGACAACTTCAACCAATCTCGAGAACGCTGATGTTAAAAATTTAAAACCGTGAACTACATAATGTTGTGCCCTAACATCAAATTATATTCATTTGTATTATAATCACCTCACTTGCATCCATCATAAGGTAAGCATCACATTTAACATGTTTAAAATAACTTGAACTTATCTTTTATAGTTTTGTAGCTCCTCATTTGCTCCATAAGTAATCAGACCATCTGATATTTCAAATCAGACCATCCAATTTATAACTGATCAGACTATTTGGTGAATTAGTTGGACCACCTAATAACTTGCTTGGACCATCCGTTACTAAGTCCATAGTCTCTAATGAAAATCCGACATCTACAACAAAAACTCTAATTCTAGCTCAGACTTGAGAGGGAGGCGGAAATGAATTTTAGGGAGTGTTTGGTTCAATGTTATCTTTGTGTTATGTCATGTAATATAGATATCATGACATTTAGATGTCATCTTTTGAGTGATAATTTCATAAATTTTTGTAAAGTTTTCTATATATGTCGTTAAACTAAAGAATTATTTTCTCCAGACAACATGGCATAATACCAAGACAACATTAAACTAAATGCCCCTTAATAACTTGTCAAGTGACTTTTGGAGGTTTGAACTGTTTGCCAGCTGTAGTTCTAGCCTAAATTATAAAAAAACTTTACTTCCCATTTTTGGACTTTTTGATTTTCTCTCTATTATAAGGAGGCATTTGCTAATTTCTTCTTTTTTGCCCTTCTCCAGTGGCAAGCAGGTTCCCGGCAGCAGGTAGTTCCTGCCGGTTATGAACCTGATAAAAACAGCTGGGGTTGGAATTGGCTGGAGAGATGGATGGCAGTTCGACCTTGGGAGAACCGTTTTCTGGACATTAATCTCAAAGATGGAGTTATGATAAACGGAAGTGAAGGGGCAGAAGAAAAGCTCATAAACAAATCCCTTGTGAAGCCTTCTGGGAGAAATCCTATTTCTACTCTTCATTCAACCAGTTCCAATCCGAAAACTGTTCCTTCTCATTCTGAGGGAAGTGCCTCTTCATCAAATCACTCTGTGAAAGTGCCTTCAGATAAGCAGAAACCAAAGCCATCGATGGAAGAGGTGCGTAGCGATTTCATATCCAGGCCTCATGGAATGGGCGCTCGCTCTAACAGCATTCCGAAAGAAAGGAATCAACAGCCGGATTCACAGTTTGGAAAGAGGCTCTCCCTACCCGGAAATGGTAAGCATCAAACCACCTTAGCTTACATCGCCTTATTGCCGACTGCATCGAAATCTAATCTCTCATAGAATTCTGCATTGGGTAAATTAGAGCTGGGTCACTAAAGTTATGTGGCTGCTTGATGTTAGTCCATGCTTTTTGAGTCATTTATCTTTTAGTTTGGCTTCCTTGTGCAGGTCCCTTCGAAGCCTTCTACGTAAATTAAATGGGGTTACCATTAAATATCTCTCCATTTAACTTAACACTACAGCTAGTACTAAATGAGAATGGTTATCAGAAAACAAAAGAATAAATATCTCATATTATTGTAAATTACCCATATAAACCATTAAATATCTCTCCCTCCCTCCCTCTCACTATGTGTGTATGTGTGTTGGATGCCTTGGCCAATTGGATGAGGGAGGGAGGGTCCTTCCTCCTTGTCCAATTGAATGGTGTAATCAGTTTAATCATTGATTAATTTCTGTTGAGATTACACAGCTATTAGTGAGTTTCCATTTACACACTTGCCTTGTTACTGAAATTATTCAACTGCTCTAATCTGTGTGGTTAGTTTATTAGCTGCCATTGATCGTGTTATTTTTATATCTTCCTTGAGATTGAGTTTTTTCATGAGCACCATTATTGTAAGAGTAGTTACACTTGTTGCGATTATGCGATCATCTCATTTTTTATTGATTTTTCTTCTCATAATTGACCCACGTAGGTATTTTTTTCGTGGTGGGTTATACTATCTTGGAGGGAGGGAGATGGAGATGGAAGTCATTTAAAAGGACCACAGTGGTACATATTAGTTAGCCTCAGGAACCTACATGAAACCTGCATTAGCAGGACATGACTCTTGAGTTAAATTTTTAAAAGATTTTGATTAAATTCCTCACGGACCTCAACCTCTGGGAACCAGGAACAATTTACTATTACAACTATAATCATTTAAGGGGAGCATCCTGACTTTACATCAATTGCTGACATGTATAGCTGTAAGTAAATACTTTATGAGAGGAAATGATTCAGAATATGTGCACTAATGTAAAAGACGAGCAAAACGTCAAAAACCCAGAAGTCGTTTACCTCAAAAACTTTTTTTTAATCTCTAATAATCAATCACATTAATTTCTACTTTCCTAATTCTCATCTCATCATTTCTTTGTACATACAGTAGCAGCAAAGCGCACAGCTAACAAGTTTTCAACAAGCAAGGCCTCCGGCACAGACAGAAACATCAAAGAAGCTCCCAAATCAGAAGTGAAACAGAGTTTGAATCCGACAAACCAAGCTCAGAGAATCTGTTCTTAGATCTTTATGCCTCATTTGTTTAGTTGTTGTTGCTTAATATGTATTGATACTACTACTTGAACTTTGGATTTGTATATAATATTATGGTTCCTCTGCATTCCTACAGTAGCTTGAGAAGATTTTAATGATATATGAGAGAGAGTGAGAGACGAGAGAGATTACAACAATGTGAGCTGATTTTGCTGCTGCACAATTTATTTAATGTTCTTGCAAAGTGTTTCTGTTTGGTTTTTGGTCAAAACTGTGGTAATTTTCTGTGATTAGTTTGCTTAGAAGTCTATATTTCGTTCTGAGCTTAAACTTGAGGTTGTATCTTTCAGTTTTTTTATAAGCTTAAAGTGATAAGTCTTTTTGATTAGAAGGAGATAATGTTACAAAAATGATGATTTTCATATTGCTTGGGTTGGCCTTATTGAATATTGTTCGCTTAAATCTGATTGAACTTATTTTTTCAACTAGATAATTCAAGACTGAGCAAAGGCTCTGTTTGGCAATAGACTAAAAATCATGGCTAAAATTACCCATGATTAAAATCTTAAATTTATTTTAAAAAAATTTAAAAATTTATTTTATATCTCATCTCACACAAATTTCAACATTAAACAATCACTTTATTTCACATCCAACACAATTCTCAATAAATCAATCAACTTTATTTCACATCATACATAATTTTTAATATAACTAACTTATTTTATTTCACATTATACACATTTTTCAAAAATAGCTAAAAATTTTAACATCATCTTTTTTTTCTTATTATCAAACAGAGCCAGTCTTGAATTCTTCATGCATCTCTGGATTTAACCCGTGGCTAGTCTTGATTAGGATTATGAAGTTGTAGGGGTGAGAGTTTGGCTTGAAGATTAATAGTCGCTTGTGTTCTGATCGTTATTTCGCTTGAATTGAGCTCTACGAGCTATGATCGAATTGGACTGACTTAGCTTGATCTCTATTTCTTAAAATTGTAAATAACGTATTTAATTATTTATTGTAATTATTTTGTTATTAATATATAAATTTGTGTTAGTTGCTAAGAATTTAGGATATTTTTTTAAATAATCTTGTGGTTATGATTAATCTTAATTTATATTTTAATTGAGATAATTTTTTTTAAAAAAAATTCAATTCTTGAAGATTTTGTGCTGGCTCAATTAAGGTTCGAGCTAGCTTGAACTCAAATCGAATTGAAATAAGTTGAGTTTGAACTGTGTTTAGCTCAGTTTTAACTCAAATGTTTCACCCTTAATGAAGTGGTAGTTAACAACTTTTTATTTCATAGAATGTATGCCTGAGATGACCAGTTTTATTACCTTGATTTTATTGAGGCAGCTTATGTTTTTGAGTTTGTTGAAAATCAGAAATTTAATATGATATCAAAGTCAGTGATTTTCTTGCATGCTGTAGTGAGCTTCATATTTTGATGCAAGATTAAAAAAAATAGTTATTTTTTAAATAATCAAGGTTTTAAAAACTGGACCGGACCGGTCGGTTTAACCGATCGAACCGTGAACCGGTCAGCCAACCGGTTCGGTTTAATTTTATAACCGGATCCGCTTAAAACTGGCCAGAACTGGTCTAAACCGCGGTTTAACCGGTCAACCGATGAACCAATACGGTTGGATCGGTTGAGTTTAAAATTAAAAAAAAAATCCTAAACCCTAGGTCTCTAACTCAGTCTCTGTTCCGCAGTCTCTACTCGCGTGATAGTCGTGAACTCGCGATTACCCTTGCCTCGCACTCTCCTCTCGAACCCCCATCTTCTCGGAATGATTTAGTATTTTAGTATTTTAGTGATATGGAATGATGAAATGATTTAGTATTTTAGTATTGATAAAGCATACTATTTGTTCAGATCCTTTGATGATATACTAAATATTATACTCAATTTGTAGTTTGCAAATATTTTGTAGGGTTATTATTACTTCGATTTACTTAGAATTATTATTTGGGTTATTGACACAAGATATTATTTATTAAATTTAATTGTTAAATATTTATTTTATCTAATTATTGTATTGGTGTGTGAATAATATATATCTTAACTATGTTTATATTATATTTTATAATTTTTTTTAATTTTTGCATCATCTCGGTTTGACCCCGGTTCGACCATTAAATTTTGAACCTTTCAGTCTACCGATTCTGGAGTCGGTCCGGTTTTCAAAACCTTAAAAATAACGCTATGAAATAATAATAATAATAATAATAATAATAATAATAATAATAATAATAATAATAATAATAATATAAGATTATTCCTTTGGCGTGTTCTACAAGCATAAGTATTAAGGCCAGCAGCTAAGGCTTTTTAGTAGGGATTTGTTTATAGATATTGTTATGTTCTTTTATTGGCCGGCTGAATTCTTTTTAAAGATATTTCTTTTTCTGACTTTGACCTTGGCAATGGAAGGCTTTTTGATTATTTTAATTATATTATGTTATTAATGGGAAGGGCTAAAGGCTCTAGTAAGGCCTACCTATGATTGTCGGTGAAAATGATTCGAGTTTAAGCTGTCTTATGCACAGCTGAAACTCAACTTGTCTCAATTTAGCTCAAGTTCGAGGTAATGTAAGCCTTAATCGAGGTAACTTAAGCTCTCAAAAAATTTAAAATTTTTTTTAAAATTTTGCCTTTATTATAATTTGAAATTAAGCTAATCATACTCACAAGATAACTTAACTCTAGATATTTTAATTATAACTAACACATATAATAAATGATTAAATTTATTATCTATATTTAAAAAAATTAAAGATCCAGTTAAGTTGATTGTATCCATGGTTCATTGATCGACTCAATAACTCAAGCCGAGCACGATTTGAACTAAACATCAGTCTGAAAATCACACAACTATTGATCTTTAAGCCAAACTCTCACCTCTACTTATTAGTTAGATTTAAGCTAAAATCCCTTGAGTCGATCCAGTTGATAAAAAACTGAGTCATTAGCATACTTTTACAAGCCATGTTGGATCAATTTAACTACCATGTGTTAACGAATTTGGTTGAAGTCGAGCTTGAATGGGTTTGGCCATTTCAAAGTTTAACTTGACAATACGATATTTCTCAAGAAAAATACTCAACAGATTCAGAAAAATTGATTAATATATAGCACAAAAGCAGATTTTTGTGAAAAAAAGAGGTTGAAAAAATTTTGTGAAAATTTTTAGAAAAATATATATGATGTGAAATACAGTGAATTAGTTATATTAAAAACTGTGTTGTATTATTAGAATTTGTGTAAGATAAGATATAAAATAATTTTTTAATTTTTTTAAAAATAAATTTAAAGTTATGGCTATGGCTAAAATAGGTCATTTCTTTTAGGCTGTTTTAATGTTTGGCGTGAGGACCAAAACAGGACCAAAATGGTACTAATTTAAAAAACAACAATAATAATAACAAATAAATATTTTAAATTATTTTACATAAATTTTAATATAAAAAATAATATTTTATTTCACATACTCAATAATTTTTAATAAAAATATAAACTTTATTTCACATCTTAGATCAAAATACTCGATTTGATTATTTTAGTCTAGAATATGAAATAAAATTGATATTTTTTATTTTAAATTGTTGAGTATATAAAGTAAAATAATATTTTTTATATTTAAATTTATGTAAAATAATTTAAAATATTTATTTATTATTATTATTATTATTTTTTAAATTAGTACTATTTTGGTCCTATTTTAGTCCTATTTTGGTCCTCGCGGCAAACAGGCCAGAGTGTAAATTCTGAAAAGATTTGGATACAATTTTTTTATTTTTTGTTTGTTTTCTTTATTTATTGTGAAAGTGAGAAGGCATGACAGGGATGAGCAAGAAAATGACAAACATGAAGAGTGGCAGCCACATAATGAAGCATATAATGAAAAGATTAATGTGCTTTAAAAGTAATTGATATGATGATTATTAGCTAACCCTTGCTTTTCTCCACATTTTTTTAATTTAAACCCATATGATCAATGAATCCTCCACCTCTTTGCATTTCTTTATTTGCTAAATTTCTTTCTTTTTAGTTTGATGCGGGACTAAAATCAGAACCAAAAAGATATTAACTTTAAATAATAATAATAATAATAATAATAATAATAAATAATTTTTTTAATCATTTTACACAAATTTTAATACAAAAAAATTATTTTATTTCACATGCTCAATAATTTTTAATAAAAATATCAACTTTATTTCACATTCTAAATTAAAATACTAAAATCTACTATTTTGATTTAGAATGTGAAATAAAGTTGATATTTTTATTAAAAATTATTGAGTATTTTTTATATTAATATTTATGTAGAATGATTAGAAAATTTTATTTATTATTGTTGTTGTTTTTCAAATTAGTAATATTTTGGTCTTTATTTTGGTCCTCGTGCTAAACAAAACCTTAATGTACGTTATGGCTTACTCTCACCTATTTAGGCCATTGGACCCTTTTATTGACAATATGATTTGCAAATTTATTTGTCCTTGTAATGGTATTTTAATTATTTTCAATTTTTTTCAGAGATTTTAACTTGTTTTTCCTTTATGCATGCACACATATGGGATCAAAAGCTTCATTGTTATTGTTGCATAATAGAGCTCACATTGAATTATTCATATTAATATATAAAGCTACTTGTAATTTATATAGAAATTACTTTCTATTGATTATCTTAATATCTTCAAGGAATATTTTCTTTGTTTTACACACTAATAAGTATTTAATTACCTTCACAATATACTTATCTCGTACTACTACATTTTTCTTTGGAGAGAGAGAAAGTCGAAAGTAAAATGAAAAGTTTATATAAAGTCTCTCCAACTTATTATAGCCCTAGAGAAAAAGAAATAGAATTGGAGTAAATATAATAATGACATTAATTTAAAAGATTTATAGAAAATGATTCAAAAATACAGGCTTATTCAAAATTTTGCATCATCGGCTAAATTTTGAAATATTAATCCCGCACAGATATGTGCCGGTATAGGCCTGCCTCACACGTGATGAATCGTTATATAATATAAATACATCGATCACTACTTTGTAATTAATAATTCAGATTTCTTTTAATCCTTATGAAGCCAAAAATTTTACCACGTAAAGAAACAATGAGAAATAATATCATTTTCATCTCGCATAAGGCTACTTTACAGACGCATCCATACGTGATTGGGTGTCGAATATCTGTTTCTAATGGGAAGGGCATAGATAGGCAACAAGAACTTCCATAAATAATATTTGCATCATTATAGGGACCATCTCTTTTGTTAATAGCCATAATGCTTCCTCCCAGCCCCACATTACATTAATTCTTTGATTAGGTAGGCTGATCTTAAAAAATTGAATGACTGCCAATTAAATAAAAAAAAACTGAAAATCAATTTAATTAAATCAAACTGAGGATTTCAGTTATTATTCAAATTTTTAGAATTCTATTTCTTTTTTTTTCTTCTAAGAGAGATTTATTTATCAGAACACATTCAGCAAAAAAAATAAGAAATAATTACCTACATGCCACACAATTTAATTTTATTTATGCCTTATCCATCCATCCTTAGTTAATTACACTATGCATATTCAAAATATTATAAAATCTTACGTACACACATTTTAACTTATTTCTTTTATAATGAGTAATCATAATTTTTCAATAACCTAACTATAATTAGATTATAAAAAATCTGAGTTGTTCATCATATTATTTTAAAAATATTTAAATATATTTTGAATGAAGATTTTAAAACTTTAATGTTTAGGTGACGGTAAAGGAATGAGACATCTGCGATGTGAATTGATTTTAGGACAAATCAGCGCTTTAGTATGGTATTGAGGAAGAGAAAAATATGTACCATTAAGAATAAAAATATAATTTTAATATTTTACTAACAGAAATTTTTTTATTTTCAAATAGATTTTGATTAAGTTTTAACTCAAGTGTGTGTATGTAAGATTTTATAATGTTTTGAGTGTGTATAGTATAATTAATTAAAAATGAATGGGTAAGGCATAAATAAAATTAAATGGTGTGACATATAGGTAATTAATCCTTTAATTAAATAAAGCTGAGGATTTCACTTATTATTCAAATTTTTAGAATTCTATTTTTTTTTCTAAGGGAGATTTATTTATCAGAACACATTCAGCAAAAAAAATAAATACATAAATAAAGGATTCCTCAAACTCATTTCAATTATCAAAAAAATAAAATCCTTTCTAATTAAATAACAAAATTACAAGTGAAGCATTGAAAAACTGAAAATCTGCCTAATTTTACACACACACAGAGATATATATACATTAATATAGTGGAGTTGTAATTTCTTTATTTATTTTATTATTATTATTATTATTATTATATATATAGACATAGTGGTTAATATTGCACTGCGTAGGACCGTAAATAAATCGAGCTTTTAACAAGCAACTAGATAGTAGATTTGATAATAATTTATTTATTTTTGTTCATCAAATATAATAAACGAGTTTGAATATATTTTTAAAGGCTCGACTTCTAAACAGATGTGCTTGAACATAATATTATTCAACTTATTAATTATGATCGCGAGCAATGCATATGATGACTACGATTTGCTCAATTAGAGGCTTGATAATAAGATTGACTATCATAATTTTAGTTTTATGATATATTTTACAATGGGTTTAACCTAAACCCAAATAAGACCTGATTCAATTACGACAAAATTAATGGATTTAGGGATCAAAATCGATCGTCTGAATTCCGTATCAAACTAATCGATAAAACGAAATCTTATATATATCATAACTATAACCTGATAGATTCAACTCGATTATGTACAAATGGTAAAAATTTTGATTGGACTCAAATTTTTGTCGAGTTAGATGCGAATCGCACTCACGAATCGGATTATATGTTGCCATCCCTCAGTCGTAAATGATTTGGCATTGTGATTAGAGTAATCCACCAAGTTTTTGCATTTCACTGTCAATTATCTAATTAATTAACGGTTGTTAATGGTGTCTATCAACTAATGAAGTGGAGGTTCATCGTAATTTTATATTCTAACATTAAAATTTGTAAGTTTTTTTATCTTTAAGTTGAACATTTTGATCCAAACTCAAATATCGAACTTTGTTTAATTCAAAATTGACTAGATTTTATGTGATTAAAATTAAACTCTCTCAAAATCAAATTAATTGAATTAATAATTTACTCAATATGTTAGTACATATACATATTTATGTTTTAATATTTTTTATATAATTATATTGCAATAATTTATTAAAAAAGTCAAAATATATAGACATATATAATTTGATTAAATAAATGTATAAGATTGTATTTAAATAATTTATGTAATGTTTGTTCGATAAGTTTTATGCTAGCTATGAGTTGCCTAATGCAAACCACTCGTTAAATAGATGGGAGTGTTATCAATAGAATTCAAGCTAGATGACTAAAATGGAGAAATGCTTAATTATAGCATATTGTGTGATAAAAAAAAATTATTTATACTTAAAAGTTTATATAATATAGAAAGCTGTTTTATAAAGTAAAAATGTATAAGTAAAATAAGTATCACATAAATGATAATGTTAAGGTAGACGAGTATGTATATATAAGGGTGTTAATATGGATCGAAGATCGAAAATCGATCGAAAATTGAATCGATTTTAAATCGAATCGAAATCGAGTCGATTTAAATGAGCCGACTAACGAGCCAAAAGTTCGGCTCGATAATAATTTTGAGCCGATTTTGAGCCGGGTAGGCTCGGCTCGATCCAGCTCGAAATCAGCTCGAATTAAAATACATTTTATATTATAATATATATATAATATATATTAAATATAATATATATGTATATATGTTATATAACATATATGTATATATGTTATATAATATATATGTATATATGTTATATAATATATATGTATATATATTATAAACTGAGCGGATCTCGAGCGGGATCGAGTTGAGCTTACCCGGCTCGAGATTGGCTCAAAAAAAATTGGGATTTGATTCATTTTTCGAGCCGGCTCAAAAATGAATCGAAATCGGCTTGAAGTCGATTGGAATCGACTCGAGCCGGCTCGAAGTCGAACTCAATTGAGCTTGAGTTGATTTCGAGTCGATCGAAATGTGATCAATCCGATTTCGAGCCGATATTGGCTCGGTTCGAAATCGGATCGATAACAGCCCTAGGTATATATAAAAGGATAAAATGAGAAATGAGTATATTTGTAAAAAAATTGGGGTAGCGTTAGTTGAGGATTAGCTTAGAGAGAGTCGGCTAAGATGGTTTGGACATATAAACCATAGATCGGCAGAAGCGTCAGTAAGAAAAGTTCAATTATTGAATTTTTCTCGTATTAAAAGAGAAAAGAGAAAATCAAATAAAATATAGCAAGAAACCATTAGAAATAACCTCACATATTTGAAAATAAAAAATTCATATAACTGACTCTACTTAATGAGATAAAATTTTTATTATTATTATTGTATAAAATTATATTTAATAATGAGTATAATTAATGCTTTAATAAAACTTATAATTTATATATATATACTTTATTTTAACTCGAAACATTTCGAACTTAATTGATTGAAATAAAAGAATTCAAAGAGTTAAGGCTCACTCTCTTGAGCTCTAATTAACTTGAGGCAACCTTACATAAATGATTATATATAGGTTATATCTTGTTAAGAATATTGTATATAGGCTGTAAATAAAGATTATGATAATAAAAATATAAATTTAGTACATTTTTCTGATATATATGTAAAAAGAATTATATCTGAGCTTGAGGTTTAAATTTATATCATGCAGATTTTCTTCCATACCAAATTTTATTTGATATAGGCTCCATATCTTATATTTATTTCAGTATGATAATTTATTTAAATTTATTATATATAAATTATAAGTTAATAGGAATTTTAGTCAAAAAAATTAAGTTATTAGATTTTATCAGTATTAAAAGAGAAAAAAAAACTAAAATGTTTAGGCTGAACCAAAAATTCACGCTTGGTTATTAAACCGATTAGGTTCAAGTCGCACATAGTTGTACCGTAAAAAATGTCCTCGATTGACGAGTGTGAACCTTCAATAATGAGAAGAAGCTCAAATAAGGAGAACAAAATAAAAAATGTGAAAAAGAAACATAATAGATTTATTTGTTTGCAAAATTTAATTTTAATAAAGTTATAGTTAAATTTGAACGAAAATATTTTTTTATTGAAAGTTATGAATAATGTGAAATAAAGTTAGTTATTATGTTGGGATGTGTGAGGAATGAGATAAAAAGTAGTTATTATTTTGACATACGTGTAAGATGTGAAATAAAATTAATTTTTTATTTTAAATTATATGTATGAACTAAAATATAGTTAATTTTTAATATTAAATTTTATGTAGGATGTGATATCCCAAGTCAAAATTAATCAGGTTCATTTTGAATCGGCTAAATAAACAGGGCCAAGTTGGATCAAGTTGCTCTTGTGAATTACTTTATATTAGGGTGAGCAGCTCAATAATAGCTCGTTCGTGTTCGTTTACGAAATTTAATAATCATGTTCGACCATTTTTCTAAAAGCTCATTTTTTAAACGAATGAATTTGAACATAGGAATTCATATTTTGCAGGATCTGGACCAATTTCTTACATTCAGTCTCATAAACTTAAGCTGTTGTTTAGTCAGATGTTATCTTGATATTATATTATATTATTTAAATACTATAATATTCAGATATCTATTTTATAATTTTTTAAAAAATTGTTTAACAATATCGTTAAAATAAATAATTATTTTCTCTAAATAATATAATATAACATCAAAATAATATTAAATTAAATGTCCCATAAATAATTCCGCCAAAATCCTATTATTATGAATATAATTGTCATGACGCAAGAACTTTTCAAATTGATAAGATGGCTATGAAATGAACATTACTAGAAAAGAGAGAGCAAAGATTTCATATTTAATTTGCTAGCAATTTTAATAGAAAAAAAAAACTATTTTAAAGTATTCTAAATTTGGCTTTAGTTGAAATCCAGTTGTATAATTTTAAGTTTGGCAGAATTTGAGTCAAGATTTGGTCCAAATTATTTTTATGCTGACTCAAAAAATAAAATATATGTATGTGCTATAAATGGTAGTGATTGAGTGGATATTTTATATGGAGATCATATATATATATATATATATATATATTTATATTTATATATATATATTTATATATGTATGTATGTATGTTTTGTAATTTTTATTTGATTCTTTTCATTTAAAATCCTTATTTAGAAAAGCTCATTGAAAATTTGAGTTGATACAAAATTTATTTTAAGAATAATGAAAGGCCACTATAGGTAATCCCTAATTATATTTAGTTCATAATTTTAAAAAATTAATTAAAAATCTCTCTCTCTCTCTCTCACTCTCTATAGATCTATACATGCTTGTATATATATATATATATGCACTTGTAGGAATGTATATATATATTTATGTATATGCATTTGTATTATTATGCATATTCGTAAATATATATGTATTTGTATACGTATACAAATACATATATACGTGTAAAATTATGTGTATAAATATACTTTTAGATGCACATGTGTATATATACGTGTATATGTGTGTGCATATGTATATAAGCATATATATATACATACGTACATATACTTATATATGTTTGTGAATAATGATTATAATTAAGAATATAATTCTATTCTATAAAAAATAATTGTTTTTTTTAGAGAGAAATGAATGACTATTTCAAAAATATAAAATAGTTGTTCCTTGGAGGGCAGGTGGACCGCCTTCTCGCGCTGGTGAGGCCATAACAGAGCGATATCACACAAGAGAGTAAAGGGAGAGAGAAAGGAGAAAATGGTAAAATTGATGTTTAAAAAATATGTTAATGAAATATTCTTTAGTTGTTAACAGAAATTAATAATTTGAACTTTTTATGTAATATTATAATCTTTAGTAACTTTATTGTTATAAAATTTTTTAAAAAATATATATTTTTAATAAATTTTTAAATATTATAAATCAAAATATAACTAAAAAATAACTATAAAGACCTTTAAATAATTAAAAATTGATGTGCCTTCGAAATCAAATCAAGTAAAATTTAAAATTAGGCTAAGCTTGCAAGCTTGTCGAACTCCTATAAGTGACGATATTTTTTTATGTGATTGTTTAATATTTTGATTTTGAAAATGCTTAATAGAAATTTCGAATAAAATTAGAGTGTGAATTGAGCTAATCAAGCCATTATCAAAATGAAGGATAGTCATAGCATTGTAATAAAAAGAAAAATTTTATTTTAGAACTTCAAAATGAATTGAACAAATAAAACCTTTTTTTTAAATAATGTTCTTAAAGAAATGATATATTATTAAATGAGGGCTGATTATATTTTATAAAACTAGAAATATGTAAATAATTAAATTAAAACAAGATAAAATTAATATAAAATGTATTCAAATTAACCGTTAAAAATAAAATGAATTGAAAAGTTATGCTTGGAGTACTAAAGAATTAATTGATTAATTATTGATTAATTGATTAATTATATATATTTTTTGATAAAGAATTTATAATTATATATAATTAAAAATCAAGTTAGAGGTTTTTTTTTATATTTCTTTTTTGGGATAATTATATCCAAGTCTTTAAGTTTAAGGCTTATTATCACATGACCACGTTTTTATAATTATAATAACGCCATCGAGACCCTAATTTTTAATAAATTTCATATGAGTCTTTTTTTTATTATTATTATTTTTTTAAAAATTACTATTATACCCTCTCTTCTCCTGATCGGGAGTCAAGCGGTCGCCGGCGGTGTCGCAAGGGATCGCGCGCGCCAGATTGGGAGGAGAGAGGGTGGCGCGCAACCCCATAAATGATTGAAGTAAACCATATTTGGTGGAGTTCTCCCTCTCTCCTCCTGATCCGTCGTGTGCGCAATCCTGTACGGTCGCCGGCGGCTCGAGCGCCCGCTCGACGCGGCCTACGATCGCTCGACCTCGCCGGCGGGTGCAGTATGGGGAGGAGAGAGGGAGGGGAGGGTTTAATGATAATTTAAAAAAAAATTTAATAATAAAAAATAAAAAAAGATTCATATGATAATTTATTAAATACTAGAAATTTTGACGTTATAATTTAAAAAATATGGACTTACATGATAGTAAAGTTTAAATTTAAAAATCTGAGTGTAATTATTCCTTATATTTATGAAAGGTTTTTATATTTCTAGGGCTATTAAAACTCCCAAAACAGCGCTTTCAAAAAAAAAAAAAAATATTAAATATGAGAGAGAGAGAGAGAGAGAGAGAGAGGGAGGGAGGGAGGGAGAAGGAAGTTTCGGAGGTTCAAAGAGCTTCTGCTATTGGCTGAGGGCCGGCTGTTCTTGTTCTTCGTCCGTCTCCCGCCTAGCTCGCCTCCTTTGTGCTTCTTTGGCTTTATTATCCTATTTGGAAGCCTCTACCCCTTCTCCTCTGATAGATCAGCGTCTTCGAGGCTGCTCGCGGCTGCTCTGAAATGTGGGTTTTCTCTCCAATCTTTGTTCACTTTGTTGGGTGAATTTGAAGCTGGATTTGTGCTCTCAGTGGTTTTATATGCTCTTTGGAGCTGTGGGTCTTCTTTATTATGGTTGTTAGTGGTGGTTGTTTCTAGGTTTTGCGTAGCAGTTTTTCCTTTTTGGGAAATGCGTCTGTTTCCTTCTTTGTTCTGATTGACGTGTGTTCTGAGATGAACATGATTTTTTTTTTATTTGTTTATTTTGCTAAAAAAGATAGTTTCCATTTCATTTTTATATATATATATATATATTTTTTTTCTTGTGTTTAAGTTGGAGTTTATATGGGTTTCCTTGAATCTAGATTCTGGTGTTGTGTTTTATACCTGATTGTATAAAGCATCTTCTTGTTTTCAAGTAGTCAATCCTCATCAAATGTTTGGTGATTATCGAAATTTTCCTTTGATTTTCCCCTGCTTCTGCTCAGTGAAAAAGAACTTTCTGTACTTGCCTTTAACTCTATGAATTTATGTTCTCACTGTTTAAAATGTTTTGTGAACAATATGTGATCATCGTTCTTATATTTTCTGAATTGTCTCTGTAGAGATGTCAAATGTTTATACTGCTAACTTTAGCTTTCAGAATTAGGGTTTTGGAAGATTAGCAGTTCAGCCTATTTATTACGGGTGTGGAGGGTTCCTAAGATGCAAAGTATGGTGTGCTTCAAGAACAATGGGGGCAGCAGCCAGATTTCTCTTGCTCAGCCATCCCTAACCCCTTTGGTTCCATGGTGGGTGGGATCTCAACCGCTCTATGGAGAATCTTTAAGTCAATTCAAGGTTTTGATCAGTGACCAGTCAAGTGGTACTCAGCCATTAACAGCTGATCAAAGCATGAAATCATGGCCGGCAACACACGAAAAGGGGGATGGGGGTGATGCTTCTCTGAAGTTGTCGATGATATCAGGTAATTTAACCATTAAACTATGATGGAAGTCACTTTCTTTTGCCATGTCTAAACTTAGCTGTGTTGTTTTTGCTCTTGTTTTCTTCCAATAAATTAACTAATAATGAGTTGTGGTGGGGCATGATTTTTGATGTTTTCTAGGATTGTCATCCAGTAGTAAAGTTAGTTGCTTTGAAGTAAAGAGGCTCAATTATTTTATTTTAACAGCTTTAGTCTGAAGTTGATTGGTTTAACATTAAGTGATTACAGTTTACTCATTTCATTTTTGTAGTGACTTTAGAGGAGAAATTTAATTGTTAAATGAATAGGAGAAAAATGAATAGATTAGATATTATGTAAAAAAAGCCTAAACTAGAATTAGCATCACTTGAAGCACTGTGAATGGATTGCCATGTAAGGGAGAGATTGTTGGTAATATACTTGAGGGATTATCCCACAGTAATTGTTAATAATAAGTTGTGGTATTTACTATACAATTAGTGGCCCTAATATCTAGCCTATGCTTGTTTTTTTTGAATTGTCTAGGGTTTTGGTGGGCTCAACTTGATGCCCTAGTAATTTTCCCCTAATGAAAGAGCTCATTTCTCATAGGTTATGTTTGGGAAAAATCATTATATAGGTCAACTCTAACCCAACCCAACCATTGATAAATGTAATACAAACCCAACCCACCTAATAAATGAGTTAATATTTATAACCCAAACTTCGAACAAGTAATAGTTGGGTTTATCTGAATCTCGAATTTCTAGGTTGGGTCATATATTTCTATCCCTAATTGTAGGTAAGGTGGTGAACCTTAATTGTAATTTAATACCTTTGGGTACGATATTCTTGGTGAGGCTGTAGATATAGGTGACATTTTGTGGAAACCACGTAAAACTGTTGTGTTGTTCTTCTTATTCCTCTGTTGCTTATTTTTCAATTCCTCTATGTTTGATAATAGAAGAATTTTATTAGATCCTTACACAAATCGCCCTATAGATTTTTCCTATTCTTTGTCCCTAATTTGATGTGAATTATGATTTTGACTCATGTTTCTTTCTCAGATTTGTGAATGCTGCTTTATCTAAGTATTTGTTTGTTTGTTTTCCATTTTGATTGCTTGGTAAGCAAAGTCAACTTCAGTTGTTGACATGACATCCTGCACTCCATAATGATCAGGCTTAAATGTCAATCTCTTGGATGGTTCTACTTTTACCTAGATTCTTGTTCTTTTTATCTTCTTCCTTCTCTATCGATGTCTAATGTGGGTTATTTGTGTTTGAGTTGACTATATGGGTAGGATGCATGTAGGCAGTTATTGAATGATTGAAAAATACACTAGTTACAAGTTACAACCACAATTAAGTTGGCATCACAACTGGAAATCAAGTTTTTTGATTTGACTTGAGCTTAATTCGAGTTGATTAACCTTAGTCGATGTTAAGTCTATTGAAGCTGAGTTACTGATCTTTTATCTTGATTTAAATGTGTTGTATATAGGGGATGGCACGCACATCGATAGTCGCTCGATGTTCAGAACGATAGTTAGCTCAAATCAAGCTTGACTTGTGTTTCTTGGTCTGATTGGATTGAACTTGGCTTGATCTCTATTTTTTAAATATAATAATGTATTTATTTATTTATTACTTCTATAAAAGTATGTGTTAACTGTGATTAGGATATTTGTTAGGTGGAATTTGAAGGGCTTGAGTTAGCTCGATTAAGGCTTGAGCTAGATTGAAGTCTACACAAACTAGCTGGAGTTTGAATCTAATTGTGATGAGCTGAGGATGAGCTTTGTTTGGCTCGGCTTGAACTCGATTCGTTTTCACCCCTAGTTGTATATACTCTGCATACTCTAGATGTTGAAATAATGATGCATATACTTATTCATTTTTAAAGCCAATTTAGAGTTGAACTGGCTCCATTTTAACGGAGTAGAATTCAAATTGCCATAAATATAGATATTTTCAAGCAAAGAAAATTTGAGCGAATATCAAAAGACTTTTGAGTTTTATGCCTAATTTGAGCACTAATTGCATTGTATCTAATTTTCTCAAATATGGATTGTGATTAATTTCTAAATCTTGTTGCAGTTTAATTTGTGAAACCAAGTGCAATTTTTTTTTTAGCATTGTTGTTTTTTTTAAATAATTGCATGTATATAATTATTTCCTTCTGTTAAAATTTAACCAATTACTGATTAGTTTTTTGCTTCAGAAAATGATTCGGGAAAGGAACAGAAAATTCAACAACATTCTGCTGGTATCTCTCAACAATTTCCACCAAACTATCTGGGTTGTTTTCAGCTAGGACTTGGTCAGCCAGTGGTAAGCCGCTCCTCTGCAGATATTTTATACTTACTTATGGCATGTTAAACGTTTTGGCAACCATTATTGCAGGTCTGCTCGAGTTATTCTAATATCAATCAGCATTACAGCCCTTTTACGAGTTATGGAGCTCAATCATTGGTTAGCACTCTCACATTGTTAACTTCATTTTTCTTCCTTCTGATTAATTTTTTTATACATCTTTGAGTTCGTTTTCTAGAAGGTACTTTTTTCCCCCTTGCGGATAAGCTTTTTGTTGATCAAATATGTGATATTTTGAATTATTTGAAAGCTTCTAGATCAAGACTTAAGTCAAATTCAACATTTACTCTCTTTAGCTAAATGGTTGAACAATGCATACTGCAATTGCCCTTTTTATTAAAACTCAAGTTTTACTGCTATTTTGGTTTTCTCTGATATACCTTTCTTAGTAAATTGTCAGATAAATCAAGTATGAGTGCCTTCCAAGTGTCATACTGGTCTTATTAAAATGAAGAGCCAATTACAAATAGCTCAAATTCTTATCTTAATTATATTTTTATCCTAAAAATCGTATTTACAATAACACCACCACAACTGCAGGTTTTATTTACAAGATGGTTGCCCAAATACACTATTTTGCATGTGTTTTTAAATAATTCTTAAATTTAATGAACTGATTTCAGTTAAATTGATTTTTAAGTGAGCACAAATAATTGGTTGGTTGTATCGCACCCGCCTAGCCATTATCCAAGATTTCGATGGCATAATGATTAGATGAGATGATATTTATTATTTACATTATCTTTTGGGAAACATCCAAATGATACGATAAAGCGTAAAATATTTTTTAAATAAAGTATATGATAAAATAAGATTCTTAAATCTCACAAATTTAAAATATTTTAAAATTAAAATTAAACTAAATCATCTGATAAATAAGAATTTATCAAATTAGATTAGGGCGTCAGTTTAAATTCAATAAATCAGATCTGAGATTCAGGAATTTAGGACAGATATCTCACACTTAAATTCAAAAATAATTATCACCCAAATAAATGTTAGGTCGCGCAATTAGAGCCAATTGAATAATCCAAGTCAAGAGAATAATTTTATATTAAAATTAAATAATCAGATTAATTTGATTCAGAAAAGAAATTATACCTTAGCCAAAGAAATTCAAATAGTAGCGACGCAGGTGAGGCAGACAGCTTGGGTCAGCATGCTCGACTGACATGTTTCTTGGGCGAAGTAGCGAGCAGAACGGCGAAGAAAGTGACGAGTCGCCTCGCACTGGTTGGCGAGGCACCGTGTAGCGGAGGTGGGTGCGTGTCAGAGGCGAGGAACGAGGAGGCAATGGGCTTTAGAGGCGAGCGAGCTACGGTGGCGAGAGAGTGCGCAAAGTGCTGGAGGCGCTCAGAGATGATCCGGGGGGAGAGAGTAACGGATAGAGGAGATTCTTTTTTTTTTTTGAAAAGTGGATCATTAGGCTAATTTGAGGATTCTCACTAAAGGCTAACCCTATCATTTCTTTCACCGGAATTTCGATCCCTTAACTCGGATCTAGATTTTGAGAATACTCAAATATAATTTCATTCATCAAATGCTACTTTTGTTACAATGCAAGGCGATCTCTTTATATATAGAGAGATCCCATAAAGAAATTAGAAAATACAATATTAAATATGGGAAATAAAATATTAAATAAATGAAAGCAAATATGGAATTAATTTTATTATATTAAAATAAAATCAACTTCAAATATGACGGGTCTTCAAATCTCCTAAATATGATTTGAATGAAATTAAATCTAAATAAAGTTAATATGAAAATCTCTAATAGCTCTAATTAATTTGAATTTAAATCTTGATTTAGCACTTGACGTCATCCTAGCCGTCCATTTCAGTGTTGATCCGTGTCCCGACCAATAAATAAACACCCAATTATCCAAAATTTAATTCCAGACTCAAAGCTTTAATTATTTATATTATATATAATTTCGTCATTAACATAACCTTAATTATTCAATAATCCCTTAAATAAATTTAATTCCAGACTGAAAGCTTTAATTGTTTATATTATATATAATTTCGTCATTAACATAACTTTAATTATTCAATAATCCCTTAAATAAATAAAATATTAATCTCTACATAATTTATATAATTTGTAAATAATAGTCTATGGTAAGAATTGACGACTCGGAATTAAAGAAACAATAATATTTAGGTGAAAAGAAAACTCACTATGAAACTCAAATCAAATTTCTCCGAATCAATTTTGCAAGAATGACGACGATCCACAATTCTTTCAGCAAAATTTGTATTTCAATATGTCGTCGTTGCCTTTTTGTGCGTACTCGAAAGAGAAAATAAAAGAGAAGAGAGTTAGAGAGAAGAGAGAGAGACAGAGAAAACGACAGAGAAAGAAAGGGAGAGAGGCTGGCATTGGGTATGGCAGAGAGAGAAAGCTCACATATATATATATATACATTAATTAAGATTATTAATTTAAGATAAAATTTCATTATTTAATTATAACCACTTCTTCCTTAAAAATAGCTAAATCAATTCAAATATATTTTTAAAATTAATGTGAATTTATAATTTAAATTAATTATCCTTTATTTTAGCCATAATTCTGTATGGCTAAAGACTAATTCAAAATTTATCTCAATTAATAAATTATTATTATATAAAATATATAATTTAAAATCGAATTTCCATCACATTAGCCACATTCCATAGTAATCTAAAGATTAATTCAAAATTTAAATTATTTTATTTATAATTCTATTATATTTTTTAATTTATTATTATTATTATTATTATTATTATTATTATTATTTAAGATATTAAATTCTCACCACTTAAAAAGAATTTGATCCCCAAATTCGTACCTTGATCTTGAAATAAATGAGGATACTTTTTGCTTGCATCTCTTCTTCAATCTTCCGTGTGGCTTCTTGAGTCGTCTAATTTCTTCAATGCACCTTTATGAAAGTAATCAACTGTTTGCGTAGCTGTCGAACCTAACGATCAAGTATGCACTTCAGTACTTCATCATTACTCAAATCTTGCCTGATAGTTAATGGTTCATGTCGAATCACTTTTTTTCATTCTTGGCCACCAAAACTATCTGAGATCTCTGTACATCTTTGTACTGCCAGGGTGAATTGAATATCTTTTTGAATGTGCTTCTTTTAGAATCTCCTGATGAAGTCTTAAAGTATAACACAAAGCCTGCTACCAAACTTTAATGTACCAGTCTGATCTAACACAAACTCTAGTTTTAAACCACCCTGAACTTTTTGTCTGAGATTTTCGAACTCAGGATCTTATGGCCATGCAGCTCGAATTTGCTCCAACAATGAAGATTCTGTAATCATTGACATACACATAGAGTCTTGACCTGGCAAGACTACTTCTAATTGTTATCTCTTTATTTCAGTTACTAATCTTTGCTCTGAGTTAGCATCTATGTTGTAGATACGACTTACTTCCTACTCAATACATCTGCCACTACATTTGCTTTATCAGGATGGTGTTAAATATCAAGATCATAGTCCTTCAACAATTCCAGCCATTTTCTTTGCCTAAAGTTTAATTCTTTCTAGTTTTTATAATCTTAGAAAACCTCACGAGTCTCATATAAATAATGCCTCCAAATCTTCAAAGCAAAAATAATAGCAGTTAACTCAAGATCGTGAGTAGGGTAATTCTTTTCATGAATTTCAATTGTGTTGATGCATAGGCCACAGCTCTTCGATGCTGCATCAATACACAACCCAATCCTTAAATATAAGCATCACTATATATCTGAAATCCCTCTGTGCTTGAAGGAATAGTCAGAATTGGTGTTGATACTAAACATTTTTTGAGTTTTTGAGAACTTTATTCACAAGTATCAGACCTTTGACGGCCTTTTGAGTAAATATAGATATTGGAGCTGCTATACGAGAGGTCTTCTATAAGTCTTTGATAGTAGCCAGCTAGTCCAAGAAAACTTCGAATTTTTGAAACATTAGTAGGTCTCGGCCAATCAACAATTACTTTTATCTTCTGGGAATTGACAAATATTTCTCTTGCGCTAACATGTCCCAAGAAGCTCACTTCCTCTAACTAGAACTTGCACTTTGAATACTTTGCATATAACTTTTTCTCCTTTAGTGTTTGTAAAATAATGCTGAGATGTTGTGTATGCTCATCCTTATTCTTAGAATAGATAAGAATGTCATCAATAAAGACTATAACAAACTTATCTAAATAAGAGCTAAAGACTCTGTTCATCAAATTCATGAAAACAGCTGGTGTATTTGTCAAACTAAATGGCATAACTAAAAACTCATAATGACCATATCGAGTGCAAAAAGCAGTTTTGGGCACATCCTGCTCTTTAACTCTTAGTTAGTGATATCTAAATTGGAGATCAATCTTCGAGAAAACTATCGCACTCTGGAGCTGGTCACATAGATCATCAATGCGAGGTAATGGGTACCTATTCTTTGCAATGATCTTATTCAATTTTATGTAATCTATACATTATCTCATACTCATATTTTTCTTTTTCACAAATAAAATAGGAGCTTCACATGGCGAGACACTAGGATGAATAAATCCTTTATCTAAAGATCTGGCAATTGATTTTTGAGTTTCTGAAGTTCTGTAGTAGTCATCCAATACGGAGCCTTTGAAATAGGAGCAGTGTCAGGTAGCAATTCTATAGTAAATTCAACTTCTCGAGTAGGCGGTTGACCTATGAGTTCATCTGGAAAAACTTCAGGGAGGAACGTCCTCGATGCTACTAGGGGTTTTCATAGTATCTAACATATGTGCAAGATATCCTTGACACCCATCAGCCAACATCTTACTAGTTTTAATGAGAGAAACAATAGCAATGCTCTTATCTCTCCTATAAAAGTGAAACTCTATATGAAAGGTGACACGTTTACTAAAACAATCAATGCTAGCATAATATACAGATAGTCAATCCATACCAAAGATTGCATCAAAACTCTTAAATGATAAAAGTATAAAACTAGCAAATAAGCGTTATTAGAAATTATAACCTCACAATTCTTTAATATATGTGTGGCCACTGAGCTAGTTCCAGCAAGAATTTGTATTGATAGTTCTGTCTTTAATATATTAGGTTGAGCAAATAATTGTGCAGCAAAAGCATTAGATATAAAAGAATGCGTTGCGCCAGAATCAAATAAAACCATAGTTAAAAATCCACATATAAGTGACCAAACTTGTCGCAACATCTGGAGCTGTTTGTGTCTCTTATTGAGTCAATGCATAAACTTTGGCATGTCCTTTATGCCCATGCTCCTGCTACCTAGTAGGCGGCCTGGCTCCACCTTCTTGCTGCGCACTAGATGTTTGCCTCTGACTTTCTCCTGTCCTTATTCCAGCTTCTTTTACGGGATAGTTTATTTTAATATATCCTAGTTGACCACACTTGTAACAGTCAGGATATTGGTTTCCACACTTAGAACATAATGGAACCTGACTTTGGTCAGAATTTGAAGTATAAACTAACTTTTGCTGCTGAAGAGTAACTAACGCCTTTTGATTCTGGCCTTCACCTTTCGGTGCACTGAATGCCTTTCTTTTTTCTCCATTTTTCTTCCTTTGCCTCATCAGATTAAGGTTCTGCTCTAAAATTCAGGATCTCTCCACCAGCTCGCAAAAATAAAAAATTTTCAAGGAGATAAGCTATATTCGGATGCCATCTCTTAGCGCAACTAGGAACCTGCAACACTTATCTTCTCCAGTTGGCATTAAATTTGGCACATAGCACCAATACCATACTCTGGTGGTAAATCAATAACATATGCGTTCGAACCAATTTTCTTTAAATTCTAAAAGGACCAGCTCCGCAGCTTGTAATTTCTTAACGTTCCAGATGGGTACCGCTCGGGTCGAACCCGAATCATCACATAATGTCCTTCTGAAAATCCTTGCATTCTTTTGTGACAATCTGCTAATTTCTTATAAGTGTCATTACTGGCACTTATTTTATTGTTGATCTTATTATGCAATTCCCTAATATAATGTGCAAATGACTCAGCAGACTCAGACGTCTTAGCATGCATAGGTAATGGAATGAGATTTATAAGAACTCTAAACTTATAACCATGCACAATCTCGAATGGACTCATGCCTACAGACCTATTGACAGAATTATTGTATACAAACTCAGCACGAGGTAAGATAAGGTCCCAATTTCTTTCATTTTCTCCTACTAAACAATGAAGTAGGTTCTCTTAACTTCTATTAACTACTTCTGCTTCACCATTAAGTGCAAAGGTAGCAAATGCAACCTTTTTCTCTTATGGGCAATCCATACTCCAAAAAATCATCTCAATGCTAGTAGCCAATTTTCTACCTCATGTGGATCTAGAGTTCTCTTAAATAATAGTGGACGACCATCCTGAAAAGCCTTTATTAAACTCTCTTGGCCTTGTTGCTTCAGTAACCACAGGAGTAGCATTTGGTACTAGTGTTGAAGATGTCAGTATCGTATGTATCCGAGATGTTAGTGGAACTTGAAATCTAGCTGCTTGCAATCCACCAACGGTTGCCTGTGTTGCTGCAGCTACCACCCAAGTGAATATTCCGTAGATATACCACCAAAGGAAGTAGTTCTCTCCCCACTTAAAGGATGAGTGTCATTCTCACCACTAGGTGGTTCTGTAGAATCGGTAGCAATAAATTTAATAAGTTTGGATGAATGAGGCGGAGCACCCTCACCACTAACTTTATGATCTCTAGCCATGATCTACAATAAGAATAGAATGTAATCTAAAATTTTCAAATTAATAAAACATATAAAATTCATAATTCATTTAATCATAACTAAATTATAAATTCATGCCTCTCTTAAAAACCCCTTAAGATCATAACCTATGCTCTGATACCAATTTGTCATACTTGCCTAGCTGTTATCTAGGGTTTCGATGGCATAATGATTAGATGAGATGATATTTATTATTTGCATAATCTTTGGGAAAACATCCAAATGATATGATCAACTTAAATAAATATTCAGAGCTTTAATCATCAAAATACATTTAATCAAATAAAAGATCCAGCTACAGTTTATAGTCTACTTTACAAAACTCAGATTCATAAACTAACACCCCAAAATCTTGACTTTAATTCTATAATTAAATGAATCTTCTGAATGTTTCTGGATTCTAATCAACCTGCATAATTTAGAGGAGAGTGAGTCTTCAATCCAATATGAACTAAAATCATTGATTCACCACTAGTAGGCAACATATCCAGAAACATAAGTGAAATAATATATGACACATGAATATAAAGCATGCAATATAAAGTAAGCTTTTTTTTTATTTTCGTGTGTTCTTTGTGAGAGAGGTCAACATTCCTTGTATCATATCTTTGTCTCTATAAGGAAATTGCTTTCCCTTATATTTTGTTTTTGATAGGAAGATCACTTTCCTATTTAATTTTATAGGGAGGAGTTTCTCTCCCTAATTCTGCTAAAAAGCTTAATACTTTAACATATCTGACATGTCATGAAAAGTTTTATCTTGTTTTTAATTTTGTTTATAGGCACATTAAAATCATAAACATGATAACATGGATAGCATAGCGTAAGATATAGTCACATTATAATATATAGAGCATAGCATAATATATATAACATAAATCATGATTCATATCATAAGCACATAGCATTAAATCTCATATGAGAATGGATATGTTCCTAGCTGAAATAAAGTGCAATTTGTCGTGCATAAAACCTTTCCACACCTAAAGGCGGAGTTTCTCCTTCTTCTAAATAAGAATTTAACATTAATTTCTATTTTCATATTATAGAGAAAGTACTAAACATAATTAGACACCCAATTATCCAAAATTTAATTCTAGACTCAAAACTTTAATTGTATATATTACATATATTTTCATCTTTAACAAAACCTTAATTATTCAATAATTTCTCAAATAAATAAAAAATTAATCTCTACGTAATTTATATAATTTGCAAATAAAAGTCTATTGTAAGAATTGACGACTCGAAATTAAAGAAATAATAATATTTAGGTGAAAAAAGAAAACTCACTATGAAACTCAAATCAAATTTCTCCGAATCAATTTTGCCAAGAACGACGGCGATCCACAATTCTTTTAGCAAAATTTGTATTTCAATATGTTGTTGCCTTTTTGTGCGTACTCGAAAGAGAAAATAAAAGAGAATAGAGTTAGAGATAAGAGAGAAATTTTATTATATGGTAGAGAGGGAGAGCTCACGTATATATATACACTAATTAAGATTATTAATTTAAGATAAAATTTTATTATTTAATTATAACGACTTCTTCCTTAAAAATAGCTCAATCAATTCAAATGCAATTTTAAAATTAATGTGAATTTATAATTTAAAGTAATTATCTTTTATTTTAGCCATAATTTTCTATGGCTAAAGACCAATTCAAAATTTATCTCAATTAATAAATTATTATTATATAAAATATATAATTTAAAACTGAATTTTCATCCTATTAGTCACATTCCATGGTGACCTAAAAATTAATTTAAAATTTGAATTATTTCATTTATAACTATATTATATTTTTGTAATTTATTATTGTTATTATTATTATTATTATTATTATTTTAAGATATTATAGGTTGTATGCTTAAATTTGTCTTGGAGGCATTTAGTTCGATGTTATCTTTTGAATTATAATTTCATAATATTTTTTGAAATTTGGCCATAGCTTATAAATTTTATAATTTTTTAGATGGTTGTTTGTACATGTCATTAAATAGAAAATTATTTTCTCTAAATAACATGTGATGACACCATGATGACATTGAACCGAACGCCCCTTAAGCACGAAAACTAGAGATGATGAGATTGAAGTTAGATAAAAATTGTGGATTGATGACCTTATCAGACCGGAATACAAAATGGTCAGTGGATATTTGGCAACCATTTATTTCAAATTAATGGGATTATAGTCAACTGAAAAAAAAAAGCATCAAGCTTGAGATGTAATGAGCCTCGTGCTCTTTCAGGTACCTACTCATGACTCAAGTGAGGAGTAGAACTACGTTGCTGCTTGCTATTGCTGCAGGAAAAAAGCAAAGACATTTTGAAGTCGCGAAACATTCTTTGTTCATTATTTCCCCTTCCCTTGATGAGTATAGGATCAATAAATTTTGTCTATAACTAAGCACGACTAAGTATTATTTTTAATTTTACCTCCCATCTAGCTATGAAAATGTGTATATATTGTACGGCATCTGGATATAAACTTTAGCTTTCAAATACATTTTCCATGTATCTAAAAGCACAACAACAAGGGCGACGATAGCTAGATGGGTTTATCTTTATGGATTTCTCTTCTCAAACAACTTTAATTTTTTAAATAGGTTTATTGACGGATTTAGGGGGCGTTTGGTTCGTTGTTATTTTGGTGTTATGTTATGTAATCTAGATGTCATGACATCTAGATGTCATCTTTTAACTAATAATTTTATAATCTAATAGAAAATTATTTATAGATGTCATTAAACCAAACAATTACTTTTTCTAGATAACATAACATAATATCAAGATAATATTGAACCAAACGCCCCCTTAATGTTATATTTTAATGATCTAGTCTAGCTTTTAAAGGTCAATGTTTTTTTTTTTGATATTAGAGATCAATGATAAGACATGGAACAAACCATTTCAAATGTTCTTTCTCATCTAATCTTTTATAGGTGTCACACTTGACACCTGTTTGAATAAGTTGCAATCATTTCTAATGTGAACAACTTTCTTTTAAACTTCTACTTTGCCAAGTTTATGGATGCTTTTCCATTTCACTATCTAATACTTTCATATTGTATATTTGTATAGTAAATAAGTCATATAAAATTTTTCTTTCAAAATGATAAGTATTTAAAAGGACAAGAAATCAAAACCTAGGTTCTTTCTAGTACAATAACAACAGCAGCAGCCAAGCTTTTATCTCACTCGAGGGAATCAATTACATGAATTCTTTATTTCCATTACATTCTATCAAATAATAAATTTTCATTTAATTCTAAGTATGTAAAATTATTCTTTATAATTTCTTATCATATTGTTTTGGCCTTCCGCCTTTTTTTTTTACATAGTCAAGATCCAATAATCTAAATTTCCCTTACTAAAGCTTTTATTGGTCTACTATATCTAAACTATTTAAGTTGATTCTCTCTGAGCTTATCTTCAATTGATGCTTCTCTAATTTTCTTATGAATATACTCATTTTTTCATTTTGTTCTTTCGCGTATACTTACATGACTATCTCAGCATCTTCATTTTTACAACACTATTCTTATTTGTGTGATTTTGCATTGTCGGCCAGTATTCAGTCCTAGTAGCATCGCTGGTCTTACTACTACTTTATAAAATTTACCTTTAAGTTTAAGTTAATTTTTTTTATTACATAATACACAAGATGCCCTCCTTCACTTTATTCATCATGCTTTGATCTTGTTAATAACATCACAATTTATTTCACTGTTATTCTTTATGATTGATTTAACATATCTAAACTGCTTGATTTTCTTAATAACTTGATCAATTGTCATTTCTCTAATACTAATGCTTTTATATTGACTAAATTTACACTCAATATATTTAATTTTTGATTTACTAAAATAAAACATTTAGGTTTTTAAGGTATTTCTTCAGAGCTTGAGTTTTGTCTTAGTCATCTTTTTAGTCTTATCTATAACAAGAATATTATCTGAAAAAGCATACACCAAGGCATTTTATCTTGAATATGTCCATTCAAAATCTCATAATCAATGCAGAGAGATTTGCACTTAAAGCTGAACATTGTTGTAATTTAACTAAATTTGAAAATTGTTATACCCTCGTTTTCAAACACATGTAACATCCCCTTACATATCTTAAATAACTTGAATGTAAACAGTGTAAACATCTTTTTTTATAAAACTCTTCAGAGTACTATTCTTGGGACTTTATTATAAGTTTTTTTTTTGAATCAATAAAAACTAAATATATTTTTTTTTCTCTTCCTAAATATCTCCATTAAACCTCCAAACAGAAGAATAGTTTTAGCAGTAGATTTGTCTGGCAAAAAAGTAAAGTAATTCTGTGATAGTTTAGTATCACAATATAATCTATACTTGATCACTCTCCTCTAAATTTTTAAGTATGACCCATTAATTTAATTCCTCTATATTTAATGCAATATTACACGTTGCCTTTATTCTTGTAAATAGGTATTAATGTACTTTTTATTTATTTATTTGACATATTTTTCGTCTTCAAAATCATATTAAACAATATGAACTAAGGAACTTCTTTATCTTTCACATACGTTTCCAAACTTTTATTAAATGTCATCCGATTCTACTGTTTTTTATGCTTCACCTTCTTTAATGTCTCTTAAATTTTAGGGATAATTACCTACATGCCACACAATTTAGTTTTATTTATGTCTTACCCATCTATTCTTAGTTAATTACGCTATGCACACTCAAAATATTATAAAATCTTACATACACACATTTTAACTTATTTCTATTATAATGAGTAATCATAATTTTTCAATAACCTAATTATAGTTAGATTACAAAAAATCTGGGCCGTTCATCATATTATTTTAAGGATATTTAAATATATTTTGAGTGAAAATCTTAAAATCTTAATGTTTAGGTGGCGGCAAAGGAAGGAGACATCCGCGACGTGAATTGATTTTAGGATAAATCAACGCTTTAGTGTGGTATTGAGGAAGAGAAAAAATATGTACCATTAAGAGTAAAAATATAATTGTAATGATTTACTAACTGAATATTTTTTTTTCAAATAGATTTTGATTAAGTTTTAACTCAAATGTGTGTATGTAAGATTTTGTAATATTTTGAGTGTGCATAACATAATTAACTAAGAATGGATGGGTAAGGCATAAATAAAACTAAATTATGTGGCATGTAGGTAATCATCCCTAAATTTTAACCTTACTAATATACTAGGTGTAAAAAAAAATTTATAATATTTTTAGAAGCTAAATTTAGTAATATCAGTCATTTTACCACAACCATCATTAAAAGGATTTTCAAAGTAATTCAATGATTTATATTGGATGTCTTTTTCCTTAAAAAGTATTTTTTAATCATCATATTTAATGTATTTTACTTCAGTTTGATTCTTCACTTTTCTTATTTTTTATTTTGACAAGCTTGTATTTGTGTCTGACTCTTGCTTTAGTGTCTAATTTTTCATATAGATTCTCAGAAGTCATATTCATTGCATTATAGATTGCTTTCTTAGATTCTCATCAAGCAACTTTATACTTCTCTAAATTTTCTTTGTTCTTGCATTTATAGCTGTCTTTGTAATAAATTTTTTTTGTAATATTTTTGCATCTTCTCTCCACTACCAAGCATTTTTATTATTTAGAGCTTTTCTTTTAGATTCTCTCAGTATATTCTTTGCAACTCTCTGAATATAGTTAGCAACTCTCTGAATACAGTTAGCAACCCTCAATTATATAAGATCAGTTTTTCCTTCAATATCTCACTGCCCAAGTTGCAGAACTCTCATTTTAAACATTATTTTATTTTTATTCTTTAAATTGTGCTATCGAATTTGAGAGCACTTTTTGGTTTTATTATTCATTTTTCAATATTTTATCTTAAAATTTAAAATCATTTATCAATATTGGGTATTCAAGCATTCACGTGAAATGACGTTATAATCTTTACAGCTCAAGCAATCTCATTTCGTTGTAAGAAAATAATCAATTTGCTTTGTTAAAGAATCATTCTTATAAACAGTAATATACTCTCATTTTTTTTAATAAAATATTCCTATAAAAAAATAATATGTTGAGGAAAAAACATACCCTCTTTATTAGTCTCCCCAAAATCACTCACCGTAAATGTTATTAAATTCCTTAACAACACTTCCAATATGTTTATTTAGCTATCTTCCCATAAGTATTGTCTCCTCTTGAAATATTCTTTATACCTACTTTTCTAAATCATTTCAAAGGTTTTTCTTATCAACTTATTTTGGGGGCATACACACTTATAATGTTAATATTCATTCTATTGATAGCAATTTTTAAACTATTATTATATTGTCATTCCACTTGACTTCCACTACATTATTCTTCATACTTTTGTTGAGAATTATACCCACATTATTCCTAATTTTATTCTTACTAGAGTATCAAAGTTTAAAATCTAATTTATTAATTGTTCGGCTTTCTCCCTGATTTATTTCATTTCTTGAAGGCAAAATTATTAATCCTCAGATGAACTATATATAATATCCACTAACTCTATTAACTTGTCTGTCATTGTGCTTATATTCGAAGTCCCTAATAACTAATTTTTTTACTATATCTGTTCATGATGGGAAGGCTCCTACTTATTACTACCGGGTACCAATACAGTGACCTTTACACACGTTTCACTATATTTAGACAATGCAGCTTGTCGCTTTCAAGGAACGCCCTAACTTTAGCTTAATTCTTTAAAGGATTCATGTCATATTTGTTTGACAAATTTTATGTTGATTGCCGACTACCTAATGCAACTCTCCAAGTTTTTTATCCAAGATTTGGGACCCGACAACGTCGTGTTGAGCTCAATCTAATAGAGGTAATATTTTCACGTACAATATAAAAATAATTGTATAATCTAACTATTCATTTGTATTTCAAGGAAAAGTTTTTCTCTCTGGTTTTGCAAATTATTTATTTCGCCGCCACCAAACCATGTATACAAATGTAGTCATAATGTGCATATGGTCGGTTTTAATTTGGAATTTTTTGTATTGGCTCGTTAGCATAAAAAGATGCATGCATTTATATTTTCACTAAAATTATGCCCAGATTCATAAGAAATGTGTTTGAATATAAGCAAAACTTGTCAATTTCCTATTGGATTGATGTTAAACTTTAAGGGTATTGTTTCCCTACGTCTATGATGAATTTATCCTGTATCCTTGTGTAGTGTTCTCTTTAATAGTCATGATCATTATTGATTTGTTTTTATGTCTTTAACATAGCATGAGAGGTTGCTTCTACCTCTGAGCAAGTCAGCTGATGGACCAATATATGTGAATGCAAAACAATATCATGGCATTATTCGGCGCCGAAAAGCTCGTGCTAAAGCCGAGATGGAGAATAAAGTGATCAAAGTTAGGAAGGTATAGATATTTTATGTGATTTTTATTTTCTGTTTGGAGAGGTGGGAGGAGAGATTAGTGCCTATGGCCTCTTTGTTTGTATCAGCAACCATAAAATACATGAATGTTGAAGTAATTGGATAATCACATCATTTTATGAATTTTATCTGTCACAAATACTCGTATGACTAGGAGCTTTTACCTCAACCTTTTTAGTGTTGGTTTACAAGTACCTTTTGCTAATTCTTCATATTTAACTTTACGTGTTGTTGATTCTCTCTGTAGCTAAGTTTCTCTCATAGCAACTCTTTTTACCTCCTATTGCTATAAAAAAAAAGAAACTCTTTAATCTCCATGCACAAAATGTGCATCTTCTCTTGTATTTTTGTCTTTAGGGATCCCAAGGTATAAGAATAAGTTTTCTTTTGGAAAATTTGATATGGGATTCTGCAGTATATTAGTGTAGTTCAGAGAGTATCTGAAAAGTCAATGATGGCCATTGTCAGTACTTTTGAGTCCTTTAGTCTTCCTCTTCTTGCAGCCATACCTCCACGAATCACGGCATCTTCATGCTATGCGGCGTCCCAGAGGATGCAGTGGGCGCTTCCTAAATACAAAGGGCGCGGGAATGACTTCCATACCCAATAACACCAATCCTTTTGCCTGGCCTGCTCGATCCGCCAGCTCCGAAGTACTTCAATCTGACGGCGGAAACCCTAATTCCACCAGCTACGGTTCGAGTACATCTGGGTCAGAAGTGTCAAGCCTGCATTCCCGACGTGATACCGACCGCCTTTCTGTCACGGGGAATCTCACTCCATCCCTTTACCATCCTTTAACAAGCACATTCGATCATGGAAAACATAGCTCCGGTAACAGGGAGAAGTGGGGGCCGACGGCTGATACCGGGCTCTTCGCGGCCAGGTGGATGAGCTAGCTGCACCATCTGGTTGTTCGAAGCGGCAATTCATTCTTGGCTTTTACATGTATTGAGGCTTGTTTGTATCATCAGCAGTTTGTGATGAATAATCAAATCCTCAATGCTTAGTTGTCTGTTCTGGCAGTAGTAAATGTAGTCTGTGTGAGAGAAAAAGTGGGGAAAATGTGTCATGAACTGGTAATAGCTAGGTATGATGTGTGCCATCACAGATCATTGAACTTATGATTTGTGCTTGTTCTTGTGCTGTTTTGAAGTTATAATGTCTATGCGAATCAGTATTGTTTTCACTCTTTAGTGTATTTTGGTTGGAAGTTTGGTTTGAAAATCTTGAAGCTTGTAATTAGTGTGGTGTTTTTTTTTCTTGCTTGGTGGTAAAGCAAGTTAGAAATTTGAAAATCGGTTGAAATCGATACATGGGGGAACTTGGTTGAATTGTCGACCGACTTCGACTAAGCGGGAAGACCTCCCACTCTTTGATTCATCAATTCGGATTTTACTTGTTAGATTTTGGATTGGGCTCGAAATTGATACGGGTTGAAACGAAGCATTGGATTCAACTTGAAATTTAGGATAGCGTTCGAATCAGTTTGAGCCAGATCAATTTAAATAATCTTTGGTTGCCATAAGATATATATATATATATATATATATATATATA
>KZ451969.1:3646996-3763128 GCA_002786265.1 Apostasia shenzhenica | reverse complement strand
CCGTTTCATATTGTCTTTTTTATTAAAACAAACTTCATATGAACTAGGCAGAAAAAACTGAAAAGAAAGAGAAAGAGAGAGAGAGAGAAATTTGCAAGGTGACTAGTTGATTTAAACAATTTAAAATAAAAAAAGTGCTTGCTGTCCAAATAAGCTGACTGAAATTAGTTACAACAATCTTCTGTTTGCCGAAGTATGGAATGTCTGCGGAAGCAAGCGATGAGTGAATCCAAGCACCTTCTTTTAGCTGCCTTTCAGGGTCTAAGCAGCTTCAAGTCACGCGCGTTCAGGTAGTGCTTAGCTAAACGCTTCCCGAAGCTAGGACGATTGGGAATGCAAACAGTAAATGCTTAAACTGTGCAGCAAAACGCAAAAATCAAAAAAAGAGCTAAACGGCGACAAACAAAATTGTTAAAGCTGCTTCGTCTGCCTACATCCATACCTGAAGACAGTTTGTGGCTGTCCCTCCACCAAAACCAAAGAGTCAAAAACTTATATGAATCCGACAAAAGAACCTCTACCACCACCACCGGACGAAGAAAGACGAGGGAAGCAATGGAAATCACCGTTCATCCCAATTGTCCCTCTTCCATTTTGGGGGTTTTTGGAGCTTCTGGTGGGCGGCCAGGACGCAACACACGTTGCACCAGTCGAATGATCTGTAAGGGAGAGGTTGAGAGCGATACTCCGCCAGGAAACGATTCTCCTTCCCCAGTAGGTCGCGTTCCGCTCGACCTCGTCGGAATTACTTCAGTTGTCAGTGAGAGAGAGCGACCACAACAACAGCAGTGCGGAGGGCCAGAAGAGTGGCGTAGCACCGATAGGGTTTTGCAGACGCTGCCGGCATGCTCACGGATTGGTGAATCTCCGATGGTTTGGCTAATTGGCTGCGACTCCTGGTCTATGGTTTACAGTTTTTGTCTATTATTATTTTATAAAATATAAAACAAAACAAAATATCCTCTCAAAATTATTTTAAACATATTTAAATATATTTTGAGTGAAAATCTTAAAATTTTAATGTTTACGTAGTGGCAAGGAAAGGAGATATCTGCGATGTGAATTAATTTTAGGACATATCAACGCTTTAGTGTGACATTGAGGAAGAAAAAAGTATATACTATTAAAGATAAAAAATGTAATTTTAATGGTTTACTAACAAAATATTTTTTTTCACATAGATTTTGATTGGGTTTTAACTCAGATGTGTGTATGTAAGATTTTGTAATGTTTTGAGTGTGAATAACGTAATTAACTAAGGATAGATGGATAATGCATAAATGAAACTAAATGATGTGGCATGTAGGTAATTATCCCAAAATAAAATAATAAAATATCCTCTCAAATAATGATATTTAACAGCATTTCATTCAATATTAGCTAAATATTATATTTATATTATTTAAATTTTTTCACTAATAATTTTATAAATTTTTAAAAAATTATTTACATATATTATTAAAATAAATAATTATTTTATTAAAATTAAATTTATAATAATTATTTACATATATATATATATATATGGGGTAATTCCACAGTTCCACTCAGGTCCTTGAGGTTTACTCGACTTGCCACGCAGGTCGATAATTTTGAAAACATACTAAACAGGTCTTCAAAACTTACTATATAGAACATTGTAGTCCTTAATATTTACGAAAAGCTTTCAATAAGGTCCAATTAAATAGTTTACGTTAAATATTCCATTAAATCAAAAATTTAATTAAAAATTATATTTTTTTTAATATAAAATTATAATTGTATCTCTCACTTTGACATGCGCGAACGCCGGTGGCTGCCTTAAATTTTTTTTTTGATAAATTACACCTGAACCAGTATAATGACATTCCAATTCACATTTTTTTAAATTTTAATACTTGAGTTCTAATTTTTATAAATTTAATATATAAATATTTTTCTATTTTTTTAAAAATTTTAATTATACTTGTCCTCTAGATGCGAAGAGAGAAGGACGATATAATTATAATTTTTTAAAAATTAATAATAAAAAATTTAGAAAAATTTAGATATTAAATTTTAAAAAATTAAAGACTCAAATGTTTTTTTTTTAAATATAAATATGAATATTATTATACTCTAAATTAAAAATTCAGGTATAATTTATTCCTATTATAAAAGAAAAAAATAGACATTTAATTTGCAAGGATGTGTCAGTTGGAGACTTTTCAAACGGGCTGAAATGTTGGAGACTCGGATGTAATTTACCATGAATACATTTCCAAATTCAACTCAAAAGAAGACAGTTCTGCAGTCTCCGACTTTTCCCCATCTTCCTTCGTCTCCAGTCTCCCTTCCCTTTCCTTCCGAACGATCCCTCACATGGAACCCTAACCCTATCTGTACTGATTATCCACTCATCCCCGCCTTGAGCCGCAGATCTTTTGAACGGGTTGCTGCCGGCGCTGACTTGGCCGTTGACCTCTTCGAGGCCGGCGGTGGCTGATCGGCGTTTCTGTTTCTGTCCGATCTCGTGGCCTCAGCTAGGGTGAGAGGAAGAGCTTTCACATGGCATCTGCTGCTTGGAGGATTTAATGAAGCTCGTAGGTGGTTTATTGACCAGGGATTCCTTCTTTGTCTACTTTTAAGATATGTGATTTTTTATTTATTTTTGTCTTTGATGCTTATATGAGAAAGCATAATTGATTCTGGTTTTCTTTACTGGTCATCTAGAGCTGCAGCCTGGGTACTTAAACTGCCTTCTGGTGTATGAAATTATTAGTCACTGTAGAAGATCTTTATGGTATAGAAATCGGAAACAGATGCTTAATTGGAATTATCCATCTATGCGTTTGAACCGAGAATATATGGTTTTTGGCCTTGAAATTCTATTTTCCTTTGTGTTATTTGTTTTCTAATTTTTTTGCTGTATCAAATTTTTAAGCCAATAAAAACTTGTTTTGAGGGCATTGGGATGCCACATGCATAATATAAATACAGAATAAATATTTCTTTTCAGCATGCCTTAGCTGATGACCATGTTTAGGGCTCAAATCTTCTAGCCATTATCCGAACCGTTGCATGACCTTCACTGCCTTTTGCCTTGGTTGTATCAATAAAACTTTGAGAATATATTCCTTGTTTAATCGACTGCCCTGTAACTGGAGGAGCTTCCTTGTTGCATAAATGTTGGATAACATAACTAATTACTTAACCCCAGGTTTTCCTTCTACTTCAATTCAATCGCACAAATTTTTATAGGTTTAATTACTGAATTTTTCCTATAGTTATCCTCTAATTACATTTTGGTTCACAATTTTTAAAACCTTTCTAATTGTTTCCTATTTTAAAAATTTTATAACAATAAACGTCCCTACAAAATATGATTATTACATAAAAGGTCCAACCTGGCAGTTTCTATTAGTATTTAAGAATTTTAAAATTTCAAAAATTCTAATTTTACTTTTCCTCTCACCCTCCTGCCCCCCCTCTCTCTTTGTCTCGCTCTCTCTCTTCCTCCCTCTCTCCCTCTCTTGAGATTATTTCATATGCGTGTCTTATCTTGTAGACTATCTAAACATGTACTGGTTGAAGTTTTTTTTTTTTTTTTTGAAATCTGGCCTTGGCCCATCGTTTAAGTTGCCTTTGAGCATTACTATTGCACAGTAGTATCTGTAAGGCATCACAGTTGATAATTATATTGTACAACATAGGATTTATCACAAGGGTTTCGATGATAGATATTATGTTTTGCCTTTCATAGTATAGCACTTTGACTTAACAAGATATACTTGAATCATGCATCCAATGCATAAAACATGTGAGCAAAGTCATAAACATTGATCTTTAATTGAGGGTGTGATTCTTGCTTGAATTTATAGTGGTGTTTTGGGTTAAATTGTTGAACTAATATCCTCGTCATCAAACAAAAGGCAAGACTGACTAACTTTCTGAAGGAATCTGGTTCCTCCATCCATATCTATGAATGACTTTTGGTTAGGCTGTACATAGAAAATGGTAGGTGTGATACAAAAAATATAACTTCCATCATTAGTCTTTATGTACTACTGAGAGCTAAATTCTGACCGACAGTTTTTCCTTTTCACCTTGCAGGGTGCTCATGTACATGATTTTTGCTGCCTCTCTGTCATGCATCTAACTGGATGCTAAATCTGTCATAAGAAGATTTTGTTGGTATCTTGCAGTTCTTGTGTTCATCACACATAGCTAGTACAAGATGTTTGATTGTGGTTACAAAGCACAGTATATGGATGGACAAAAAGAGAAATTTTTAAGGTGCAACTATTTTGTGGATCAGCATTTTTATCATTTTTAACTGCTTCATGCAGTGATTTTGATCTATGTGAAACCTTGGAGTACGTCCCTATTCTGACCAACATAGTAATGATGGACCTACATTTACGTAGGCCTTGACCTGTAACACTCTTAATTTATTTTTCTCATATGCAATGTCTAGATTTCTATTAATCACTATACGGTTCTTGCACAAATATTATATTACCCAAGCATATTTGTCAACAGTCATGTTTTATTTTTTTCGAGAAACATACTAGTTTTTTTTTTGAAAAATATAAAAGTTTTTGGTCAACATAGAAGCTTTACAATTTATGATCAAGTTACCAGGAAGAGCAAGTGGTTTAAATATCTTGAATTAATCATACAGAATAATGGTGGAATAGATAGTAATGTTATTAGCAGGGTTCAAGTAGAATGAATAAAGTGGAGGGATGCATTTGGTATATTATGTGATAGAAAATTTTTATTTATATTTAAAGGTAAGTTTTATAAAACAGTTGTAAGGTTAACGATGTTATATAGTGCTAAATACTAGCCTACAAAGTAGAAACTCACAAATAAGATAAGTATTACAGAAATAAGAATGCTAAGGTGGATGGGCGAGTATACGCGAGAAAATTAGATAAGAAATGTATATATTCGTGAGAAGGTTAGAGTGACCTCAATTGAGAATAAGTTAGAAGAGAGTTGACTTAGATGATTTAGATATATAAATCATAAGCTTTAATTGTTAACTTGTTTGGTTTAACTACATGAATTTCTCTTCTTCATTATATTCTATTTAAAGTAATCCTCTCCAACGTGCAAATGAGTAATATCCCATATTATTTTTGGTCTTCTTGTCTTTCTCTATACTGCTGTGACTTGGACCCTTTCTAGAGGGGAAATGATGGGCATGGTCAAATCACCAGACACATCCCTCCCTCATATACTGCCATCTCATTGATACAATAATGTTTAGTATGGTTCACTATAGTGTGACTGCACTGCATTCATCCAATCATTTTCATCTTCTATACATTGTTTAATATCTTACCACTTAATTATTTAAAACAATTGTCAAATAGCAATCTTATAAAACTTGCCCAATCAACTTGTTTATTTCATCTATTACGTTTCCTCATTTTTGCCATTCCTGACTCAACTTGTTTATTTCATCGTGTAATATCCAACTTGCCTAATCATACTTACCTTAGGTCTATTTTCCTTAGTAAATGAAATGTTAGAGGGGACATTACATGAATGAAGCTTTTCCATGATCAGATTATTATCCCTTACTGTTTTCTTCTTTTTTGTATCGGTATTTGGGAAAGAAATCCAAACTAAGGTGAAAATAGAGTTAGGAAAAGCGAAAAAAGATATAATATGGATTATTAGTTGTGACGGAGAGAATTAGGGGGAAGGAGCAAAGGATGGAGCTTTCTTTGCTCGGAAGGGAAAGGAGAAAGGGTGCTAAGCCCGTTGCTCACCGCAGCAGAGAGTTAGGCTAAGTTGCTTACTAAGTCAGAGCCTTGTGACCTGAAAAGCCAAAGTCCAGCCGAATAGTTTCAAAATAGTACAGTGAAGATCGGAGAAAAAATGAAAGAATCCAAAAGGAATAAAAAGCCTCCTTACCATATTAAATGAATAGTATGAGAGAGGTAGAGGGATTTGGTAATTCTTATTAATGAGGGGTCTCGCGGGTATGAGCTAGGTTACAAGCCAGCCGATACATTGAAACTGCCTTCCCACTTCTGGCAGGCTCGTACACTATCTTACAGGGTCATTGCTAGGTATGACTACATTAATTGCATAGAGCAAGAGAATAAAAGGAGGAGAGCACAACTTTGGGCATCTAATTCAGATAGATCATTCAGATAGGTTGTTCGTCTGAATTATTTGACTGGGTCCCTTAGCTTTGAGTGGGCTCTCACTTTGAACGGGTTGTTCGATGACCCGGGGTTTTTGATTAGTCCATATTCGGGAGCTGTTGACAATTACACTTAGCCTTATCCTTGCTATGTGGGTGTGGCTGATCAAACTTTTGGTGTGATTTGAACACACAACAGTGTCTTTCTTGGAGGTGTTATTTGTAGTGCATTTAATACCTGTAGACATGTGGCGGGAAGACCTGCCTCGGGGAGCGCGGAACAAAATCCATCCCCCAATCCCTTGCTTATAAAGAGAAGGCCCTTGAATCCTACTGTGTTGTTCCTGGTGAGAGAGTAGGGAAGCGAAGAAAGGATGTTTCTCGGTGTTGTTGATTCTTGAAAGGATGGAGGATAGGCAAAGATGGGGCAAATAGAAAGTTTAGATGCCGCCAACCCCTTGATTCTTGTTGGAGTCGGCGGTTCGTTGGACGTTGTTGGTTGAAGTGCCTGCTAGCTTAGATCCTTCTTATGCAGAAGACAAGTTCGGCAGAGATCGCTGAGGGGATGAAGGAGGCTCTATCACGATCGTCATTTGTGGACCTGGGGTCTGCGAAGATAGTCTCTAATACTAAGGTAGTTGAGTTGGGGTCTTTATCGGAGAACGTCGAAGAGGGAGGCTTAAGTTGGAGGCTTCGACTTTGACCCTGAACGCGTCACCATCATGGGTTGAGGCACTACCTCCTTTAGGCCCTGTTTGGTTGGAGGCTATTTTTGGCCATGACCATGGCCAAAATGGCTTCCAACTATTTTATTAAAGAAGTTTTCATTTTTCATCCTCAATACATAAATTTCAATAAAAAAATTTACTTTATATTACATTCCACATAATTTTTAACACATTATACTTAATTTTTTTATTATTTTTTTAATAGAATTAGTTAGAGACCATTGTAGGCCATTTTGGTCATGGCTTGGCCTCCAACCAAATAAGGCCTTAGCGCCACTCGCGTCAACCACACCCGCCAGTAGAAGGGCACTGCTTGCCACTGGCCCATTGGCTGGGAGTGAAGTAAAGAGCTTGCTTGTCCCTTCAAGTTGGGTGTCAAAGCTCAACATGTAGATCGACGAGCTTCTGTTCTTCATCAGGAGGCACTAAAGAGGCGAAGAAGAGGATCTCTGCCTTCAAAAAGGAGCTGGCTACAGCCAAGGCGATAAACGTGGCGATCATAAAATTAAGGTCCCAACTGGAGGTGGCAAAGGTTGTGCAGTTCAGTGCGGAGTGAAAGCAGGATGCCACGAAGGCGAAATTGGAGGCAACAAAAAGATAGCTTGAACAGACTAAGGGAAAGATTCAACGAGCCTAGGGAGAGTGGGGGAAAGTTCGCGAAGATAAGGACACTCTCCGAAAGATCATGGCTGATGCAACGGAGCTAGTTGTTTGTCATCCCTTGGGCTATGAATAATGTACCCTCTACTGTCGTCGTCCTTTTTTTTTTGGAATGTAACCTTCTTTGTAACTAGATGTTCTGAAATGAAAATCTCTTTAAATAATTTTTTTAAGTGTTTCAATTTGTCTGTGAATGCGCGTTTGTAGTGTAAGACACAGGAATTAGCATTGAATTTAGGCACTTAGGAGAATATTTGAAAGAGAAGAAAGTGTTAGTGAAGATAGAATTCGAGTGAGGTTGCCTGTACAGATCTTATCCTTTGAACTTCTCAAGTAATTTATTTGCTTACCAATATATGATTTTAGGGTTAGTACTCTCACTGATCTCTAAATTTAGTTACTTGAGAGTTCTTAGGAAAAGGATGTAAGAGTTGAACAATAATGAGAATTGAGTAGGAAATAGATTGTGGAAGTCGAGGGGGTGTTGCCTTTTCTTACTAGAGGCAAAAGGTCATGCCATTCTGAGCATCTTGTTTCTGACATTGACATGACAGATTGGCTGGCAAGATAGCGCTTGTTCCAGTTTCGAACTGCGTCGTGTGACGCCTCGGACCTCGGCATCTGTGGTCGTCTCGGAACCGAGGTGGTGTAGTGGGATATAAAGAGGGATTCATGCTATTCTTCAAGGTCGTCTCGTTCTTCTTTCTCGTTCACCCCTCCCTCACTCATTGAAATAACAAAAAATTGATTATAATATTAGTGGAAGCAATTCTTTAGAGGGGCCTTTGAAATGAGTGAGCTCTTAGAGGAGCAATTCGAGACAGAGATCACGCAATTGTGGTACCACAAGGGTCGCGAAGTGGCGATCACATGGGGCGAGCGACAGTCTCGTTTCCGCATTGAAGGTGGTTAATGGGCTGTTGGAGTCATCTTCGTTTTCCCTCCGACAGCGATTGGAGGCGTCGAAGAGGGCTGGAGCGGATGTAAAGTGGTTCCTCGAATTGTCGGAGAAGGAGAATGAGGCCTTTCACTCTGGCGCTTCAAGTAGTCACCCTTCAGTGCCGAACTTCAAGGGCAACACTAAATATGTATTGTCCTTGAAGGAGTGTATTGCAATGGATTGGAACTACTTTGGATCGCAGCTCATTCTTCGCTGGATGGTCGTTGAAGAGGACCTGAAGGAGATCTCTGTCAAAGAGACTTTCGTCGTAGGCAAAAGGGAAATAGTCTTCTAGGAGGCATACTTCCATTCCACTGAGTAGGAGCTGTATGAGCGCTTTGTCGACTTTGTGGACATCGAAGTTGTTTTCCTAGCGGTTCAGACCATGGAGGTTCAAGAGCTCGAGGTTTTTGAAGAGAGTCATGGCGAAGACTTAGTCGCTGGAGATGTTGTGCTTCCTTAATCCCTTTAGGTCACCGATGAGTAGCAGGGGCGCCCCTTGACCTTGATCGTCGAAGATGAGAGTGGGGAAAGTAGTTTTGATATATGATGTAATACATATGTGTATGCTTTTTTTTTTTCTTTTTGAAAATGTAATGTAGTTGAAGAAGGCGTAATATGTTTTTTGAAGTGAAATGAAAATTTTTTACCGAAATTTTTCTAACTCTTTTGTTTTTTTAAAAGTGTACATACGAATTCCTTTGTGTGCTGAACTAGACTTAGGAAATTTCGAATAGAGTGTAGCTCTTGATGTTGTGACGCAAATTTGACCAAGAGCATATTAAGAGTCGAATTCAACGTGGTGATGCCTTTGTTGAATTTTAACATGCATTCGATTCTGTAGGCATTGTGGTGCAAATTTGGCTGTGAAGGTGACAGAACTAGACTTAGATCAAATTTGAGCACTTTGTTGGAGAGTGAAGGTGTTGAAATCTTGTGAGAAAAAAGGAGAGACTTAGCCAAAGATTGGTGCAGGGTTAGATCCTGTTGGTAAGAAGAGGTCATCCGTAGGAGCCAAACTAGTCATAACTGGTGACATATTTGTGTGTTTCAACCAAGGAGATCACAGGGTTTTATAGGACATACTTACTCTTGGTGGATGAATTAGTTGTGATTGTATTTGACTATCACCTTCGGGTGGTTGTGCGGTCCTATAGGGAAGGGCCAGAAAAGCTTTCTAGTTATGAATCAGGTATAGAACCCATGGGGGATGCTTGGGTACAATTCTGAATTCGCTATTACATATTTGCTCCAGTTTTTGTTGTTTTTGATGATCCCAAATTCTGCGTGGGGATGAATTGGCAAGTTCCTTAGTTATACAAGATGAAGACCTGTCAGTTTGTATCTTGTGTGGAAAGACATGCCAAGCCCTTAGGTGTGGTTGGCTAAGTCATCAAGATAATTCAATTCTCAGGTGGAGAAATTAGAGAGAACAATCAAATAAGCGCAAAAGGTTCTCAAGGTAAAGATTTATTTTCATTGATGTTTGAAGAATGATTCTTATAGTTAGGTGTAGAAGCGTTTGATTTTGTTGCCGCTCCATGCTTGGGGAACCAGGGTCCTATTCTGGTTCATGAGCTTGTAGGTGTTTTTGACCAATGACATCTCGAACAATAAACGAGCCTTCCTAGTTTGGCTCCAGTTTGTCAGTCATCATGCCTCTCCCTGCAGTGTTGGCATAGTTTGAGTTCCAAGTCACCTTTGTTGAGTCATTGTGGTCGAACATGTTTGTTGTGGAACTTTCAGACCATTTCTTTATGTTTTGCTTGTTTGATCGCCGTTGACTCCTTGGCTACTTCAAGTAGGTCTATGTTAAGCTTTTTTGTGTCGTTCAATTCTCTCCATTCATGGAAATCATCTGGATAATACGTAGTGGTGACCTCAATGCGAGTGGTGTACACGTCTAATTCAATGGGCTTGTTAGCTCCCCCCCATAAACCAGTGTGTAAGTTGTTTTGCCTCTCAACATGGACTAGATCGTATTTAAGCTCTATATGATCCCTAAGCAATTCGGCTACCCACAGTCTGCCAACTGCTATTTGTTTCTTGAAGGCATTCATGAACTTCATGTTCGAGGCTTTAGCTTAGCCATTCGTTTGGGGTTGGCAAACTGAGGCAAAATGTTGTCAAATTCCATGAGTCGCACATAGGTTGGCTACATTTCTGCTTGTAAATGTGGTGTCATTGTCATAGATTAGGCTCGTGGGGACGTCGAACCTACATATGATCTGACTCCAGATGAATTTCTTTACTTATGAGCTAGGTGACTGAGCTATGTGCATCAATTCGATCCACTTAATGAGGTAGTTTGTTGCCATCAGGAGGAACCTCTAATTTTGTTTTGCTTTCGAAAAGAGCCACGGGAAGTTTAGGCCCCAAACATAGAAAGGCCAAGAGACTTCGATTGGTTGCAGTTTGTCTGCTAGTCATCAGGGACACTGTTTGACGAACTCTGCAACATCTTTGTGTAACCCTGGTTAGAAGTAGCCTTAGAGAACCGCTCGAAAGGCTAAGCTCCTTTTGCCTACATGGATGTTAAATTCACCTTCGTGCATCTATTTAAACACGTATTCTGCCTCTTCTAAGCACAACACTTTGCCATTGGCCTTGAATAACATCTTCAGTACAAATGACCCTTGCTAGATAATATATTTGGAAGCTTTCTTCTAAATTTGCCTCGCCTCTTTTCGATGCTTAGAGAGCTCGCCCTCCGACAAGTGCTTGGTATTTCCTTCATCCATGTTGGGGTACTGATGGATGTTGTTAGTACTTCGGTTCATCATAACTGGGAGGTGCGATGAGGATTTCATCTTCCATGTCAACTCTCCCCTTCTTTACTAGTCTGTCAACTATGCAATTCTCCTTTTTGGGAATATTGATCACCTCATACTTTCTAAATTAGGAGAGCACAAACTTAGCTTTTGACAAGTATTTTTTCAGCATTTCGTCCCTTGTCTGATTTTCACCTCTAATTTGATATACTATGAGCTCTAAATTGCTAAAGATCTTCAAGTATTCAATTCCAAGACTGTGGACGAAGTAGAGACCGGCATTGAGGGCCTCATATTCTGCTTGGTTAGTGGTCAGAAAGAGGAGTTAAATAGACTTGAAGAGCCTTACCCTCTTAGCATTGCTGAGGAGTCCCACCGCGCGAGATTCTTGTCCGAATGCTCCATCAACGAAGAGTGTCCATGATGCTTGATCGTCGGGAGTATGAGGTTGTTCTGAAGTTGACAATTCGATGACGAAATAGAAAAGCGCTCGCGCTTTAATTGCCATTCTTAGGGAATAGTTGATGTCGAACTCGGTGAGTTCAATGGGCCCACTTCTGTAGTTTTCAAGATACTTCAAGGGTGTGCCGAATCTTCTTCGGGGACAAGTTTGTCACCATGATTATTTGATGCATTTGCAAATAGTGTCGGAGGTGTCGATTGGACATGACGAGGGTGATGGCTGCCTTCTCCAATGGAGGGTAACGTTCTTTGGCTCCTTGTAAATTGTGACTGACGTAGTATATGGATTTTTGTTCACTGTCTTCTCGAACTAGGATTGTACACACAACAATGTCAAAAGTAGAGAGAGAGAGATAAAGGGTTTCATCTTCGACTGAAACAGAGAAAACATGTGATGGAGAGAGTTAACGTAGTTCGGGTCCCATTTGGCTCCTTTTCAAATGACCTTGAAAATTGACTTATACTTGTCGTGAAACCTGGAGATGAACTTGTTGATGATGACTATTCGACTCATTAGCTTTTGGACTACTTGGTAGTTTGCAGGAGGCAACATTTCTAGAATGGTCATAACTTTTTCGGGGTTTGCGTCGTTCCCCCGAATGGAGACGATGAAGCCCAGGAACTTTCCTGAAGGGAGAGCGAAGCCACACTTCTCAGAATGCTTCATGTTATACTGTTAGAGCGTTTGGAAGGTCTCTTCACGATCGGTGATATGCTGTTTGAAGATTGTACTTTTGACTAGAATATCAGCCACTTAGACTTCAAGGTTTCAACCTTTTTTTGCTCGAAGACCTTATTTACCATCTGCTAGTAGGTTGTTCCTTCGTTCTTTAACCTGAAGAGCATTACTTTGTAGCAGTACATCCCTTGATCAGTGATGAACGTCGTCTTTTCCTCATCTTCTAACTTTATTTCACCTCTTACACACATATCAAAATAAAACTAATTTTATTTTACGTTTTTGATCATTTTCAAAACAAAAATGTCACATATTAGGGCCTGTTTGGCCCCAAAACAATTTTGGTCCAGCCCAAGATCAAGATAATACTCAATTTAAAAAATTGCAATAATAATAATAAATAAATTTTTATTACATACTACGTAAATTTTAATATAAAAAAATTTATTTTAGTTTATCTACTTAGTCATTTTTAATAAAACTATCAACTTTATTTTACATCTTTAACGAATGAAATGTTTTGGTGTAGGGTGTGAAATAAAGTTAATTGTTTTATTGAAAATGATTGAGTATATGAAATAAAATTAAATTTTTTTATATTAGAGTTTATGTTTGATGTAATAAAAATTTATTTATTATTATTTTTGTTATTTTTTTAATTGAGTATTATTTTGATCTTGGGAGGGACCAAAATAATCCTATGGCCAAATAGGCTTTAAATATTATTTTTTACCCTAATTAAAAATAACTTTACAAATAAGCAACTTTTAGTGTTTTAATGAACAAAGATAATTTACAATCATACTTATGCCTGATCCTCAAACATATAATGGGCCAAAGCAGGTTTTGGAGGTGGAACTTGTGATTCTATATCAACAATACTCATTTTGCTCCTTATCAATTAATAAGCGAGGAAGTTTTGTTGGTGTTGATGATGCAATCATTTCTCCCTTATTATATATGTATATGTATTTGTCCTCTTTAAGTTTTTTCCTCTTTAAGCCCTTTCTTCATGCACATTGTCCTTTAGATTCATTGACTACAAAAATCTTTGATACTGGGTAGAGGGCTCAAATCTTGTATATTGGAGTTCATGTGTTCATACAAAGAGGAAAAAGTAATGGAGGAACATGTAAAGAGAAATAAGTGGTGTTTGAGAGCTATGTGGAAAATTAAGGGGAAAATCTTGGGAGGGAGAAGTAGAAATATACTATGTCAAGAAAAAGTATAAGGGGGTAGACCAAGTGTTACAAAGCTGATTATAATGGGAATAAAACATAGGTCAATTGACGAAAGAAGCAGCTAGAACAAAACCAAAGAAACAACACAGGAGTTTGAATGCAAAACTTAATGAATGCTCCCTACTTCATTTTAATGGGTATATATCTGGGAAACAGCAGGTGTTGGATACCTTTGTCATTGTCAGCTAATTGTCTACGTGTGCACGCCACATCCTAAATTTGTTTGGTTAAGAGGTTCTACGTTCATTGGAAATATGTCCCTGTGATGGTTGGAATCTGATTGTTCAATGGAAATTATTTAATTAAAATTATAAATGCCAGAACACCTCCGGTCTGGCCGAACATGTCGGTAGGCCTATAAATGAATCAAGCTGAACTGAGCTTTCTTATGTTCATGTTCAAGCTCATTTATGTACAAGCCAGGCTTTTGGCTGCAATGTGAAATGGGCTCGAGCTCAAATTGAACTTGTTCATGAACAATAATTGAGCTCCTTGTCGAGCCAACTACCAAGTATGCTATTGAGCTTGTAATTGAGCTTATCTAAACAATCTCATATTAAACTAATAAATGAAGCTTGTTTATGAATAATTCATCAACCATTAAATTGAAAAAACAACTAAAAGATGAATAGTTTGTTATTGTTGGACAACAACACTAAACAATAATATTGTTATGAAATATATTATAATACTAAAAATATTTTTAATCAATCCCATTAACAAGCCTGTGATCAAACTTTAAATGAGCAAATTTACGATCTTCATATGCATTGTTTATGAAGATGAATGAGCTGAACATTACTATGTTTAAGATTGTTTATTTAGGAGTTGAGCTTTTAAAAATATATTCAAACTCATTCGTTAAGCTTGATGAATAAACATGAACGAGCCATTATCAAGCCTAGTATTGAGCTGCTTATTGAAAGGTCAGTTCATTTACCTCCTTACATGTTGGGATGCCTTCAATCGGTGTCAGGTGTTGCAGCTCTAGGAACTTGATAGCTATTTAAGGTGTGACATCTTGGGAAGTAATGCCATGTAGCACTTAGGTTAGGCTGAACGCATTTGTTTGCCCTGGAAATTTTTTTGATTGATTAGATTGTCTATCTGCCTGATTGTAAACCTACTCGTGTTGGTGGTTAACAAGCGGACAGCTAGCTTTTCTCATAGGCTATGAAGGGCAACAAAATTGTTGAAATTATTATTATACTATTATTATTGTGGGGGGTGGGGAAGTGGGGTTTCAGATATATATATATATATATATATATATATATATATATGTTTTTCTTTCATTATATTTTATATTTTTCTCTTATTTTGCCAAACATGTTTTCTTTCAATGTTGTGTAGCACAAAACCTGAACTGCACAATTGTTTTGTTATTTAATAAATTTGAATAAGAGAAGAATATTAGCTCCTCTTTGGAGTTCTTGCTCTTCTTCTTCTTCTTCTTCTTCTTGTTGGCACTTCTCCCATAATATTGTTTTCTTCTTCACTTCTCCCACAATATTGCTTCTTCTGCTTCTTCTCTGTAACTTCTTCCACAATAAAGATTGTATTCATGGTCAGAGGAAAAAATGCACTAGCATCATAATGTTGATCATTTCCTCCTTTTTTCTGCCACAATCATCTAATCAGGGCTTTCTCTAGAATCTTGCATTTTGGCTGTTGCAACAATTGAAGATTTTACTTGTTATCTATGTTTTTTAACCATGATGTCAATGTTATTCCATTTTCAGGCCTGTTGCTCCTTATTATACGTATTCCTTTCATATTAATTCCTTAGCTTTGTAGGTTGGAGATACATAATTCTACAGAGTAGTGCTTAAAATATGTACTATATTTTTCCTTCTTAACCATGCAAGCATTGTTGATTTTCTCCAATAGAATTCTGTTTTGTTATGGCCTAAAACTTGCCACATTCTTCAGGTTTGAAGAATCGAGCCCTGCGTACTCTTTTGCCTCGGATACAGGAAAGATGAATAAATGCGGTTTCGAAATTGATGGTTTTCATCTTGGCTCAAGGAACCCGACCACGTCATTTAGAAGAGGTATGAAAAGGGGATCAGAAGGGCTTAAGTCGCTTGGCAAAACACTTAGGTTTGGCAGCACTATGGGAGTTTTTCCTGAGGATCTTAAGGTCTCAGAGAAGAAGATCTTTGATCCTCAAGACCAATTTCTTCTAAGAATGAATCGGCTGTTTGTAATATCATGTATTCTGGCTGTATCAGTGGATCCACTGTTTCTTTATCTTCCAGTATATGAACAAGATTCAAATTGCCTCGGTATCGATCGAAAGCTAGCATACACGTCAACGACTATGAGGACACTGATTGATTCTTTCTATCTTCTTCGCATGGCTCTTCAACTTCGGACTGCTTATATTGCTCCATCTTCTCGTGTTTTTGGTAGAGGTGAACTTGTCATAGACCCTGCTCAGATTGCTAATCGGTATTTGAGGCAGTACTTCATTGTTGATTTCCTTGCTGTGCTTCCGATTCCACAGGTTTGAATCAACTGTAAATTAAGTGTGTTCATGAAATCATCTTGTAGGTGTATTGCTTGAACTTGGTTTTTTTAATATTTTTAAATTTCTTTTTGCTTTGATGTATTTTCTTAAATCAGATGGTTCTTCATTTTGATGGATTTGTAGTAGATTCTTAAGTTTTTTGACTTCAGCTTTTCTCCAAAATCTAAACTCTAGAGCTTAAAAATTTTGGAAGTGGATGTATTGTTGTTATTTTATGCGACTTTTGAAGAAGTGCTGATCTTGACCTGCTGTTCTCAAACTAGTTTCATGCCTTGATTTTGTATCTAGAAGGCCAAAAGCCAGGTGTCTAAAAGGCTGATGGCTGTGTATTTATCTATTAATAGAGTATGTACTTGGAAAATAGACTTGTGCATAAACATGAGCATGTATAGATGACAAGCAAAATGGAGGGAGGCTCGGCCAGCACAAGCAAAGCATTAATCGAAATACAGTACTCTTGGAAGGAGCTTCTTCATCTTTCTAAGAGGCCTATTTACCCTTTCCACTCCATGTCTCAAGTCAAAGTGAATTTGAATAATTTTTTGTCAAAAAATTTTGTACTAGAAAATATTATAAATACTTTACCTTCTTTTGCTTTTTGTAAAATTAGTTATATACAATATAATGTTAATAGTGCGATCGATTTTTTAACACACTATGGAACATTAGGCGATTTTTGCTAGGAAATTAGTATCCCATTCCTAATGATTTTTGCAATATTCTTAGAAGAGATGTTAGTTGATTCTTGTGCTTTTGTAGTTATTTTAATGTAATAATATGACATTGCCAACTTTTAAAAAGTACTAATTTTTCAATGAAATACGGTAACAAAAAGAATTTTAGTATTTTGACTTTTGCTCTACTATATTTCCTCCATAACTAGTTACCCTAGAATTCTAATATTATCATATTGCAAGTTAATGGAGTTGGTGGATATTATAACTTATAGGAGGATTAATATTTTGTGCTTTTAAAATAAAGAAATTGATAGCTTAGACTTGAAGTTGTAGTACTTGGTTAGAATAAAACTATGAATATGGTGTGTATAATTTTGGATAAAAATTTGAAGAATCTTATAGTAAAAGTCAGGAGAAATAAGGATAGAATTATAGCCTTAAAGATTGTAATAAATAGAATGACTATTATATGCAAGAATATAGGAAAAATTTTGAAATGCTTTATAGATGTTGATACAAGGGATATCTAAAGAGGAATTAATATTTATCAGGGAGATCTAAATAGATATATTGGAAATATTGATAATAAATTTAATAGCATTCACAGTGAGTGATTTTAGGGAGACTAATGCAAAGGGCAAAATCGTCAAAAATACTAATTTTGTAGTTAATTTAAATGAGAAATTGTTTCTTATACATTCAAATAATTCATATATATCTATATATATAATCGAGTTTAATATTTCATGTATGTAACTTTAGATTAAAAATAAGCGGAAGCTTTCTATCCTATGATTAGTTAAAAGTGGACACAACTGTCAAGTTGGATATCAAAACTTAGCAAAACATGAGATTTATGTATTTAAAAAGTGTATAATAAAATGGTGTTCTAGCCCATTGATGAAAGAGCTTGGCTGAGAATTAAGAGGTCTTAGATTCAAATTATATTATCACCATAATTTCAAATGGGATAAAAGAAATTATAGTATCATGAGGTAAAAAAAAAAGTGTAATGAAAACTCTCTCATACGCAAAAAGATAATTTTACAATGATAGGTATGAAAAAATTGCAAAACCAAAATTCTAAAATGTAACAATTGTCACAAACTATATTCCCTTGATGTAACAAATCACAATGTACATACCTTAAAAGCAAGTTAACTTCATCTTTTCCAACTGACAAACAACCATTATTGCAAAATACGCCCCCAAAATAGAAAATTCTCCCAAAAGCTCAAGTTTGTATTTTTCTTATTTTATAATTTTATGATTGCTAATATTTTGTTCAAGATTAGGAATGAGCATATTATCATTAATAAGAATAAGTCTTTAAGTATACAGATTAATTATTTTCTTATGAGAAAATGAGATCGCCTGAATTGTAAAGATTATAAGATCATTTCAAGTGAAAGTTTGACTACCCAAAATCGATTAATAGTCTTAGATTTCAAAATAAAAAGCTAAAAAAGGAATAATTAGCCAAAATAATATTTTTAGACTTAATGGAAGAATTTAAAGAATGAGAATAAAAGAATCTTCAAGAGTAGTACCTTAAAACTTGGGCAATGAAATATTAGGGAGAAAAGTTGTTATTTGATAAAGTGTGATGGAAATAAAGGATTCATTAGCTAACCTCACCTACTGGTGCAGAGGCTTGGTTGTTGTATATCATGAATATTCATTAAGGATTATGACTTGGATTTTTTATACGAACGATTTACCTGACCTAACTTATCACTTGTATTTGTTAATATGAATGGACTACCTAACCTAACTTGTCTACGTTGTTCATGCTATGCTATCTTGTTTTGTTCCATTTTATACTTCTCACTGAGTGGTTTATAGGGTTTGGCTGCCCTTTTTTTGGGTTTTGCTCCCATTTCCAAGGCTTGGTTTTGATTGAACTTTTTTGGAGATCTTAAATCATAAATTGTTTAATCATGAATTAGCTAACTCGGTTGCTTACAGTTGGATTTATCCAACAGATAAAGTTCAAGTTGGTTTCATTCAATTTTTAGTTAAGAAAATCTCTAGCTTAGAATAATTAGGGTAAAAGATGAATTGGCAACTTTGACTAGTTCTGATAACTAGTCTTACTTCGATTTTCATGATCCAAACGTATGACTGTTTTTAAAAAAAATGTATAATAGTTATGATGCATCTAACTAGTTATGGAAGATATATGAACTTATATGGCGAATAAAGGACTAAAAAACAAATTTTAGTGACTTTTTTGGTATGTCTATGGAACTTTCATTCTAGCACATGCATTGGTAATTGCAAAAATTCAAGGGAGATCCAAAAGATATAAAAGTAGTTCTCTTCTGTTATGATAAAGAATTGATGTAAAAAATCATATTAAATTATTGCGGAACAAGATTGATTACCGCTATAGTTATGAAAATACCATAATATGGAGCAAGAGACATCTTAGAACCAATGATAATTGAGTTGGAAACCTGACCGTTTTTCTGGCAGTCTTTTGCTCAACTTTCAATTCCATGTCCTCTTTCTAATTTAAGATGAAATTTTTTTTGCATCAATTTCTGTATAGTTTGGTCCAACCTAATTGTTTTTCTTTCCATTAGGCTAATTGTGAATTGCATTTTACTTTTTAACATGACTTTTTCTCATGGCGTTGTCAATAATCTGTACACAGATTGTTGTTTGGAGGTTTCTTCAAAGATCAGAAGGTTATGATGTACTGGCTACAAAACACATCTTACTCTTCCTTATATTACTCCAGTATATTCCCAGATTCTTCAGAATTTTACCCTTAACATCTGATCTGAAACGAACTGCTGGTGTCTTTGCTGAAACCGCATGGGCTGGAGCTGTATACTATCTATTATGGTTTCTACTTGCTTGTCATGTAAGTAAAGACTGTCAGTTGCATCTTCCTTTCAGTAATCTCTCACGTACTCAACATACCTTTGGTATTGAGAAATTGGAATAACCTCAATATTCGACCTCAATTCTACCTGGAAATGCAGAATACATATTGACTATGTTTAAATTGGTGTGGATGTGTTCAAGGCATTTTTTTTAACCCATTTACTATTCGGTTTTGGTTGTATATTATCTGGTAGGGTCCAAGCTGACCCAAATGACCACTTTATGCATGAAAAGGCCTGCGTTGTGAATGGGTTGAGTTTGTGTATCAATGTGATTCCGACGAAGTTGAAACTTTCAGGTATCAAGATGCATTTAAGCGAGGATGATTGTCATAAGAAATTCCCTACATATTGCAAGATTCTCGTTCCTGAAAATCAACACTTTCTTCGTAATGTGCTTTCCAAAGAGCAACTCTTCTCAAAATTTCAAAGATTGCTGAGTTGGAATACCATTCTAAGCATTGTTGTAGTTTTGGAGAAACCAGCTGGAATTATTTGATTGGGTTCACCTCACAATTGCTAACTAGTTAATTATTAGTTTTTGTCCAGGTTGACCTTTATTTTGATGAATTAAATTAGGTATTGCCGTAAACTATGATAAAAGGAATTTTTGTATTTATTCTTGAATCCAAGAGAGGAATGAAGAGTATATTTTTTTTTATATTTTATCACTGGTATTACATAGTACATACATAGAAGAATAGATTGAACAACCAATCTCCCATTTTGGAAATTACAATCTCTTTAATCAGGGAAATAAAGAAGAAAAAGGAAACAACCATTATAATAAAGGGAAAAAGAGGAAACTATCAAGGTCCGTTTTTAGTGCTAAATAAATGAAAATAAAAGAGAAGTAACAGTTATTTTAATTCCTAATAATGTCCTTTAATTGTGGGATTTTGTCTGGCACTTCTCAAGTTGGTTCGTAAATTTTTATCATTTCTGGCTTGCTCTCGCACAAATCAAATGCTAGTTTGGACAAAGCCTTTATAAGAACATCTTCTTCTTGCGACTCCATAGAAATATGGGTCAAATCTGTAGTCCCCCTTTCGATTTCAATCTTAATAAAATTTCTAACAACTCTCATATACTTTGTATAGAGATTGCGGTCCTTGTGGACTACATTGGTCATTAATTTTTTGTAGTTTAATGGCTTCATGGTCATTGAACCAATTCACGGGACTAGTCACTAGCATATTCAAGTCGGACATTGACCTCTCTATCTTGATGAGCTCACATTTCCTTTGTTCTATGGCTTTATATATAGCTTCCACACTACTGCGGGTTAGTATAGATTGTTTTTTCCTATCAAGTAATAAGATTTTGAAAGATCTTTCTATAACACCCAATTATAGACTTGTTATCCTCAACAAGCCCTTTCCAATCTATATCTAGTTTTCCAACTACGTCTCTAACCTCAATTTTCTTGAGCAATAACACTTTATCATGACTTCCATTATTGCAACTCAAAAACCGATTCATCAATCCAAATCCCTGCTTTGCGAGCATGCATGTATTCGCTAACAACACTTACCCTAAAGGCCGTTTGTTTCCCACACTATTTTGAAGAGGATATGGTTATGGCACGAGTACATCCTGAGAGGTTCCCTCCCGGAACCCACAAGAACTATTTTGGTCATGCAAATTATCAAAATAATTTTTTTATTATAAAAAATAAAAAATATTAAATTAACTTTTTTTATATCTTACACAATTTTTAACATAAAATAATTTATTTTATTCCATATCCTATATCATTTTTAATACATCAATTAACTTTATTTCACATCTTACATAATTTTTAATATAATTTTATTTTCAATTATATACATATCTTAAGATAGGCTTATAATTTTCATGACAGGGCTAAATTAGTCTTTTTGCTAAACATGTCTTAAAAGCAATGTTTGGCCTTGTAAGAAAAAAATAGATTAGTTTGCCCACTAGTCCTGATTCAGTGATGGATCTTCCCTAAGTACCTTTTGCTTCCAATTTTGTTCTAATGGTGTTCTAGTTGATCTACATTTGAGCAAATCCAGTGCATTCTTTCTTTGTGAGATGAAAATTCCCTATCTACTTTTTGCAATGTCCATGTCTCGAAAAAATTTAAGGGTTCCTTGATCTTTCACATCGAATTTAGCTTGAAGTTTCTTCTTGAAGCTCTTAATCTCCAACTCATCATCCATTTTAATCACAACATTCAAGAGGGCATTCTTGATATCGAACTGGTATAATCTTCAATCCATATTTGCATCAATACACAAAAGAACCTCAATAGAGTTCTATTTTGCCATTGAAGCAATTGTATTCTCATAGCCAAACCCATATGTCTGAGTGAAGCTTTTATTGGTTCTGTCCTCGTAATTAAGGATGTCATGTGTTTTGTGTTTGTCACATTATTTAAGTTCACAGTGACCTAACCCTTTTATCTAGCATAATAGTATCGGCTTGATGGATTTATTACTAACTTAGTGCTCCACACACATGATTGAAGTGGAAGGAACTTAAAAGTGAAATTAAGCTGTACTTATATTGTGTTGGAGTGAGTTTTATTTTGGACAAGAGTTTGAAGGATGAAAGAGTTGAAGTCAAAAGAAATATAGATAGAATTATAGCTTTAAAAATATTAGTTAGATGACTATTGGCATTGGAAGTGTGTATACCCCTAAGTAGGTTTGGATGCGAATATAAAAAAAATTCTAGAATGATTTGAAAGAATTGATTCAAAGGATATCTTAGGAGGAAAGAATATTTATCGAAGAAAATCTAAATGGACATGGTGGACTGTTACTGAGGAATTCGATAGCATCTATAGTGGGTATGATTTTGAAAATACCAATGAGGAAAGTAAAACAATTTAGAGTTTTCTTTAACTTATCACTTTATGATTGCTAATACTTTGTTCATAAAGGAAATGAACATCTAATCACTTATAAAAATAGGCCATGAAGAATACAAATTGATTGCTTTCTTATAAGAAAACGAAATCGCTTGAATTGTAAAGATTATAAAGTCATTTTTGAATGAAAATTTGACTACTAAATATTGACTAAAGATTCTAGATTTAAGATGAAAGGTAGAAGAAAAAATTGTAAACTGAAATAGTGCCCTCAAAATTGATAGTAAAATCAAAAAATAAGAATAAAAATATTTTTAAGAAGATGATTTTAAAACTTGGGCAATGAGTTATTAAGGGAGAAATTAATTTTATGTGGCAAATGATATACTTGGAGAATATAAAGGAAATGCTTCAACTAATAAAGATACTTGGTGGTAGAACTAGATGTATATGAAATGATTAAGAAGAAATTTATTATAAAGGTTAGTTTAGATGAAAAAATAAAGAGAATTGAGAAAAATATATAATTTTTCGCTGAGATCCAAAAAAGCAGTTTGTAATGTAAATAATGATTAATATAAGAAGTTAGATACTAAAATAGAAGAAATGTATATACACATATATATGTATAAACTTGCTAAGATAACAGACATAACATTAAAGACTTGGCTCAAATAAAATTTATTAAGGATGAAAATTAAAAAGCACATTTTAAGAAAGAAGATATTTAATATAAATAGATGAGTTATTTTTATATTTCAATAAAGGTTATGATAAATTATTTGATTTAAGTGAACTTAGCATTCAAAAAGGAAATAGAAATTGCTCCAAAATTTGACATATTAGTAAACTTAAAGTTTAGGAGACTTTAAAAAAGATGGATTATAGAAAAACAATAGGACTTGATGACTTTCTAATATAGTTTGGAAATGCATGGATATGAACAAAGTTTTTAGCTCACTAAACTATTTAATATGATTTTAAAGACTAAAGAAATGTTGAATGAATGAAAAAGTTATACGTTAATACCTATTTATAAGAAAAAAATATGAAATACAAAATTATGCTAACTAAAGAGGAATTAAATTAATGAGTCATATTTTAAATTTTGATAGGGTAGTCAAGCAAGGATTATGCTATGATACTAGAGTATCATAGAATTAGTTTAATCTTATGTCAGGTAGATCTTTGTGGAATCTATTCATTTGTTAAGAGGTTTAATGGAGAAGTTCAAGGAAAACATTTACATAGAAATTTTTTGATTTTAAAAAAGATTATGGTAAAGTCCCAAAGAAAGTGCTTTAACGAGTTTTGAAAAAAACTTCACTATTTATATTCAAGATATTAAAGACATAGTGGGGACACAATGCCATCGAATAGTTAATTTATCCCATGCAGAGTTTACACTTGACGATTAGGATCTCACTACATAGCATAAATATGGATGGATGGATAACTATTAGCAAATTTGGTAGCAAACGTGGTTGGTGGTTGATTAGTAAGATTGAAATTCCCATTTAAATTATCTAATTAATTTGAATGAGAATTTTCTAAATTTTAGGATGAATTTATTTGTTTTATTTCCTTTTTAGATGATCACATTTGAAATATTTGTATTAACTTTGATTTATGCATTTGCTTTTGCAATTTATATTAAATTTGGTTTATTCATTTGTTTTTGCATATTTTTTAATCATGGAATAAAATCTGTTTGAGTTTGAAATTGATGTATTACATTCCGGTGAAGATAAGGGTTGGAACCTTGGTTGAAAATTCTTAAATACCGTAAAATAATTTCAGATATTCTCTACCACTTCTTGATTTTTTAGTCGTTTCAAAGTTGTTATACTCCAGGCCCTCAAAAATAATTTCCTAGCTCTAATATCCATCTCCCAAGCCATTGATTTGTGAGCTGCATTTTTGCACGGAGCCGCCTCATCCACAACTTCCTTCCTTGCCATCGATTTCGTCAGCCATCTGCTGCAATCACAAAAACGTTGTCGCTCCGATCTCTCGTTGCATTGAATTTGTCATGGGCCGTAGGCTCTGCTCAACGTCTCCATGCGTGCGACGACTACAACACCTCTTGCTCGCACTCTCCTGTTTGCGCCGTTACCTCCTCGCCTCCCACTAGCTGAACCAACTATGTCGACAACCTCCATCGACTAGCATGTGGGTACCAATCTTCATCTGGGCCGCACCACTCCACCACTTTAGGGATTTTTCGGCTCTTTGTGCTCAACATCAACATCATCCTTTTCCATCCAAGGTTGCATCCATGCTTCAGCCTTGCCAATTTAGATCCTTGACTCTGGTAGGCTTCAAACCTAGCACATGTTTCTGATTCACTCGAAAGACAGCTGTGGATCCGTTATTTGTTTTGATCGATTTTGCTTGTGCAAACCTGAAACTAAATGTGTGATGATTGCTATTGGATTATTTATTTGTGGGAAATCCTATTTTCTTGGCATATCTGGTAAATCCTCTACTTATTATTTGATCAATTTTCCTCTTATTTTAATTCAGTTTGCCTACAAGAATGAATTTTTTTAATTATTAGGTGGTTATTCTCAGAAAAATTGAGTTATTGGATTTTGCCCATGTACAAAGAGGAAGAGGGAGACCAAAGAAGACATGGCAAGAAACTTTAAGGACTGATCTTAGTTACTTAAACTTAGATAAGAATTTGGTAACTGATAGAGCGCAATGGAAATAAAGGATTCATATAGCCGACCCTACCTAGTGGGATTAAGGCATGGTTGTTGTTGGTTGTTGTTGTTGTAGGTGGTTATTCTCGAAAATATTTTGTTGATTACATAACTATCTATTATTGTATATGCTGATCTCTAAATTATAACTGCATTCGCATTGCTGTCTTGCATCAACATGTATAAGGGAATGAAGAAAACTATCAGGGTCCCTTATTTGGTGCTAAATAAATAAAAATATGGAAGGAAATAACAATGATTTTAATTCTTGATCAAATATTCTATTGTGGGATCTCTATATTGTAAGGCTATTAATTTTGCTTGAAGATCGAAGATCGCTCGAAAGTTGGATCAAATTTTGGATATAATCGAGCTCGATTCGATCCAAACGAGTTGATTAACGAATAATTTTTTTGGCTCGAAAATTTTATAAATCCAATCTTGAGCTAGCATAGGATCGGATCGAAACTGCTCGAAATCGGATCAATTAAAAAAATAAAAAATATTATTTATATATATACTAGATTTAGTATGTAGTTTTTTCAGTAGTCTACCGGAAGGCTTCATTAGACTTTCATTAAATATTTTTTTATAATCATTTCATATTTATTGTAAATTAATTTTTTTATTTTTATCTTTAAACAATAGATCAGAGCTAATAGCCATAGTTTAAACTGATTGAATGAACAAATATGTCTATACATAATATTTGGATAAAAGATCAAAAATTAATCGAAAGTCGGATCGATTTTAGCTCGTAGTGGGCTTGAATCAATAACAAATGAGCTAGACCCAGCTCGAATCTAACTCTTGTTCATTCTCTGGATCGAATTGAGATCGAATCGAAAACTTTTAATTCAATCTTGAGCCGAGATCAGATTGGCTCGAGATTGAATCATTAACAACCCTACTATATTGTTTCTAACAATTCCGAGATAAGTTATCTCGCTGGGCAAAACAGACTATTCCATTAATTTTCTTTTGGCAGTGTTCTTAAATATCAAATTTTTTTAAGAAGGTGGAGGCTACACCTTCAGTAATTTGATTGGTAGATTGGCCAAACTATAAGTTCATTTTCATTGTGTAGATCAATACAGCATATCTGAAAAATGTTCTTTTTTATTTTACTTACATTTCTGGAGAGTTGAGTTTTCAGAAATAGTGTTTTAAGTATGTAATCACAAAGCATACTATCTGTTTCGTAACCTGTCTGTTTTCTTATTTCAGATAGTAGGTGCATTTTGGTACTTGTTAGCAGTTGAACGTCAAGATGCTTGCTGGCATCTAGCTTGTTCAAATTACAATGGATGTGTCCGGGAATTCTTATACTGTAGCAACCATCATAGTGATGGTTTTGGCCAATGGTCCAATGTCAGCAGTCAAGTCCTAAATAGCCAATGCTCAGTGGACCAGAACAACTTCAATTTTGGTATCTATGCTCAGGCTTCAAAATCTGGAATCATTTCTACAAAAAAATTCGTCTCCAAATTTTGTTATTGTTTCTGGTTTGGTTTGCAAAATCTAAGGTAAGTCCTTTGCAATATTTATGCAAGTTTAATGCTATTAGTAGTGCATTGCTTTGAGCTTACAGGATTGCTTGATGTGCTAGCTGTGATATATCATTGCTTTTCGTGAATGTGTTTCTGTAATTAACATGGTAGAATGTGAAGGTTTGTCTAATAACGTAAATGCCAAAGCAATTTTAGTCTAGAATCTGCTGGCTGACTTGTCTTGCTTTTTGTTGAAGTTTCTAAATTTAGCTGTATAGAGCGTAGTCATGTAGGCAATGAAACAACTTCAACAGTTGGGTATTTGTATAAATCGCTTCATTCAAAATTTCTTTATAGGTTTCATTTTCCTCTGTTCTTCTCTTCAAGAATGTTCCAGCCCACTATCAGAAAAAAAAAAAGAATATTCCAGCCCTGATTGATGACTCTCAATTTCCCTCTCCAAAATCATTTGTATTGATTCTCCTCATTATCAGCTTTTGCAGCTTTGCTCACCAGATCTGTCATAAATTTAGTTCATGATCATAATAATTCTACTCCAGGTACTGTTCGCATTTTTTGTAGCTTTTAGTAGCAAAAACAAATTTCGAATTACTTTTAATCACCCTTTTAATATTAGGCTTCACAATCTCTGTAATATAATATGTTTTTATAGTTCTAGATGCGATGTTAGCAGATGTTTTCAGTCAATAACTTCTTTTACTTCAAAATGGATTCTTCATTTTACATTCTCTTCTCTACGCAACACAACTTGGTAATTCATTTTTCCAAGCTAACCTCAACATTTAGTACTTTAAATTTATGATGGAAATTAGATACTGTTGGCATTACACAAATTTGCTGCATTTTTCACTTTTGAACAAATTTGAGATAGTAAAGGGTCTTAATTATTACCGGTGGAATGAGAGCCAATTCATCTTGAAAGTTACTGCTAGCTCTTTTTTACATTTTCTTAAAGGTTTGTTGTGAAATTGTACTTTATTAAATTATTGTGCTAGCACAAATAAGTATATCATGCAATGCTGAAACAACTGCAGGACCAAATTTTACTGCATTTTTGTGAATGGTCTACCTTACTCCTAATTAGGCTGCATAGCCTTTTTGTGAATGATTTACCTTCATCATTCCTAATTAGGCTGCATGGCCTTTCTGATCTATAGCTATCTCTGCTTTTTTATAGAGATTACAATTAGAAGAAGATTTTGAGTTCCGTTGACTTACTATCTATTAGAAATTGCAAGAATTAGATTGAAAAAGGATGATACATGTCTGTACTCTTAGAGTTGTTTTTCCATCCATGACCTTGCTTTGAATTGTATACCTTTCTCTTCAATGCAAAATATGAGGTAGGAGTTATTGCAATGATTGGTTGGTCTCATTGTGTCATGAAGTCACTAATTCAAATCTGTAACATGAATTCTGCCTCACAAACCACTTCTAGTCTTAAACAATGGTTAAAGCCTCGTAGCACAAGCCTTAAATATTTATTAGTGTTCAAGTTCTCCTGTTGGTTGATTTGTTCCTGAGAGGATTAATAGCTGCGGTGTTCAAGTTCTGTTGGATGATATGTTCTTGAGAGGATTAATAGCCACATGTTCTATGCTAAATTAAAACTTACTTGACATCTCTAATCTGGAATTCTCTATTTTACGTCCTAACAGCACTCTTGGACAAGGACTATCAACAAGTACTTATCCTGGAGAGGTTATGTTCTGCATAGCACTTGCTATTCTTGGACTCATTCTGTTTGCCCTCCTTATTGGAAACATGCAGGTAAAATGTGCTCTTCATTTTGTTTCCAAATTGTTTGCTAATATAATAAAGTTTTTTGAAGATCTAACATCATAAAGTTAGCCACGATATTACCACATTTGTATCTTATGATTACTCAAGAAAGTAATTTAGGCATCAATATTCTTTGACACTGTTTTGTGAATAACATGCTAATTAATATGTTCACAGGAAGTATGTAGGCTTGGTTGCTAAGTTATTTTTTTCAATTATCATTTTGTTTTTTTATCTAAACTAGCATTTTCCCCATACAAAAACTGCATGAAATTTTTTCATATTTTTTAAAATAAATATATTTATTACAAAATGTAAATAAAAATTATAAGTTGTATATTTAATTTTTTATTTTTAAAAGTGCATATCAATTTTTTTATCTAAATATTTTATGATAAAAATATAAAAGTATTAAAATGTTAATTGGCACTTAGGGAGGCGTTTAGTTGAATGTTATCTTAATATTATGTCATATTATCTATATGTTATAATATCTAGATATCATCTTTTAAATGACGATTCTATAATTTTCTAAAAGATTATATAATGATGTTATCAAATCAAATTATTATTTTCTCTAAATAACATGAAATAGTGTCAAGATAACATTAAAGTAAATGCTCCCTTAATGACAATAAATAAATTTGTGACTTTACATGTAAATATTTATATATTAACATATATAAAGTAATATCAATCAAATTTAATAATTAAATAATACAAATTAAATACTTAATAAAAATAATTATAATAAATTTAATTTACTTAAATATTAATTGAGATTAAAAAAATTATTTAACTACAATTTAGCTCAACTTGCAATCAAAATTTTAATTTATAGTTAGAACCCAATACAAGTAAACTAAAGTAAAGTCTAAAGATTTAGATTTTAAATATAATTTTGAATTTTAAAAGTTTGAAATATCAATAAAAATAAAATTAAAGTTTAAAAATTAATAAAATAGAATTAATTTTAAAATTAACAGATATTGAGATCTTATTATTAAAGAGTAATTATTATTAAATAAAAATTAAATGGGATGTAAATTAAATTTTTTATTTATATGTAAAACTTTTATTTTAATAATAAAGTTAATTTATTTATTTATCATCCTAGTTGTATTTTAATATATGTATAATATATATTTATATATTATCTAATAAATAATTAAGATAAATATAGTTAACTCTATTAAACTTCAAAATCAATTTTAAACTTAAAAAATTAATCAATTTGAATCAATTAAGTTTGCTTCACAGTTGAAAAGTTTAATTTATGATTAACCGGTTAAATTTGATTTTAAGATTTTAATTTTGAAAGAATATTTTATAACTTTTATATTATGTTTGAGAAAAAAATAAATAAGTAAAAGTTATTTTTTCAAATTATATGACAAAAAGATTTGAACGTTATTTTATTATTAATATTGATATTTAGAATATTTATAAAATTTAGTTATTAGTATTATTTTAATAATTGTTTTTTAGTTTTATCAAATTAATAGCTATGTATCATCATTTAAATTTAAAATTCACTTTGAACTCACTTGTATTTACTTGATTTAAACTCAATTTGATTTTCTTTTGATTTAAAATTAATTTATTTGTAATTAAATGGATTCAATTAAAATATATATTTATCTTTTTATTTATTAATATAAATAAATTAAAATATATCATATATTATTATATATAAAAATAAATTTATTTTATTGTATAAACAAATTTATTATATTTTTAATATTTTAAAGAGAAATAAGGGAGAGAGGAGAGAGGAGAGAGGGGGGCAACAGGAGAGAGATAGCAGAGAGAGGAGAGAGAAAGAGAGGGGTAGGTGGAGAGATAGGAGAGAGAAGAGAGCAATTATGATTTAGATGTAATTATTGAAATTAATAGGGGCATTTTAGGAACTTCAAAATTTCAGGACTCTTGTGCTACTCTTAATTATATAGTATAGATTGTGATTTTTTAATAACTCTTGCATGTGTTTTCAGACATATCTTCAATCACTGACAATAAGAGTTGAAGAGATGAGAGTGAAAAGACGTGACTCAGAGCAATGGATGCATCATCGCTTGCTGCCGCAAGAACTTAGGGAACGTGTCAGACGATATGATCAGTACAAGTGGTTGGAGACAAAGGGTGTTGATGAAGAAAACTTGGTGCAAACCCTCCCGAAGGACTTAAGAAGGGATATCAAACGCCATCTTTGTTTGGCTTTGGTGAGAAGGGTAAGCTATGGTTTTTATTTTCTTCTTTATTTGGTTTATTAAAGTTAATTATTACTATCAGTTGCATTTCCTTTCGTATTAATACTGACAAGAAACAAAATTCAAAGATGCTCATGACAAGAATAAGAAAACAAAGATGCCCATTCTATTTTCTATTTTTGTATTACATGGATGGCTCCCCTCTTATGTACACCATATGCAACAAATATGATTTATTAAGTACCAATTACAAACCCTCTAAATTTGGAGAATTCTTAAAAGATATAATCCTCTAATTTGGTGCATAATTTATGCAATAAGAATCTTCTTAATAATTAATTTTAACTGTCGCTTCATATGAGATAGTCTCCAAATACAGAATATCTTGATAGATATTCTGAATATCTTGACTTTCCCACTCAAATCAATACCGGTGAGTTAGCCAGCAATAATTTGCTTGTAAGAAAATGTTGTCCATCTTTTGTCAAAGTCTTTGTAAATAAATCAACAATTTGATCTCAAAAAGGCAAATATGGCACTATGATCAATTGACGATCATAAAAATCCCGAATATAGTGATGGTTAATTTCTATGTGCTTAGTTCTTTCATGCTGAATTCTTTGTAATCTTAATGGCGCATGTGTTATCAGCATATAAAGATGTAGAAGAGGATCGAGAGAACCCTAATTTAAGTATCCTTCTGTGCCATATAATCTCAAAGCAAACAAAGGCATATCTATATAGATGATTTGGAAATGCAGTCTTGCTTCTTACATTTCTAGGAAATGAGTCTGGATTCTAGAAACATACACTAACCTGTAGTAGATTTATGTCTTTGAGCAGCCACCCCATTCAACATCAACATATGCACTTATAGTGTCACAGATGTGCCACTAGGGAAAAAAATTCCACGTGCCTAAGCATCCGATGAACTGCAGCCAACTGACGATGACATGGTGATCCCATGAATTGGCTAACAAGATTAACCACACAAGAAATGTTTGGGAAAGTAAAAGTAAGATAAATGAGACTACCAACAAGTCTTCTGTAGATGGTGGGATCAAGAAGTAGATTTCCTTCATCTCTAAGCAAGATAAACTTCCATAAGAGTAGCCATTGGAGAGGAGTCAGTCAATTGAGCCAAAGAGCTAGCAGATCTTGTAGGTAATTGTGTTGATTTAGAAATATGCCATTAGTAAGACCAATATACCTCCAAGTCAAGAAAATAGGTGAGAAGTCCCAAATCTTTAATTTGAAAAGATTCCTTCAAAATTGTTTTTGCATATTGAATACCTTCTAGGTCATTTCTTGTAATTAATATATTGTCGGCATAAACAAGTAGAATGACAATTCCATGTTGTGAAGATTTAAAAAACAGTGAAGGAATAGTATTGCTTTGAGAAAAAACAGCATGCATAAAAGTTCCTTTAAATTTGGCAAACCAAGCTTGTGGAGCTTGCTTCAAACTATATGAGGAGCGTTTGAGACTGACATATATGCGAGGAAGGAACAGATACACCTTGAGGTAGTTTCATGAAAACTTCTGCTAATTCTCTATGAAGGAATGCATTTTTAACATCCATTTGATATATTACCCAATTCTGTGCAGTGCTATGGCAACAATTGTCCAAACTGTTAGTCATCTTTGTAACTAGGGCAAATATTTTATAATAGTCAACTCCATGTTCTTGTTGATTGTCCAAGGCCACTAAGCGTGCCTTACTTCTATCTAGTGATTTATCTGGCTTAAGTTTTATTGTATAGGCTTGACATTAGGTGGGCAAGGAATGATATCACATGTTTCTTGTGAAACCAAAGCATCTAATTCTTCATTTATAGCTTTATTCCAGCAGTCTTCTTTCGTGGCTTGAGCATAAGATGTAGGAATAGATATAGATGAAAATGTAGCAAACCAACCATATCTCTCTGGAGGATGTGATTCACGAGTGGATCGATGAAATGGTTCATGAATATCATTGCTAACTTGTTCTTGAGCAGTAACCGTGGCTTGGATCAGATCCCGTATGGTTTGAGAAGGAACAATAAAACTTGCTCTTTTTTATAAACTGTTCTTATATGATAAGTGTATTATGGAGGAGGAATTTTGAGTGACTATTTGATGATGCATGTAATAAAATTGAGATTTACAAAAAATTACATTACTTGGTACACGAATTTTCTTTGCTTCTGGATCATAAGAATGGAATTTCCTTTGCGCTATTGCATATTTGAGAACAACGCATTTGGATGATTGTGTAGAATGTTTATTTCGTTCTAGAGGTGAAAGATGAGCATAGCAAACACACAAATGTGTGAAGGATATTATAATTTGGGGGTTTCTAAAATAAAGGAAAATAAGGGTTTCATTTTGGAGGACTGTTGAAATTTGTCTATTGATTAAAAAAATTGCAATCCATCCCAAACACCGTATGCACAAGAATGTTGTAACCTATGAAGCACGGACACGACACAGGCACACGGAACAGAACACGACACGACACGATAAGACAACACAACGATTTTTCAAAATATAGGACACAGACACGACATGACACGCCAAATACAATAATAAAATTAACAATTAATACTTAAAAAATATATATAACATAATATGATGATTTTTTTAAAATTAAGCATGATTAATTAATTAATTAATAATTTAAGCATAATTAAAATAAATTAACAAAGGGAGCATGTTTCGGACGGTGCCGTTAAGAGCAGAAGTCGCTCGACGCACGAGCGACTACTGAAGAACAAAAGTCGCCCGCGCCGGGCGACTTCTGTTTTCAGTAGATCAAAAACTGAATATATGGAGTGCACATTTAGTTAAGAAAGAAATACTTATATTGGAGATGTGATAATTGGTGATCAAATTGTCAAAAAGAGTGAGCGCTTTAGATACCTTGGATCAATTATACAAAATGATAGCGAAATAGATAATGATGTTATTAGCAGGATTCAAGCAGGATGGGTAAAATGGATAAATGCTTATGGTGTGTTGTGCGATAGAAAAATCTCATCCAAAATTAAGGGAAAATTTTATAAAACTATAGTAAGACCAGCGATGATATATGGTGCAGAATGCTGGCCTACAAAGAGGAAACATACAAATAAAATAAATGTTGCAGAAATTAGGATGTTAAGGTGGATGTGTGGATATACACGAAAGGATAGAATGAGAAATGAGTATATCCGAAAGAAAATTGGTGTTGCACCAATTAAGGATAAACTTAGAGAAAGTCGGCTTAGATAGTTTGGACATCTAAATCGTAGGCTGATTGAAGCTCCAGTTAGAAAAATTGAGTTATTAGATTTTGCCCATGTACAAAGAGGAAAAGGAAGACCAAAGAAGACATGGCAAGAAACTATAAGGAGTGATCTTAGTTACTTAGACTTAGATAAGAATTTGGTAACTGATAGGATGCAATGGAAACAAAGGATTCATATAGCCGGCCCCACCTAGTGGGATTAAGGCTTGGTGGTGGTGGTGGTGGTTGTTGTATTTTTTATTTTCTGTAATATTTTATTGTAATTTTGTATTTACCAAAATCTGCGAAGTTGTATTTATTATATAAGTATTACTTTTTAAAAAATTTATTACATAACAAGTACTCACAACGAAGTTGTATTTTTTCCCTAGAAATATTACTTTGAGATCTAGAAGTAAAACGAGTACGTATTTCATCTCATTCTTCAATTGTAAGTTTTGTACTCAATGTCTTCTTGGTTGGCTGGAAATCTCTAAACGCGACATCATTGTACAAAACACATAAATACGTATCTTCTATTTTTGTCCATCTTTGGTCATCTAGACCTTCCACGCTGATCATGTCATTGTTAAAATAATTTTCTGCGTTTCGTACATCTGTCATTTCTTTTGAGCTTGAGCATCAATGCTTACATCTAGACATACTTTAGAAACACAACAAAACTCAATAATATATGTAAATTATTGAAAAAATAAGAAATATATACAATGCTAAATCACATTAAAAAATTAAAATGAATATTATATTTATTATAGTTACAAGAGTATTACAGTACTATATCACATGAACTACATCTCTGCCTCCCTCTCCTACGTGGTATAGCGTCACTCCCAGGAGTATACGACTAAAGTGCCCGACGTCGTCGCTGGTGGAGAGCATGTGCATGTGCGTTACCATCATCATGCTCATCATCATGCTCATCATCATCATCGATGTAATCCTTCCTAGCCTGATTTTGGTCGATCGGCGGTGCCAAAGGACCAACATCAAACTGTGTCTGATGAAGACCATAATGATAATAAGCACTCGATTCACCTGGGTCGTACTGCGATGTATGAGCTGTAAGATCTATAGTTGAATGCCCGACAAGCTCTCCGAAAGTGAACAGCTCCTGCTCCTATGTCTCAGTCGGATGACCTGTACGCCTAACCACTGGAGGGAAGTGAAGCTGCGAGTGAAAGTGATCACATAATGAAAATATGCTGGTCCCGAGAGTCCATCCATATGCTCGAGCTGCTGCCCTTTGTACATCTCTCGGCATCAAACAGTGAATACGGAGCGTGTGTGATCTCATCCTGACAAAAAAAAAATTTATAATAAGGATAGCCGTAGCAAAATTTAAATATGTAACTTTATAAGTTAGAGCTCACAAATCTCCTGTGTACTGGTGCCGAAGGAAAATATGAAGTAGGCTGCTCTACTTCGGCGAAGACAAGTGAAAGACGCGCCCAAGATCTGTACCAATCCATGTACATCCTCAACGCATCAGCATTGTCTTCACTGACTAACTGTGGCTGCTGAGCAAAGTCAGAACGTCATCTCCATAAATGTCTGTACAGTGAGTGCTCAGCAAACCAATCTGTGGAGGCTCGACCCCGACCATCAATCCTCCTGAAATTTGAATTTGGCAGCTCTAGCGGGAAATGTTGCTGGTAGCCGAACTGTCGCATCACACGCTCAGGCATGTGCCACTCAATAACTACCCAAGCTATCAATGGCACCTGTGCTAAATAAAGAGCTGATCCAGCAGTGCAAAGAGGTGACAGAATACCTAAGAGGTCAGCAAGGTATGGTGTCCATAACACCCGACTCTGTCGTAATGTGTCGATCTCATTACGATAAAATGAGACTGTATAAAATGGTGCATGACTGACGACACACCACCTGCCAATATAACGTGACACATGATTAGCAATTATATATTAGTACAAATAAAATGATAATTACATATTCAATTAGAGTTACCTGTATCCTAGTGGCCTCTGTATAAGCTGATGAGCTGGCAGCTGTCTGCTAGGGCGATCGATGTGTAGACGCTCACACGCCCAAATCTACAGTAGATGCATGCTTCCTTTGTTTTGATTATGCTTAAATTATTAATTAATTAATCATGTTTAATTTAAAAAAATCATTAACATAATACAAATTTAAATTTTTAAGTATAAACAACTTGTAAGTGGCACTGAAGTCTCATAGAATCAAGATGAAAATTTGAGAACAAATGTTATTGACATTAAAAAGATTTGAGATATAAATTTATGGTTCACTTTGAATAAGAAAAAATATAATTTTGCTTATTAGGACAATCACAGTGAGCACAACAATATGAGAGAGTAAGAGCTCTTGGTATTGAAGATGAAAAAAGGATAAAGGTGAAGCTAGAGTTCTAAACTTTTTGCGATTGATTTATTTTCATAAAGCTTAAGGGCAACAAAGAAGAAAGAAATTTGATTTAACTTGATTAACTTAAAATTGTGACTTATATTAGGTAAAATTTTAACAATAATAAGAGATATATTTTTAATTTTATTAAATAAAATTTTAATGATAATAAAAAAAATGAGATAGATATATCCATAAATTTTATTAAAAATATATAATATTAATAAATAAATTTAACATTAATATTAAATATATCTAATCTATCTTATATATCTTAGAAGTGTCTTGTATCTCAGAAATGTCCTAAAAGTGTCTCAGAAGTATTCTAGAAGTATCTCAGAAGTGTTCTAAGGTGTATCAAAGTGTCCTTGCATGTCCAAAAAGTGTCCTTTAATTTTTTTTTAATATTATTTTATTGTCCGACACGGTGTCCTCGTGTGTCCTCGAGTGTCCGTGTGTCTGACACGGACACGGCATGGTTCTTGAAGTGTCCATGCTTCATAGGTTATCACAAAATTCCTTTTTCTTGAAGAAAATTTTAAAACTCATTTGAAGTGTATTCTCCTCCCAAATTAGATTGGAAAACATTTACTTTGGTGCTAAATTGGGTTTTAATGATGCAAGCAAAGGATTTGAAAACAGTAAACACTTCAGATTGGACATGCAATAGATACACCCAAGTCCATACATTAGAATGCACTAATTCGAAAGGATTTTAAGACATGATTACCGCTATCAAAAAAAAAAAGGACATGGATTGCCATGAGAAAATGAAAGCTGTTTGCTTTTACCCAAACAACTAGAACAAGAAAAATCCTTCAATGAAATTAACTTGGTACAAATAGAACCATTTTCAACATTTTGCAAAGTTTATGGAAATTTGGATATCCTAACCTGATTTGTTTGTGCCAAAGGCTCCATGATTTGTTTGTTTCATGAAATGTGAAAAAAGGTGAAGGTTTTTTTCCCATTTATGACTTCCAGTTTCCTGGTCCTGTATGGAACAATGAGTAGAAGAGAATGAGACTTTGCAATCATTATCAACCAACTGACCAACAGAGTAAATTTGTTGATAAGTTTGGAATAAGTGAAACATCTTTGATGTTTAAAGTAGACGAGTTAATATTCCCAATGCCATTTATATCAAGATTGTTTCCATCAGCAACACTAATTGTATAAGATTTAGAATATGGAATCAAGTTTTGGAAGCTACCTGAAGAATTTGTCATATGATTTGATGCTCCAGAATCAATGTACCAATGTGTGGAGAGTCTTAGCAAAAATGTTCATAGTTGATAAAAGCCGTTTGAATCATCTGTTGAACAATTTGTTGAATTGATTCTGGGTTCATAGAAGATCCATTAGCAGAAGTTTGAGTTGATTCCAAAAGGGATGCTCCAGTTGAGTTAATGGTAGTATGAAACACCTTTGAAGCTTTTTGAGGTCATCGACTACATTCACTGGTAATATGCCCTCCCTTTTTACCTGCAAAATTTCTCGGAACATTTAGCAATATGCCCAGATTTTTGGCATGAATAACATTGAACTTCTTGCATATCTTGTGACTTGGAGCTGAAATGTGCAGCAAACCCAACATCTGAAATTTGTATTTCTGATTCTTGAGTAGCTTGAGATAGAATGTGTTGCTCCTCACGAGAAATACCTCGTAAAAATACATCTAGACTTGGAGCAAGTAATCTATGCATCAAATTTCCTCTAACAATATCAAATTCAGGCCTTAGCTTCATGAGAAATTGATCTCTCATGTTATTTTCTTGTAATTCACGGACAGCTGCAAGAGAATCTCGAGAAACTTTCTCCTACAAAATAGAGTTATATTCAAGGCACAAGTTCATGAAACTAGAATACTATTCATGGACAGTCTTAGTACCTAGAGTGTTCTTATTTATTTCAATTCCAAGGATACATTTTCGTGCAGAATTTATCTTGACAGTACAAATTTCTCAAAAAATTCCGCCTATCGACTGCAGTTTCATGCATTCTCAAATTGATCCCAATATGAGCATCAACTGTACTTAATGAAACCCCATAATTCTTGGCCCATAATAAAAACGCTTAGAAATTTCTCTGAAAATAATTTTTTTCCATTTAGACAGACAAGAATTACTGCCATTTTAATTTGAATATCCATGAAGGTAAATCCAAATTCACAAGGTAGAAGATAACAAAGAGAGTAGAAAGTTTTACAAAAGTCTGGGTGTATGATTTACCACTCTTAAGGAAGCCAAAGAAAAAGACCCATAGTCTCTAGAATAGCTCTAAATGCTCTGATACCATGCAAGAAATCATGACAAGAACAACAAAACATAAATGCCCAGAATTACCTTCTGTTTTCTGTTTTTGTATTACATGGATGGCTTCCCTATTTATGTACAACAAATCTTTTTGGGGGTTTTGGTACAATATTTTGGCTATCCCATTCGAAATGAAGCTGCCGTTTAAGCCCAACTAAATAATCACTTCGCTGATCAGATTTATATTTTACCTTACATCAATACCTCAAATCTTATTGTGGTGGAAGCCTTCTAGTAGATGGTGGTCATGCCAAACTTGATGAGCCACAACCAATGCAATAAGGTTACGCAAAATATATCAAGCATAGTTTTGGCATTCATTAGAGTTCACAGAATTGGACTGAATGATAAATTAACATTTTCAATTTTAACTGGAGCCTTAATCAAATTTTGTTGAAATCTATGGACTTCAAAGTGATATTTATGTTATCTTTCAAAAAATAAAGTGAAATTTATGTTGATTTAAGGTAATATTGACAGTTCCACAAAACACAAGGGCCCTTTATAAGTCACAAAGTTATAAGGTGACTTATGATTACCCTGTTGTTAGGAAATTCCATCAAAGGCTATTTTGTATCCAAACAGTTTCTTCCCTTCAGCTCATGGGTCTCTCTATGCTTCCCTATTGCTGCTATCTATGTCAACCTTTAAATCGGTACCCTGATGCTTCTCGGGCTAACATGAAACAATGGTTGCCTTTAAGATTTCTCTATGCTTCTCGCGTATCCTGCCTTGCGCATTTAGTAAATAACAAATCTGATGGTTTAATATGTACTTTCATGGTTTCTTTGTGCACTTTATGTAATTTTCTCGTGAATGCACACACAAGGTACAGCACGGATTGATCCAGACATGCTTGCATTTATATTGAGTTGATTTCCACATAGATCGGAAAAGAGTCAATTTAGAATGAATATAAGAAACTGTTGAGTTTTTTGAGACTTTTCAAGTGTGAAGGATCTAAAGGAAAATCATGTATCTGCTATAGTCAGTTTATGTCACTACTTTCAGGATTTCAGCTTGCTGACTTAGCATTTAGGTCAGGCTATTGGTTTAATTAGATTGGAATTTTTCAGTACAATAATAATAATTTTTAGCATGATCCATAATGACTAGGGAATAGCTTATTGAAATTTATTCTTTCTATTCCCTAATTATTTGTAAGCATCATAGAAATCTGGACTCCTAGTCTGTTTCTATTATCATAGGTGGGAGAATTCATTAATAGAATTGTTATTTCTAATATTATGAGTAGTCTGCTATATGACATAGGTGGTGAATACATGATTATCAGAAAATTTAGAAAACTGGCTGATAAGAAGATAGGATACAGGCCCAGCTAAAATTTCTTGTTTATAGAAACCACGCGTTAGTTTTGTTGATATATGTTCTGATCTTCAATTCACGCTATACTAGATCCAGTTGTAATTGGACGAGAATAACACATATTTTGGCTCGACTTTTCTTGTTTGATGCTGAAATAACTTTTATTAGTTAACAGGAACTTTTTCAAAAATTGGATGATAATATAATAAGAAAACCAGTAAAAAAGAAAGCTAGTAACCAGGAAAATAGAATACTGAATTCTAACCATGGTCTTGACAATGATATTTTTCATTGAAACATATGAACAAAAAAAAAAAAAACACATTATTCGGCTAAAGAGATTATTTTCCTTTCATTTAGTTCAAACCTTGATATCATTGTTGAGACTTTGTTGTTGTATCGATCCATTGGTTCAAAGGTGATATTGAAGGTCAAATACTCGTCATCTTTGTTATTAGGGCTCAATGTTTGGTGCCGAGCCATGAAGTCTTTCGAGGCATAAACATTGAAGTTGACACCCCAGCTATTTTAGTGAGGCTGAGCCTCAGATTCTCTCGAAGTATTAGAGTTGTAGGTTGATTGATGCCTTCACATCATTTTACGAGGCTTAATGTTGCAGCATCAAACTTTAGATTCTCTCGAAGTGTTTTTTTTTTTTGTATTCACAAAATATTTCCATTTGTTACTCTGCATTTTCGAAAATAAAAAACTGTTAATTTAAAACTCTGGGTTTACACCTTCAAAACCTGTAATTTTGGCTAGCTGAACCTCAGGAGTTGTGGTTTTGAAGGCGTTACTTGCCAAAACGAAATCTTGTAATAATTAACAATCTATGCAGTGCAAAAAGCAATTTACCCTCTGTTTTTTTTCTGGCAGGTCCCTTTGTTCGCAAACATGGATGAGCGGTTGCTGGACGCCATTTGCGAGCGGCTGAAACCGAGTCTCTGCACCGAGAGGACATACATCGTCAGGGAAGGCGACCCCGTCGACGAGATGCTCTTCATCATTCGCGGCCGGCTCGAGAGCGTGACCACAGACGGTGGCAGAAGCGGCTTCTTCAACCGCGGCATTCTCAAAGAGGGAGATTTCTGCGGCGAAGAGCTCCTCACCTGGGCTCTTGATCCGAAATCTGGAGCGAACCTCCCTTCCTCAACCAGAACAGTGAAGGCCTTGACTGAAGTGGAAGCCTTCGCGTTGATAGCTGATGAGCTTAAATTCGTCGCCAGTCAGTTCCGGCGTCTCCACAGCAGGCAAGTTCAGCACACATTTCGGCTCTACTCGCAGCAATGGAGGACGTGGGCGGCGTGCTTCATTCAAGCCGCGTGGCGGCGTTACTGCAAGAGAAAGCTCGCGGAGCTGCGGCGGAAGGAGGAGGAAGAGGAGGCCGGGATCGGAGATCTCGCCGGCTCGTCGGCCAGCCTCGGGGCGACGATATACGCGTCTCGCTTCGCAGCGAATGCTCTTCGAGGTTTGCATAAGTTCAGAAACAAAGGCGGCGGCGGCATGCAGCTGGTGAAAGTGCCAAAGCCTCCAGAGCCAGATTTCTCAGTTGATGAAGCTGATTGATTTTTACGTGCGTGACTTGATATATATTATCCAACAATTTGACAAATTTCACATCACACTTTTTATAATATATATATATATATATATATATGTACAAATTTTATGGTTTGTGAAATATAATTTATTTGTGAAATTATTCCTTTTAGCTTTTAGGGTGTTGCATGTGAATTTGTGTACAATGCTCATGGGCTGATTTTAATAGTCTTTGTGAAGGGTTTTGTGTACATATCAATTAACTATTGATATGTAATACATTTTACTTGCAAGGTTGAGAAATGATTTAATATTTTTAATTATTTGACTCGTGATATTATTTGTTTGGGTATGTTATATTCGGGCTTTTGAGGTAAACAACTGAGTCTACACCTTTCTGGATTTTAAATTTTAGCAATGTTGATTATCTAGGTTATATCTAGCTCATAAATTATTTAATTGGATGTATTTTAATATATTATGTCAAAAATTACTGTTAATTATATTTTTAAATAAATATGTATAATGATTACTATGTGTTCCTCTCTCTCTCTCTCTCTCTCTCTCCTTCCCTCCTACATAGGTCACAAGCGGTTGGCAATCGCCGCTGGTCGTGTTGGTATCTCTGGCCTGTGAGTGCGTGTGGTTGCTTGCTTGGACTATGCACACGCAAGTAGGTCGCAATGGCCTATGAGCAAGCATAGCTGCCGCATGTGCGAACAACCAGCATGTTACGACTAGCACGTAAACAAGCCACATCAGCCCTATGAGCGAGCATGGTTGTGCCAACCTGATGAGCGAGCATGGTCGTGCCATTCTTGTAAGCAAGCACGACTATGCACGACTGCTGTGCACCGGTGACCATTGTTTGCTCGTGTTGACTGCACATCGTCACTATGCATGCGTGCTAGCGTCCACATGGCAGGCATAGATAGAGTGAATGGAGAGAAGGTATTGTGTCTTTTTGTTACTATTTGATGGTCACAATAACAAGAAGGTCTAGACAAACAAATGAAAGTCCCAGAGAGTAAATTTAAAATTTTATTAACGTGAACTCAGTGGCTACCTCAGGGGTCGGATGTAATTTACCCTATTCTTTTTATGCATATTTGACATTTTTGTGAAACAAAAGTCTGGCTAATAATCCTTCAATTTTTCATTATCAAACTAGTTTCAAGATGATGTTTTTAAACTCGATAGTTTAAATACTTGATACTTCACCATTAGTTATGCAAATAAATGAAAAACTGAATGCACTGCTTAATATTTAAGGTTTATGTAGCTGTAGCATTGTGGTTATTTGAAGCTCTACTAATTTAGATTTTTTGTTCTCAATTATGCACCATGTGGCAAGATATTCTAATCTTTGCATATGTCTCTGATCTATATAGCAGGATATTATCATGTGCTGCTAATAAACATTTATTTAATAAACATTACAATAAAATAACTCTTTTTTGATGCCTTATATAGAGGGATTTTAGAATTCAATCACCTTAAAAGTTTTTTTATTGCCTAATTTTAGTTAATTCTTAAGTCCACTTCCTCTCGCCGGAGAATTCTTGAATTTAAATGGAGCGAAATTTAAATATCAATCATCGAACATCACTTATTGAGATCTAATAACTGTTATTTATTTTAGCATTTACATTTTTGTTAGAAATTGATTAGAGTTTGTTCATTCAATCGCAATTATATTAAAAATAATAAATAAATGAATGTACACAATTGAAATAACAACCCAACATTGCATATTAATTGGCAAAATTTTTCATTAAAAAAAAAACAAAACAAGTTAGAAAAATTCATATTTATCTTCGGGTCAGCGGCCCATTGACCCGACAGACCGATAATGCTCCTCAGTACGCCGTAATATTGCAGGACTGTCCGTCGACACGTGTCCGTCATAAAATAGCACGTGTCGTCCCATTCGGCCCATCCCATAGCCTGGACCGTACACAGTTTGCAACATTCCCTCCACTAGATGAGTGCCACGTGTACTAGGCACGATATTATAATAGTATTAAAATAGTCACGAGCAATTATCTTTTCTCCTCCTTTTCTTTATTCTTAGAAAAAAAAAAAAAAGAATCTTCCCGTAAAAAAAGGCCTCGAGCGTCACTGCTGCTTCTCTAGCTCCCTCAGGCCTCAGCCTCTCTCTCTCTCTCTCTCTCTCTCTCTCTCTCTCTCTCTCCCTCCCTCCGGCGAAGGCGGCGCCGAAGAAGGTAATCTCGTTGCTGTCTGTTTTCTGTATATCTATCTCTCTGGCTAGCTGGATCGCACTTCCAGACTACTTGGCTTGGTTTCTGTGGCGAGGAGTGAGGTACTGTACGAATCCACTTCTATAGCTTGTTGGAGGCCTTTCATGTGAGAAGCCCTAGCTGAGGATTTTGTATGATCGTAATTTTCGGAAATTAGGTGGTAATTTTGGTGAGCAGCGATTGTGAGGGTTCAAGGTTGATTATAGTCGTTGCAGAGCAGCTGCGGCAGGCGAATCCATGGGATCCAGCTCGGTGTTTCTCGAATTGATGCTTGGTGTTTATTTTCATGGCGGTGGGAGCTGAGAAATCCCACTGGCTTTCAGTTTTTAGCTGCTTTAGCTGCTGGTGTGTGGGGTTGGTGCTGGTTCGTGTTCAGTGGAAGATTATTCGTTTGTTTCTTGCCTTTTTTGTGTTTCCCGCGGTTACTTCTTCTTTTGACTAGTTTTTGGGCGTATTCGTTTTTTGGCTCTACGTTTGGGAGTGAAAAAGAATATTTCATAAAAGGCAGGATGTTGAATCTTAAATACCTCTTTATAGTTTTTTGGATAACATTATGCTTACCGTTCTTTCTTGGTATTGCTATAAATTTTTGACATACCATCTAGATTCAAATTATGACATTGTTGCTGCTTTTTCATTGTATCCCTATACTCACACAAACGTATATTGATGCATGTATATATGTGTGTGCATATATGAGAATGCCAATTGGATTGTGCCCTAAAACTGATCTTGATTGTGGTTCTTGTTGCAGGTTGTTTTGGAATTTTGCTGTTCTTCATTTAGACAATGCTCAAAACTGCTGGCTCTGGAGATTATTTTTCCTTGATTTGGAACACAATAGATGCCCTAGATTTTCTGTTCAGCCGGGCTTTCTTACATTGAATAACTGTTCTGACACTTTACACTTGTTATCATGTACTTCAGGGATCCATTAGATACTTCCAACGAATAAATGAACAGGGATCAGTTGTTTATCCTTTTGCTGTCAAACATCTTGACTGCTTGTGATAAATTATGAGCAAATAGATGATTTACCACCTTGTATTTCTCATGTCAATCGAAGGATTCCTTATTAAGCACTGAGCGACTCCCACTATGATGTTGAAAGATTGTTCTTTTTGAGCAAGTGTATCTGGTGATTATCTTTTAAGGCAAACAAAATAGTTTTTAAACCCAAGACTTACCATGGGAAGCAAATTTGTTGTGATATCTAATATATTTCTATCCCTTGGACCTGCAATCCTAATATCTATGGCATATATTGATCTCGGAAAATGGGTAGCTGCTATTGAGGGAGGCGCTCACTTTGGGTTTGACCTTGTGCTGCCGGTGCTGATTTTCAATTTCATTGCAATTCTCTGCCAATATCTTTCGGCCGGTATTAGTATGGTAACAGGGAAGAATCTTGCAGAGGTATTATCTTAATCATTCATCTTTTAGTTTGAGGAGGCGCATGGCATTATATTCATTGAACATTGTAGTTGCAGTAATTAATTACGTTCTCGCAGGTATTTTGTCCATTAGAAACATGCTATTTATGTGCTAAGCTTGCATACACTGCTTGTTTCTTACCTTTAGCTCTACTCAAGTTAACTTCAGTTATTTGAAGAGTTTGCTAAGCTTTTCTGGATCAATATCAGCAAATATTGTTGACTTCTAAGATGCATATTCTTTTCTTCACTAAACCTCCCATGAGCTTCCAACAACCTTGGCGTGACCTTGGGTACTGACATGCCAGGTTTTGAAAACCTGACTGATTTTTGGACTAGTAGAATGAAAAGTTCAAGATTTTACGGTCAACTAGGGTCGTACCAAGGTTGAAGCATTATAACGTAATAATCCAAAACTAATATTCATGACATAAGAAATAATATATTCCCTTGATGATGCAATAATTCAAAATTAGTATTTGTAAAATATAATAAATATTATATATTAATATGAAATATATATATAATTATTACATATGAAAACATAACTGATTGGTAACTCGGTCAGTTAACATCTTGTATCATTGTCAAAAAGTCTTGGATTTGAATCTTGGGAAGTGCAAAAGATTTTTTTTCCTGAATGAAAGATCCAACAAGATTGGTCAACATTATACCTTTCTCGGCCTTTTGGCTAAGATCAAGTATGGGAAGATTGGTCAACATTATTTCGGTTTGGTCACAGTTTGAGCTAGTTAAAAGCAATCTGAGCTAGGTGCCAGATTTAAGCCACACCCCAATAGCTAGATCACCAGCTCACTGTTGTACCGATCGGTTTGGTCTAGTGTGGTTTTTAAAACATTGCCAAGGAGCAAAGTTGAGAGAATTTGAGAATCCATGGATTTTCATGTCATGCTTATACATCGACAACAACAACAAAAACAAAAACAAAATCTTAATTTTATACTAGTTTGGCACCAAAACTTCTTTCACATTCAACTTTCTGGGCAAAGTAATGCGGATGGCGATTGCTTTGGACAGCAGACACTGGATGCTTGGGCCTCTTTAACAGGTGGTGGAAAGTTGAAAGCTTGTGAAATGACATTAATTCTTTACTTGCCACATCTAATGGAAGTTTGCTAATGCCCTATTACGAGATTGTGCAGAGAACCAGCCAATATCTCAACCATGCCATTCTCCATGATCAGTTATTCTAGTAAAAAAAAATGAAAAGTTGATTGGATGACTATTAGGCCTATCCCACTAACACAATTTTCTTTTAAATAGCTATATTAAAGGATAACAGTAGGGATAAGAAAAGAAAAGAGAGATATTGAAGTACCCCTAATCTTTCTTTTATAAGTTTCCTAGATGATAATTAGCCTTTTCTTGAAATGAGATGAGTAGAATAATGGTTCTATCTCATCAACTATAATTATATATAAGTAACATGGGCCAAGCTCATTACATTATTTATAATTATTCATTCATAATACATAGCACCCTCCCTCAAGTTGTGACATATATATCATACTGATCTTGTTATAAATATACGTGTCCTGAAGATCATTAAGAGGTTTAGTAAATATATCAACTAATTGCTATCCGGTACAAACATGACGCAAATCAATTGTTCTTTTCTGAAGCTCTAGACGGACAAAATGACAATTGATCGCAATATGTTTGGTTCATTCGTGAAAGATGGGATTGGAAACGATATTGCAAACTTGCTATCACACCCAAAAGAACTAAGTTTATCAAGAACAAATCCCAACTTAGCCATAAGATGACGGAGCCATAATAGTTGTGAAGTAATAAGAGTTGTACAGCATGATACTCTACTTCAACACTGTTACGAGCAACTTCTTATTTCTTGCTTTTCCACGAAATTAAATTTCCTCCTACAAACACTGAGTAACCAGAAGTAGCCCTTCTGGTAATGGGGCAACCCCAATTTGCATCAGTATGAGACTCCACTCTGGTATGTCTATGGCCACTGAAGGTAATTTCTTTCTAGAATTACCTTATAGGTACCATAGAATTCTCATCACAGCATTCTAGTGAGGCTTCCTTGGTGCTTTCATAAACTGACCAACTACACGCACTACAAAGGCAATGTCGGGTCTAGTTATGGTAGTTAAGTAGTTCAACTTGCCGACTATTCTTAGCGGGAGGCAAGTTTACCTTAGCATTCATAGGAGATTCCACTTCTCTTGACTGTCATGCTAGTCTTAGCCAATACATCAAGCACATACTTTCTCTATGACAACAGTATACTATTCCTCTTTCTAGCAATGCTAAGGAAATAGTGCAACTCTCCCAAATCTTGTCTCGAAGTTGTTGACAAGGAACTTCTTAAGGGCTGTAATACCTTGTGTATCATCTCCAATCACTACAATATCATCAACATATACTACTAAAAAAAATAACTCCTGAGGTGGATCGATGATGTAACACAGTATGATTTTTTGTGACTGCTTGAGGCCAAAATTTTGAACCACTTGCCTGAATTTACTAAACCAAGCTCTAAAGGATTGTTTAAAACCATACAGAGATCTATGAAGACGACACACTTTCACCTCCTGAGTAATAAACCCAGTGGTTGCTCCATGCAAGCCTCTTCATCTAAATCACCATACAGGAATGCATTCCTGAAATTTAATTGGCAAAGTGGTCAAGAATATGTAGCAGCTAATGAGAGAAATAGTCTGATAGAAGCCATTTTTGTGACAGGAGAAAAGGTCTCAAAGTAGTCCATATCATATGTCTAAGTATAGCCTTTTGCTACTAATCTAACCTCTAGGTGTGCTACTATATTATCGAGAACTTTTATCACATATACCCATCTACGACCAATAGCTTGCTTTCCTTGAGAAAGATCAACTAAAACTCAGGTGTGATTTTTATGCAGAGCTTGCATCTCTTTTGTCATGGCTTGGTTTCAACCTTTATGTTGTAAGGCAACATAGTTTAAGTTAGCAGTAAAGGCCTGTAAGCTCATCCGTACACCCTTATAATTATGTGTATTTGAGGGGTTATCACAACAAGTCTTATAGCTTTCTTGATAGCAATAGGCAAATTGTCATCACCTTGATCAGTCAACGATAAGACTGACTCTGTAGAGGACATATGAGCGGGATCATGCTCAAGCAAATTAGCTCTTGAATCCTTATGCCCAAGCTCAAATATAAAGGGACTATCATAAATAAGAATTTGTTTAGAAGAGCTTGAAGAATCAGATGCACTAGTTGAGACTGGAGTAGGATCTTTTGTAAATAATTGTTGTGTCTCAATGAAAGTCACATGACGGGAGACAATGATATGCCTTAAAGAAGGGGAATAACATTTATACCCCCTTAGAAATTTTATAGTTGCTTTGAAGGCACGAGGATTAAGTTTTGAAACTTGAAGACGATCATAATGAATATAGTAGGTACAACCAAAATTTTAGGGGGTAAGCCAAATAAGCACCGATCAGGAAAAAGAAAGCTATCAAGTGTTTTACCTCCGAGGGTGGTTAAAGGCATACGATTTATCAGATAACAAGTAGTAAAAATTGCTTTACCTTAGATATCTTTGAAACATTCATTTGGAAGAGCAAAGCTCTTGCATTTTTCATAAAGTGTTTCTTTTTATGTTCTACGACACTTTTTTGTTGGGGTGTTCCAGCACAAGACAACTTAGGAAAAATTTCATGCTCACAAAGAAATTATTGGAATGAATTAGAAAGATGTTCTCTACCTTGATCAAACTGTAATGCATAAATATTTTTGCCAAACTGAGTTAGAATAGTAGAATAAAACTTAGTAAAAATGGAAAATAACTCGAAACTATTTTTCATCAAATATACAAATGTCATACGAGTATAATCAAATATAGCATAATATCGATAACCAACATGAGTCATAATGGGACAAGGTCCCCAAACATCAGAATGAATAAGCTAAAATGAGGTAGTAGTCTGTAAACTGACACTAGAAGTAAGTGGAGCATGACAATGCTTTGCATACTGACAAGACTCGCAATCTAATACAAATTTAGACTGAAAATGGGAAAATAACAATTTCAAAATAGTTAAAGATGACTTAGATGCTTGTGGATCTCAAGAAGACTGGTCACTGAAGTAACCACGGCTGGTCAAATAGAGGAATCAAGTTGATGGATGCCTTTGCTCACTTATCCTCTACCAATAATCTACTGCATCAAAAAATCCTGAAAAACACAATAGAAAGGGAAGAGTGTCACTGAGCAATTCAAATTCTTTGTAATCAGACTAACTGATAGAAGATTAAATGTTATCTTGGATGTATACAAATCAGACTTCAAAGAAATGCCTGAAGTGGGTGTGTAGATCCACGTCCACAACATCCAAAATAGAACCATTCGCCACAATGAACTATGTAAATGAGAAGAGAACTGATAATCAGCAAGTTCACTTCTATTACCTATCATATGCTTACCTGCACCTGAATCAATTATCTAAGATGAAGCAGGAACAACGGCAAAGGAAATATCAGTCTGGCCAGCCGAGGTATGAGGAGAGAAGGCTCTGCCACATGCTTGAAACTCTATAAACTTTTCGTACCCCTCAAGATTCATAGTCACAGTCCTCTTGTCTACGGTTGTAGCTGGAGACTTAGTAACAACAGGAGTTGGAGTGCAAAATGGTAATTGGCTACTCTGAGTTGCTAACCACTTCTTGTAATAGTGCTGGAGGTGACCTTGAATCCCATGGTAATTGCATGTGAGAGTCTCTCGCCCCCTTCCCTATACCTCAACCACCACGATGGCCTCCATGTCCACCACCATGGACTGTATATAGGCCTGCTCTCTCAGAAGTCTCAAGTATGGAGTTGCACTTGGTTTCTTCCCTAGTGGGAGTTTCTCGATGAGAACAATGGACGGTCGTGATCTCGTGTAAGGGAGACGAGACCGGTTTGCACAACGATTCAGTTTGGATAGTGGAATTGTGAAAGGAAGAAAAAAGAGAGGAAAAACAGATAATTTACATAAAAATATTAGAAGGGAAAAAAAAACACATGCCACTTGGAGTTAAAAAAGAACGTGTTGCTATTATTAGGAAAAAGTTCCTTGAGGGATTACAAAAAACACAGATGTAGAGTTTCGACTAGGAGAACTTGTTAGAGAATGTGAATGTAAACCTTTGTGAATCTGGCTAAAGCCCATGGTCATCTCCTCTATTTATAGTTAGAGAATGGCATTGATAATGGATGATGATTGGCTATTCCCTTAACTTCTAGTCAATTGTGACCAAAGAATTAGTTAGCGGCAAACGGAGGATTACCACGTGTACTTTTGGAAGCCTCGATGATTGCGTGAACTGCTAGTAGCTGGAGTAGTGCTTTGGAGTAGCAATACCATGACTAGATGAGTGTCCATTCTCATTGTATGGCTACGAACTGAGTACTACAATTAACTATTGAACAACTTGAGCACTCTACGTTGTCATCAGATGGAGCAAGCCTCGGAACATATCCAATCAGAATAGATATATTTAAGCACTTCAATCGAAGTAGATGTGCTGAGACTCCCCAGGTTGGAACAAACATGTCAGGTTACTATTTATCGAGATATAATATGTCGAGACAAGATCCAAATTCTCCTTATTAGTTTCGAGAAAATTTAGATTAGCATGTGAAGTTTTTAGAATATCTAGAGTAGGAACATAATAATAATACAAATATAAATCAATAAACAAGATTGTAAGGGTGTTTTATGTTTCCTAGCCTTTGAAAGGATCTTATTACAGACTAGATAGTTCATTATTTTACAAATAAGAAAACATAAAGTTGACATAGTAAAAGGCCAAGACATGCCACTAAGTTTTAGGTGGATCCGTCCTACTTTGGATTCTTCTGCTTAAGATCTGAGATTATTAAACAAAAGAATTAATTAGAGGCAGCTAGTAAATGGTTACACCAAAGTATAAATGCAAGATATATATCAGTAGTAATAATAATAAGGGGGCCAGGGAATGATCTCAAGTGGATCTGCTGTAACATAAATAAGTTAATCTACACAAGGGAAGTATGTAATATACAGATTTAAAATATCAAATTTATCCATTAAAGTTAAATCATACTAAGAATAGGGGCTAGTGTCTCAATACAGATTAGCGGCCAAATAGAATAAAATAAATCCGCGAAAATGGTATGAGTCTAACCCTTATGTGATGCCAAAACATTCAAAGATGTAGCTTAAAAAAAATTGGATCCTATCACAGACTATTAGAAATGGCCACGAAGGCCACAAAACAATTCTCAAAATTGATATTTAGGTATTGTCCCTTATCAGTTTATAGTTAAATATTTATTATGAAGTATTTTTAAGTTTATAAATGTAGTAGAATATAGGGCAAAATATAAAGCCATAGAATAAGTGGAATTCTAATTGCAATTGTTTTGCATATTTATATGATATCCCGTAATATTCATCTTTAGGCTTATAGGATAAATTGGTATTTTGTAACTATACTTTGCTTTATCTGTTCTATGTGTATTCATTATACTTGAGGTGAGATGAAACTTACTTCACCTTAACATGATGGATTTGAATAGTGAAATGAAAGTAAAATGAATAATTACATTTAGAAGCCCTTCTTCAACCATAATGAAGTTGTGACAATGGCTTTATTTTTACGACTGTTTTAATTTAAACATGTTTAATTCGAAATAACTTATCAGTGGATTATGTAGAAATTTAACTTATAAAATGTAATCTAGTTTGCGCATTTAAGTAATAAATATCTCGTAAAAATCTCATCATCAATTCATTTTGAAGGTATCGAAAATACAAGTTGGTTTGGTTTTCGTCGACTGTTCAGGGACTTATTTATAGGACTAAAGAGAAATTAATTTAAGACATGAGGACATTGTTGTGAGATAGGCTGACAATTTAGAGTGCTAGAGTTTTAGTGTATTATCTTATGATATAATATTATCCATCTGAGAGACTATGGGAGTAATATGATTATAAATATGCGCTTTTATATTAAGGTCCTTCGTGTTCCCAACAAGTATATGTTGGTCCAAAATAATTTTAACTTTGTAATATTTTCATTATTTTTTTTTTAATTTAGGTATTTCTTAAATGGGTTATTACATGTTCAGTTGAACTGAGCATGTCGTAATATCTTGTGTCAAAGTATATACGGTGAGGCCGATGCACTCATATCTCAGGTGCATCATGCATTGTCTATGGGTATATCAAGTCATAAGGAATCTAGCTGGATAAAGGGATTATCGCAGTAGTTGATACCTTGGTGTTGATATGCCAGGACCAAAAGGCTGTGTAGGACTTGATCAATTGGCACTTGCCTGTTGAAACCATTGAAGAGGCAGGACTTGGAGAAATTCTACCATTGCACATTTTGGTATCAATGATATCCGCATGGACATCTAAGAATAGTGTGATAACTCTGTTGTAAACATGCATATAGAATATAGTCTATATAGTCTCTGAAGATATATAGAATATATTGTCACAGGAGTAATAGATACGCTTTTTATGCTTTTGATAATTTCCAGTTACTTGTTATTACATGTATAATATTTAGTATGTGTGAACAATTTTTGGTGGGACGCTCCTATTATGAGCTAAGATAAGTCGTGTGCCCTTGTTTTTCTCGCAAAAAGATTTGCAGTGAGGAATATTGCAGAATGGCATGCATACTGCTGGGAGTGCTAGCAGAAGTATCGATGATAATTTCAGATTTCACCATGGTATGCTTTTGATAAAATTTTCTTTATGTTCTTCCAATCTTTATGTAATGAGAACTGCAGCCACTTGACTGGCAACTTTTTTTTATTATTTTTCATTTTTTTAATTTTCTTGACTGGCTTAATATATTTCTATTCAAATGGCAGGTACTTGGTATTGCTCATGGACTGAGTCTTTTATTTGATATGGACTTTTTCTCGTGCATCTGTGTTGCAATAATTGGTGCTTTCCTACTTCCATTTTTACTTACTCTCTTGGTAATTTTTGTCTACTTATGATTTTTACAGTTATCACTTGGAAGTAAAAAAACATAAACTCATTCTGATGGATGGCAAAAATTTGAATGGCAGGACAACCGCATGTTTGAAGCGGTTTATGTGAGCATAGGAGGGTTATCTTTGCTTTTTTATGTGTTTGGTGTATTGATTAGTCAACCTGAGGTCCCAGTGATAACAGATGAGATTTTCCCCAAATTAACTGGGGAGAATGCATACTCGCTAATGGCTCTTCTTGGAGCAAATATAATGGCTCACAATTTCTATGTGCACTCTTCAATTGTACAGGTAAATGTGCTCAAGGTTTTATTACTGGAGATTTATTATCTTGGATGACTGTAGAAAAAGAGGTATTAAATTTCTATAAACCTAGCTATGCTGAAGATCCTACTATTAGGCAAGAGGATGTTACTAGCAATCTAGTTGGGTATGATTGAAATAATAATAATAGAAGCAAGAAAAGAAACTAAGGTGTTAAATAGACTGGAAGATCAGCTAGAAGTCAACAAATTTAATTGGTCTAGGTGTGTACAATGAAGAAAGGAAGGCTAGGAGATACATCTAATGTTAAAGGAATATCAGTGTGAGTAGAATTATTGAATGTAAAAGCTAAGGTATTATACGAAAAGTATGACACTAGTTTTTAGTAATTTTGAAAGGAAGGATTCCAGTGTAAAACTGACCGCTTTGGACTGTATTGGTCATAGGGGTGGCAATTTGTACCCGTACCCGATAAACCCGCCCCGACCCGCCCCTAATGGGACGGGTATGGGTACTCAAATTTACCCGGAACACCCGCCCCGCCCCGTTATGAAATGGGGCGGGTTCGGGTATGAATCATATAGACCCGCCCCGCCCCGTACCCGATTTAATAAATTTAAAAATTTTAAAAATTTTAAAATTTAATACCTAAATAAAAATAGTACTTTGGAAAGAGAATGCATGTACTTTTTACTGTAAAGTTTTTCTTACTTGTGATAGTTGACATTTTCAGTTGCTCTTAAATCAATTGATACATGTTGCCTGTAAGGGTCTTATAACTACCTCATATTTGATTTTCTCTTTAATTGTCACATGCTTGCTTTATATAGAAATTTATGCTAAGAAAGTTGCCAATTTGAAGAATTTATATGAAAGTTATTTATTATTCCTGATTTTGTTACATATATTTACATACAAGGAATGGTTTCTATAGAAAATGTCACTAACACCATGTGATTACGATTTTTGTTGTTTCAAATAGAATAAAATAATTCGATTTTCATTAACTGAGTGAGGAAACGGGGCGGGGCGGGGCGGGTACGGGTTTATGAAAATTAGAAGCGGGGCGGGGCGGGGCAGGACAAAAACGGGTATGGGGCGGGGCAGGACAAAAACGGGTATGGGGCGGGTATGGGTAATGAATGATATATAGTGGGGCGGGTATGGGTATTTATAAACCCGACCCAAACCCGCTCCGTTGCCATTCCTAATTGGTCACTCTCTTAACAAATGATACGGAATGGAAGTTGGTGTAATTACAATGTTTGTGTATCTTTGTGTCAATACATACTTTCATTGGGACTGATTTTAAAAGGACCTCGTGAGTTATTCCAGCCCCTGTCAAAGTGAACCTTTAACTATTGCAAAATCTTATAATAAACCCTTGATATTTTTCTCACTTCGCCAGCTCTCATTGATGTACTCCAACCTACATGGTCGACTCTCCACATTCCCCACCATCCTAATGACAATAATAAGAAGCTAAACAAAGAAATAGCACGTTTTCAAAAACCAGCAAAAGTCAATTTGAGAGTCCTTGCGTGCTTGAGGAACTGTTCATATTATTTACTGCTGCTATCTATTGGTACCTAAATATCTCATGTATTTCCTTCTTCTTGTGTGAATTTGATGTTTCAGTAAATAAGTTAATTAGTGGAGCAAGTTATACGCTGTTCTCGTGGATGCTCAAAACTGTCTTGTACAATAATTTTATTGCAATGTTAATTTATGGGCACATTGCGTTAATTCGACATCAAAGATATGCTTTCTGGTATTCTAAACATTTTATCTTTTTATCGATATGCAGCAACAGAGGAGGCTATCAAATGTTTCCACGGAGGCTTTATTTCATGACCATCTCTTTGCCATTGTCTTCATATTTACTGCTATATTTCTGGTGAATTATGTGCTAATAACATCTGCAGCAGCAGTATTCGGCAGTGCAGATCTTCTAGCACCCAACTTTCAAGATCTTTCTAGTGTGATGGAACAGGTTCTTATTCTATCCTTTTTACATTACATTCTTATTTGTTCTTGTTATGACATTGTATTATTTTATCATCAAGAGCGTTCATTACTAAATGAAATTATCAATACTTTTTTTCTAAGTATGTCATTGTTGTGTTAAGTTTCCATTGCAGGGGAAATGAAGCTATATATTCACTAGTTTTGGATGTTTATATATGAAAAAACATGGCTGATATTTTAGAATTTGGATTGGCCAACTTCTGGAATACTTGAATTCATATACAATAATTGAGACGTACCAGTTTGTGTAGCATTGTTTATAACATGAGCATGCTCCCATGGAGTTGTTGTGACCGGTGAGTTAGACAATAGTTGAATGGAGTTGATTTATTAGATCTTATTTATGCTGATCTTGGATAGCAAGGCAAATGTAAGCATCTTATTTTACTTGTATTGTATCTCAACCATGTAGATTACTTTGCTTGGGATTGAGGCTTTGTTATTGTCATTTTTGCTGCTGCCTAAATCCATAATGATTGAAGCTTATTTTGTGCTTCCATGGTGATGGGATACGCATAGAAAATTGTCCCATGTTAAATGTTCGACACAAGTTATGGTGTTAATATACAATTGAAAATCCTTATCCGTTGGCCTAAGCTTTTTCATCAATTGTATATTGGGCCCAACGTGAGCCCCTCTTTGGTAATTCCCCTCACATGGCAATCTATGAAGCACCGATATTTCATGAAGCCTGACGTATCCGTATCGTATCTGTATCAGATGCTGATACTTCTCGATACTCCATCGATACGTTTTTTATTTTTTAAAAATTCAATACTTACCCGATACATTTCTGATACTTCCTCGATACTTTTTGATATTTCTAATTAGAAAAAAAATATTAAAATAATCGGTTCGACCCACACGATAAAAAAATAAAAAATATCTCATACATAAAACACAACTCATGCATAGATTCAATGTTAAAATTAAGAGAGATATACTACGCTATGCAATTGGGATTACAAAAAGTTTTACATGCGCTAGTGTTTCGACAATAGAAAAAAGATTTGGTATTCGCAAGTAGACGGCAATGTGCCGTCTACTTTAGCTAACCTTTTTTATAATCTTACACATATTAGTAGCGTTTTTACTTTTTTTATCTTAATTGATATTATCTTTACTTCTATTGGACGCTGATCACATTTGTTTTACCTTAATCAAGCTTATGTTGCCGAAGAGATAAAAATTTGGTCTTTTTATTATCTATTTATTTAGTCAAAGACTTAAAGAGAAAACATATATATACTTTAATCACGTTAGTATATCTTGGTTTATGTCACAATATTTGTATTATTAATTGTATCTCGTTTGAGTTAAGCTAATCGATTGAATCGAATTTAAATTGAAAATGAAACTAGTCTACTGATGTATATATTATACAAACTCTTATTTCATGTAAATAATCTGATAGGTTGGGAAGTAATTAAACAAATTTTATGATATAATTTTAAATTTAAAATATTTAAAAAATCAAAAATTAAAAGATTTTTTTATTTTTTCAAGTTAAATTATCCATAGTTTTTCTTTAAGTGATATAAAAAATGTTTAAAAAAATATAGTTAATTTGAAGAAAATTTAAAAGATATTTTTAAATTTATAGCAACAATTTGTATAAGTTATTCTCATCTACCATAGAACTATATCTTAAATATAAAAATAAGCATATATAATAATTGTATCCTGATTTTCCGTATCCTACTTTTTTTAAGTTTGTTGTATCGTCGTATCCGTATCGTATCGTATCGTTGTATCGTACTCGTGCTTCGTAGATGACAATTAGAAATGGTTATATTGGAATGGTGGCTAATTAAAGATTGTAGCTGCTAAATTTTATTTTTTGTTGACCTTTTCCATGGTAGCTGATAATTTGATGGCGTGTAGTGATTGTTTAGCCATTTATTCTGTTGTTCTAATGATCTGTAGTTATTGTTGTCCTGGTGGTGCATTTATGATGCAATTACCCAGAGTGATTTATTATGAAATCTTGAAGCTTCATGCGCATCTTGCAGATATTTAAGAATCCCGTAGCTCCAGCTGCACTTCTTTTGGTTCTTTTCTTCTCTTGTCAAATCACAGCATTCACTAGGAATATTGGCGAGCAAGTAATTCTGCAACATCTTTTTGGTTCCGATCTATCCGTTCTGGCTCATCACATGTTGGTAAAATCCCTTGCTGCCATTTTGGCCTTTTTCTGTGCAAGAACAGCCGGTGCTGAAGGGATCTACGAGTCATTTATGGTCTGTCAAATTATACTTGGCATGCTTCTTCCATCCTCTTCTATTCCTCTATTTCGTGTGGCATCATCTCGGTCTTTAATGGGTTCTTTCAAAACATCCTGGTACACGGAGATGTTGGCTCTTTTAGCATTTCTTGGAATGCTTGGAACTAATGTTTTCTTTATTGCAGAAATATTGTTTGATAATAGCAGATGGGTAGCTAATCTGAGGGAAAGCAACGGGAGAAGCACCATTATCCTGTATGCTTTTCTTCTTCTCGGTGTCACATCCATCTGTGTGACATTTTACTTAGCAGTTACACCTTTAAAGTCTGCAAGCAGTAAGTCTGATATGCAGATCTATGTCAGTAATTCTCAGAAAGATCTGCCAGCACTTTCTGATGGTATAGCTGAAGATAATCTTGAAATGATTAAATGTTATGAAGATCAGGATTATGTGGCAGAAGTTACTTATGAGAAGTCAGTGGAGAGCCTGTCTGATAAGTCAATAATAGAGTACAACCCTGATATGCAGGTTGCCGTTGATTCTGAGGTAGACTTGCAGCATTCTGCTTACGGGTCTAATCCTCCTCTTAGCATCACCTCTGCAACTCATTTTCCAGAAGGTACGACCCCCACTGAAGGACATTTAGATATTGAATATAAAAGTTCTGCACGACACTTTCCATGTGAAGTTACCATCTCACAAGTTAAATCTGAGGAACCTGTTGCAACAGTTGTGACATCAGAACCAGACATACGCACTGAAAGGAATAATGATGAAGGGGATGCTTTAGAGAATGAATCTCTTAAAAGTTCTATTCCTTCATTGAACTCTGAAGGCCCTAGATCTCCTAATATTGTCAAGGGAATGAGCAAAGATTGTGGAAATGGCAGTGGTAGTCTTTCAAAATTATTAGGGCTTGGACGTGCAGGTCGACGCCAGTTGACTGTCATTTTGGATGAGTTTTGGGGAAATCTTTTTGATTTCCATGGGAAGCTAACTCAAGACGCTAGTTCTAATAGACTAGACATACTGTTAGGATTAGATTTAAATATGGCCAGCTCTGGAAAAGCAGATGCCACAGCTGCTGAATCCTCTAGTGTTTTGTTTCCAGATGCTGACAAGGGACAATATTTCCAAACAGATTTGAGGGACTACAGCTCCCCAAGGCAAAAGAAAGTTCAAGGTGCAGATTTTCCTTTCAATATTCAAGTGGGGACCTCATCTTGGTCCCAGAACATGCAACAAGCGGAAGCACATATCCGGAATTCTTGTAGCAACATGTTTGACCCTACTGAAAGGAGCTATTCTAGTTTGCATCTGCCTCTGGGTTCAGATAATAGGGATTACCAACCAGCAACCATTCATGGCTATCAGATAGCTTCCTATCTCAGAGGGATCAGTACAAGTAGGTCTCCTGCTATATGCTCGCCAAGCCTTCCGCCAACCAACAAGTTTTCTACATCTTATGTTTCTTCTCTAAGGGATCAAGTGATGTATGGCCACAGTCAGACTGATTTAGGATCCTTAGAGACATCTAGCCTGCAAATTCCGGCTTTATCGAGAATAAATACAGTTCAGGTTGAAAGGCCACACTATGAGCCGTCCTTGATGGAACCTAGCGAGCATTCTGTTTCTTCTTCTTACACCAAAAAATATCACAGTTCACCTGATATTTCTGCAATCATTGCATCAGCTAGGAACTCATACTTGAATGAGGGGAAGAAGCAGAGCATTCCTATTGGTCCTCGAACATCGTTTGACAAGATTTTATCTGAACAATCGCGATATTTGAACCCTTTGTCAAGAGGAGCCCCATTAGCATTTGATGAGCTCTCCCCATCTAACATTCAGCGAGATGTTTTTCCACTAAAGCAGAGTTTGAATCAAGAAACCAGATCTCTTTTCTCTAGACAGCCATTTGAGGAACTGCTTGGCATGGTGAGAAGGGATCAAGGTTGTGGGGGCCAAGGAGCTGCAAGCAAGCCGAGTATCACAGCTGAGGAGACTTTCCCTTATGCAGAGTCAGAAGCTAAATTACTTCATTCTCTAAGAATTTGTATCATGAAGCTGCTGAATTTGGACGGATCAGATTGGCTATTTAGCAAGAGTGGTGGGCCTGATGAGGAGCTGATTGATCAAGTTGCTGTAGCAGAGAAATGCCTGCATCTAGAGAAGAATGAGATTAGTCTATTGCCTAATTGCGGAGATGTTTGTGTCTGGAGGGCAGCACTCGTTGTAAGTTTTGGGGTGTGGTGCATTAGGCGTATTCTAGATCTCTCACTTGTGGAGAGCAGGCCAGAGCTCTGGGGAAAATATACTTACGTTCTCAATCGACTTCAGGTAAACTTGAAGTTATCAACAAAAAGATATTCATTTCATACTGCAAATCACATGCAAAACTTAAAATTGTATAGAAAGTTACATCTGAAAAGGAAATTGATTATCTTAAGTTCTGCCGGACTTAACGTTCGTAAAAACATGCTGGCTTTTTCTTTATTTATTTCTTGTTGCTTGTTGCAGATAGATAAGTTTGTTTTATTTTTACCTATAGTAGCAACGCTTGTGTTGTTATTTTCTGTGAACCTCTGGAAGCTACTGCATCCTTTCTTCATATAAGTTTATTTTGGCTACTATATTTTAAATGAACTACGGTACATGTGCTTTTTACTTCTCAAAAATGATTTAGATAATTATACTGATAATAGCATGGAAAAGATTGCCTTTATTTCTTGACAATGTGAATTTTATGAGAATTTATCATATCTTAGCCCAAGTATCCTTTTGGGTTTGTTTATTCGCACTTATTGCACTAGTTCTATGTATATGGACCACAACGTCAGGCCAGGCTGTACAAACTGTCTTTAATCTAAAGGTATAATAATTATATAATGTTGCAAGATTTTGGCTGGTACTAATACGAAGGGATTTTATGAACTTGGGAATCATTGTACTTTGTTCCATTTGTACTATGATCATCTGGTTAGGTTGTGATTTTTCTTTGGTTAGATGGATTGGCATTGGTCCTTTTTTTATATATATAATGAGAAATTAGTTTTCAATCAGCATTTCTTATTTGTGAAAATTGTGATTCATGTAACTTGTTAAGTCTCTGATTACCAAATGTCCTAAAAGCTTAAGCTTATAGGTCATGTCTCAGGAATAATTTTATATTCTAATACGCTCCCGCATGTGCAAGTTTATTTATTTTGCAGTGTGGAGTTCAACATATATATAGTTTTTAACCTTTTAATGGAGATAAATGGGAGTTACCAGAGTTTAAACTTGAGACCCCCTGGCTCTAATACCATGTTAAGTTTTTGGTCACTAATTGACCTAAAAGCTTAAGCTTATAGGTCATGACCTAGGAATAATTTTATATCCAAACTGTTGTATTCTTAAATCTTGTTACTCCTGCGGATTATTGCAGGGGATAATTGTGCCTGCATTCCTCAAGTCTCGACAACCCCTGAAGCCCTGTACCTGCATTGATATGTCAGTAAAATGCTTGACAAACTTCAATTCCCAATTAAAGAATTGGACTCCACCTGTTGTGGAGAAACGTGGTGAAAGTTCATTAACCACTGCATCTATGATCCTTGAGCTGATCAAGGATGTTGAAACTGCAGTTTCTGGTCGCAAGGGTCGGACAGGCACGGCTGCCGGTGATGTTGCCTTTCCCAAAGGGAAAGAGAACTTAGCGTCAGTGCTAAAACGCTACAAAAGACGGCTATTAAGCAAACCACAAGGATCCCATGAAGGAACATCTGTGAGAAAGGCCTCCTCTTCTTCTTCTTCAAGTTTATTATAGCAAACTGCAGGAAAACAAACATAGTGATCCTCTTTTTTTATTATTTTTTTTTTAATTTCTCCATGTTTATGATAATTTCAAACTATCTTGTTTGGTATAAGTCGGCATATCACAAATACATTCAATGCACGTCTGTTATCAAATGTATGTGCACGTATGAAATTCGACTTATGCCAGATATCATTATTTTGAAATTAGAATGGGCATGGTGTATTTTTTTCAAAAATATCAAGAGGATCATTTTGAAACTTAACCTGCAAACTGCAGCTAGTTGCTGGCTTCCTTATCGTCATTCTTTTTCGTTGAAAAACGTTTTAGGGTTGCAGTTGACACGACTCTCACGTGTATGTTGTGAGGGAAATCTGTAAAATTTCAACTGAAATGGGCCGAAGGATGCAAAACGTACGATCACTATCTTATTCTTGAGTGATGCATCTCTTATTCGTAAGTATCCTCTTCCTATTTTGTTCCACTTCTGTTTCATAATTGAAAATTTGGGGTAAACTTGTTTCTTTTTTCAGTCAGACCTGGTGCTTAATACCTTTTGGTGCGTTTTGTTTATCATGATCTTTGCGATTCTGCTATAAATCGTCCAAATTTTGTGTTAGCTGGTTATTATTGTTTTCAAATTCTTGCACGGAAGTTGGTTAAAAATTGTACATGACAAAAATCTGCATCAATAAATAGGTTTAAAAAATCTTCTTTTTTTACTTGTATTAAGTCCATGATATATCATACTACATCCACTGCATCATTATCTACAATATTGCAACCTGCTCTTGACTGATAAAAAACATATTTCTTTAAAGATTTCTTTTATGAAATTCCTTTAAAAGACTATGATATGAAGATAATTGACGAAAAGTAACTTTTAAAACATTTTATAAAATTTTAATAATTTGTATATATGTGATGAGATTTTAGTGCCATACAATTTCCCAAAAAGAGAAAACCAAAAAATATGATCATTTAATATGACTTTAGCTTCATTACCTCTCACAAAGTTGCATTAAATAGCGTAAGGAGAAAGATGCATTTAAATAGTAAAACTTTTTGATTTTCTTGTTGCAGTATTGAAGAAAATGTTAGTGACAACATTTATCAGCCAGGACATCTCTAGGATCACAATCTGCCATAGTTTTGAATTGTAGGGCTAATTAAGGTGTGCACGATGAGTCCATAACCTATCATTGAATTTGGATTTGGCCAAAAGGAAAATGAAAATAAATAAGGTAGAAAAAATTATACAGAAAGATTAGATAAATTGTGGTCACCACCATAGGTTGCACCAAAAGAAGAAGAAAAGACTTTAAGCTGACCCCAAAAAATTTAAACAAATCTATTGATGATGAGCCATTAGATTACCACAATGCAACTTAATAGTGGCATTAAGGCCTGTCAACATAGCAGTATTTAAGTAAACCTTTTGAATACATCTGCAAGAAATTTTTGAAAAAGGAACAGAATCAATAAGAATGAGAAATTTTTAAAATGGCACCTGCATTATTTGCAGTACATATTAGTAGAAAATCTACATTAATAAGAATGAGAATCAATAGAAATTGTTACTAAAATATTTAAAGCAAGAAAGGAAAATCTTACCGCCGCAATAGTAGCTGTAGAGATTAGTGTTATGAAATGCTCATAAGCAATACGCTCAAAACCATCCATCACACATTCATGTGCATGTTCAAATCACTGTTCTCAACCTGCAGATAAAACCAATAGTTATGCAAATTGGACAATAAATCTTTTACATGGTGAACGGAGCGAAGATAAAAGGTTGAAACACAATTGATCCCAGAAAGTTGAAACAAAAGAAGTGGGGGAAAAAACAATAGTGATGAATGATTTTTAAAGTATATCATTTCCACAAGCTCTTCCCTTTTGTGAGAAAATATAAGAGGATAGCTGGCATTGAGTGAGCCACAACTCAAAATTAATAGATCTCGATTTCGAGTCTCGTCCAATTCTAATTGATTAAAATTCGAGTAACTTTGAACCCATTTGAAGTCAAGTGCTAGCCGATTCCTTAAATTGAATTTGAAATACTTCTAATGCATAAAACAAATATATCACAGACAAAGTTTCAAATGTATGGTATGTCTACATACCTTCTTTTAGCATACAATCTGCAGAGCACATGCATATATATCAAATACCATAAATATACATAACAGAGACCAAATACATAAGTTTATCTATATATCATTGATTTCAAGTCACATGAAAAGTAAGTTGATTTTAATTTGATAAAAAATTTGAACAAGATTTGAATGTTGCACATAATTAACAGAGAAAGAACAAACTAAAAAGAAAACTGAAAATACTACATATTGGATCTTTCAGATTCTGTCCAATATCATCTGCTTGAAAAAAATATCTGTTATACCGGGATCCGCACCAACACATCTGATGTATACACGTGGAAGCTTACGTGACAAGAGCCCAAGAAGAATTCGACGACGGACGCATGGTGAAATGCCCTCGGCGAACTGCCTGTGACGAAAACCCTATGCTGAACTGCCCGCGCAATCAAGTATAAAACAAACGCCCCCCATACTGTACTGCTTTTAAGAAGTATGGCCTACCTGCAGGTAGGCCTGTCAACGGATCGGATTCGGGTCGGGTTGACTCAAACCCGAATCCAAATTCATATATGTCGGATCAGGTTATACATCAGATCGGGTCATGGTCGATCCATATTCTTTCAGGTCAGAATCAATTCGGTTCGGAACTCGGATTTTCGGATTTAATCCATTTACAATAAAAGTAGTTATTTTTAAGTAATTTCCATAATCAAATTTAAAATAATGTTAAATTTATTGGAAATAAAATAAGGAAAAAATATTATAATTTTATGAATTAATTAAATATTTTAATATAAAAAATAATATTTGTAATATATATACATATATATTGTGAAATATAAACTAAGCATTATAAACTATAATCTACTAATATAATATGTAAGAATTTTTTATTAATTAATTATAGTGAGGCTCTTTACTTGAGCCTTCCAACAAAAAGATTATTAGTCACAATATAACCCTGTATGAACTACAAATTAGATTACATAAACGGATCGGATTTTAAACGGGTCGGGTCAATGGTGATCCATATTCGATCCATTTATTTGTAAATGGATTGGGTCAGTAAACAGGGCGGATTGACGGGTCAAAAAAATTCATTTGGGGGTTTAATCGGATAGGAACTCGGATCGGATCGGGTCATGATCCGATTCATTGACAGGCCTACCTGCAGGGTCCATACGTTCCTTGCAAGCAAGGCCGCCATGATCTATGCCAACAGTCATCATTAGAGTAAAGCCAAAGACGGAAGTCATTTCTCTGAAATGACCAATCTGAGTCATTCCTCTGAAGTGACTTCTAAGATAAGTTTAAGCTATAAAATCTCATTGTAATAAAAAAAAAGATGCCTAGAGATCCTATCTAACTCTTTCCCCCCTATCTCCCTTCTCAATCTGTAGGCTAACTATTGCCCATTTTCTTGTAAACACTTTGCTCTATAGTAAAAATTCTTCAAGGGATTGGCACCATGGTTTTCCGTCTGGTCGGTTTCCATGTAAAAACTCCTCTGATCTTGACACTTTGACTACGTCAACAATTTGGTGCCTTTACGCAGGACCGAATCTTGTAATTTTTTTAAAATTTATCTTTACAAATAAACACAAAAATGATAAAAATAATGTGAAATACTTTTAATTTATATTTGTGTTGGATGTGAAATAAAGTTTATTTTTATAATTGAAATTTGTGTTAGACAAAAAAATACCTCGAACGAAATGAGGCCTTTAGAAATATCTACAATTGTTATGAATTTATTTTAAATTGATTATTGTTCTTTTTTAAAAGGCGCCAAGTCATAGCATTAAATTAAAACAATACTACAAATATTGTAGAAGTAAACCAGCATCCTCTTTTAGAATATTGCAAAGAGTAATGTGTAGAAGCATATCTCCCTCGCAACAATAATTGTCTTATGGAGCAGATGTGCCAAAAAGTTGGCAGCATTATTTACGTTACATGATACATCTGTAATCTTATAAAAAAAATATGGAAGTAAATTGTTAGCATTGCTTGTATAAATGGTCGCTTACTTGGTATCAAACTATTATCTAATATTCTAGCTAAATCAGCACTCTTTTTTTGACTGCTGATACTGAATATGATACTAAATCATATTTCAAATTATTCCAACTCATTGTTCCCCTCTTTGATGTTGTTTTGAATAGTTTCATGCCTGTCGTTTCAACTAGATGACTACGATAATAAATTTCATAGAAGTCTGAATTACGCCATCAGCAAAGAAAGAAAAAACAAAGAGGTTTCACAAATTAAATAATATTAAATTCATTACAATTTCATATCACAATTTGTCATGGAGAGTTAAGTCATGGATGATTTCTTAGCTGCACATCAAATTTTAGCATATATATTCATTGAAATTTGAGAGGAGACAGTGTTGCATTGGAAAAGGACACGAAGATTACTGAAGAAGTTAACTACACAAAGATGCATACCAAAGACGTGCATCGAAGATCAAATCTCAAAGTGAGAGATTGCTACGAGTGTAGAGTCTAGATGTTCTGCAAGGATAGACATAACAATGTAATCAAAGAACGATATGATACAATTTTCTCTATATACCGGGCTGTCCGTTCATGGCTTCACAAACTTTGGATCAAATTGTTTGTTTTATGAGTGGATAGTTAGGCATAGCAAATTTGGCAAATTGGAAGACAGAGATATGAGGCGAACGGTTAGATGTGGCTAACCAAAAGACCTCAAATGGGATCGGACCATCTAATCGAGATGTAGTGAATTTCTATACTAATTTTCTGGTTCCAAACTTGCTATGAGTTCCCTATAAATACCTTATAAACATCAAACCTTAATTAAGATTCTAATCATTGCAAGCTATATTACGATTTAAGATACTTCAAAAACCGAGAAATCATTGTACTTCTCTTTGGAGATTTTTTGAAAAATAGTGAATTTTTTTTGTGTGGTCATAAGTTTTCTTTAAGGCTTGGGATTTTTCATGCATGTGAATTTAGTTAATTCTCTTCTTGTTTGTTATATTAATTTCTTCTTCGTATTAGAGTTTCTCGCATCTCTTCTATTTTCGATTAGATTTTCATTGCAATTGCCAGGTATTTCTCCTAGGGTTTGTATTGCCGAGTGATATTGTATTTCATGTGTAGAGAATCAAAGCTGATGTATTAGCTAAGCTTGCTACAGAAATGGGAGAAAACCCATTTATGCTCAAATAAATCACCTTCCAAATGAAAGTGAAATTAAGAATGTCTTATACAGATACCAAATTATATGTCGCATGAGTCTCATCTGTGTAGAGCAACAAAGCTGATGTGTTAGCTAAGCTTGCTAAAGAAATAGCAGGTACAGGAGAAGACCATGTCCTAATCATAGTTCAAATGAAGCAAATCTTAGCCCCTACAAAATGGCTAATTCCTAAGAAAGATGCTAAGTTATTCGATGGACCTCTAATAGCAGAAGCACTTGAAAATAAAGTAGTTGATGATTAGACAAAGAAATTCATCAACTTTGTACGTCTTGAATATAATCTTTTGGGAGATCTTGAATATAATCTTTTGGGAGATCTTTAATCTGAGATGATTATCCTAGGGTTTGAGATGATAATTAGTATGCAATCTTTTGAAATTCTTTCTTGCTCTTATTTCTCTTTCTTGATTTTTCATCGAAATTTCTAGCTCATGTGCTTTGTTTTTTAATCTAGATTTACAATTGTACATTACATTGTGAGAATCGATCTTGGGAAGATGGAATTACCGTAGGTGTGAGATTCCGCAACATTTCTCAGCTTTTGTAAAATCAAGATAGCAACAAAAAATGCACGAAAAAAAAGATGGCAACAAGACAGAACGACTAATACTATTTTTTTAGGATGGAAGGGACCTTTTTTTTAATGAAAGAAGTGACTAATTCTATTTCTGCAATTTCAGTGCTTAATATGTATAGTTTTGATCATCAAAGATATGGATAAATTAAATCAATTAAAAAGAAGTTATGCTCTCAATTGTTTGATTTCAATTATCCCTTGAATGATTGGAACCACCTCTTTGATGAATTAGATTTTTTCTTTGAATTAAGCTGGCAGTGTTAAATTTATTTATTTTATCTTATTAAAAATCAATTTCTTTGTTTCATCATGTTTGGCAGCTATATATGACAATATTCCTGGTGCCATTTGGTTTTAATTCTATCTAAATAATAATAATAATAATTTTCTATCTTCTTTTTTTTTTAACTTTCACGTAGCCATAAAAAAAACACATAAGTAAAATAATTATTGCAAAGATGAATGTGCATACACTAAATGATAGAATGAAAAATGGATATATTCGTGAGAAAGTTGGGGCAGCCTCAATTGAGGATAAGTTCTGAGAGAGTCTTCTTAGATAGTTTAGACATATAAACAATAGGCCGATGAAAACTCTAGTAAAGAGAGTTAAGTTATTTGATTTTATATATGTTAAAAAAAAAAGAATAAAATTGTCACACCCCAATCTAAATCTCTTCGTTATTCTTGAAAAATTCAGATTGGAGCTTGAAAATCTCACAAATATGGATGTTTATATTAAACGTATAAGTGATTCATAGCTCATGTTAAATTGTTACTTAAAAATGACATTTAGATAATATGATATAATATTAAAATAATATTAAATAAAATATCTCCTAAATAATTAATATTGCATTGAGGACCCCATCTTTTTGTAAGAAATGCATGCATGAACTTGGTCCATCATTGTTTCATAGCTAGAAAAAATATTATTTAGGCCGGCCAACACTCCACCAAAGACTAATTACTTGGTCAAATTAAGATCGATCACAGTTAGTAGGTTTTCTTGCTCGCTCCCCTCTCTCTATATATATGTATGTATCACTTTGCTAAATATGCAACAGAAATTATAAGCATCATAAGGAGAGGAGAGAGGGACGTATTAATAGAGAAAGAGTTGATATATATATATATATATATATATATATATATATAGTGCAAGATGAAGGTGATGATTTTTATTGTTATAATTATGTTGGCCATTCTTCCAGTCATGATAGATGCGGGCGTGTGTCCTGGGAGCGAAATTGAGAGTTGTCACAGGATGCGTTGCAGTTGTAGAAATTCGGTTGTTGGGTTAAATCCAAAAGCGGTAATTGCCAATTTGCCATAGCAATTGAGATGCATGATTGCGTTTCTCATGATGTGGATCTATGGAAGGGCACATACATACATGTTTATAATGAGGCTGTCAATTTTGTTGCGTCCACTTCTTTTGTATCGAATGTTTGTTGGGATCATACAATGTCTCTCCCACCAGACTTTTGTGCAATTCTCTTAAAGGATTGCTTTTTGTGTACTTGATACTTTGTTTTATTGCATAGGCTACGGCCGAATTTCAAGACTTAGTAATGAGTGGGACGTGCATTTATTCATGTTTCTCTGTTAAGTGGAGCACGCACTTTTGTGAGATTGTGTGTATTTGTTGTTTGATCAGCTTTGTATGGTTGGAGAGTTATTTTCGAGTATGCGAAAGAAAAAATTTATTGTATGTATCAGTTTGACAGGGAAGAAAATTTATTTTGATATTAGATGGTACGTAAGATGTGAAATAAAATTAATTTTGCTGTTGAAATTTATATTAAATGTGAAATAATATTATTTTCACGCTGAAATATGTGTTAAATATTATGAAATAATTTAAATATGTAAATGTAATTAAATAATTATACATAATTATGATATTGTAACTATATACATATTCAAGTACATATAAATATTTTAATTAATGATCTAGTTCTTATTTTTGCTTATTCCACATGAACAATTAAAACTGTAGAACTCTCTGTAACTAGTTTATAAATACAATGGAGGTTTAATATTAGTTATAAAAAAATTAGTTTAAAAAGAATAAGTTTTGTGAGCTATAAGATAAATACGTTTATAAATATAAATATAATTTAAAAACATGTTTAGCGTATGATTTACATAGCATAGGCGAATAAACATTTAAGTAGAACAAGAATTAAATGTAAGCAATACTCAGTTCCCTTTAAAGTTAGTTATGTTAACCCTTATGCCTTCCCAAGAGGGAGTGAATTGGGATAAAAAATAAATTTTGAATAAATTGCACTTATGAAATCAACAGCAGTTAAAAAGCATGCACAACCAAATATTCAAAATAGATGAGAAACAAGTTAAAGTTAGAATGAAAATAAGTTAAACAAAGCACAAAAAAGCAGATTGGTTGATTTTATCAAGTAGACCGGATGAACAAAAACAACGCAGAAAACAAAGAAAAAAAATCGGTTGACTTGGGCAAATTAACCAAAACAATAATTCAATAACAACTCAGAATAAAAATCATGAGAGATATGATTTAGATACTATATAATTCAATTTTATTAAAGTAATTTGAGCTTATTTTTAGGTTAAAATTAGATTTAATAATTTTATGTATTGGTTAAATTTTAATGCATTATAGAGGAGAGAAAAATACACAAGCGATTTATAGTGGTTCGGCTTCCCGCCTAGTCCACTCCCCATGCTCCTCAAGTGGGATTTCAATCCACTAACGTACCGGCTTTTTAATTGGAACCAAAGCCAAACAAACCTGATTACAATTAATCTCACCGGCTTTTTTTAGGAACCTAAGCCGACCAAACCTTATAATCTCACCGGCTTTTTCTAGGAACCCAGGCCGACCAAACCTTATAAACGCACCGGCTTTTTCTAGAAACCAAAGCTGACCAAACCTTACAACGCCACCGGCTTTTCTAGAAACCAAAGCCGACAAAACGTTACTTTGAATTTTTATACGAGAATAAATTCTAACCCACCTACTTTCTCATTTAATGGGAAAAATTAAACACCTCCATCAAGAGAGAACAAGAGAATAAAGTGAGTTACTAGTCTAGCTAACAAATATTATAACTTGAGAGCAAGTAAAAAATACACAAGGAGATCTATACGCGTAGATATTAGCCAAGAAAGAAAACCCGTGAAAAGTGAATATGAGTCACCAACAACTCGTTTAAAAACCAAAAGAAGCTAGATCTTGAAAAAGAAGCTAGATCTTAAAAAAAAAAAATTGTTTTCAAAAACTTGAAATGCTTAAGCAAAGATGTCTTCAACTAAGAGCAAGAAAATCTCAAATAATCTTTTCCAAAATAAAAGCTTGTTGATTTCAGAAAAACTAAGTGCAGAAAATAGAAACAAAAAAATCTGAGATTGTATGTCAGCAGAAGGAAAAATACAGCTTCAGGTTTTTGCTTGATTGCTAGCCAAAAGCTTCTCTAAATGATCACTTCTTCAAGAGTAAATTTAGATTTTTGCTTGGGAAGAAGTTGAAAAACACTTATAGCTTGAGAGGAGAGCTTGGAACACTTAGAAAAAAAAAATTATGCAAGAGTATTTTTTTGTATACAGAACTACAGTTTTTACATCAAGAAAAAATAGTTCAGTTGAATGAAAATGCTCTTAATTCAAACTAATCAATAAGAGATTGCCAAGTGTCCATGTCCTACCCAAAGACCAATGAGAGAAAGGCAAGTGGAGGGCATTTTGGATATTTTTCGGGCTCAAGAAATAGTGAAAAAGTTCTAGGTTTTCTGGAAACTGATTCCAGAAATTATGGCAGTAAAAAAAAATAATTGAGAGTAATAAAAAATATAAAAATACTAATGTGTGCTTACTTAGTATGAGTACAAATGAAGAGATGTCACATGAGATTATTTTGCTCTTAAAATATGCTAAAGAGGACCACCATATCTCAGCATAAGTATAAAAAATCTGAGTCAAAGAATATAAGTTGGAAAATATCAACTCAATGCTTCTTCTTTTGGAAAGAACAAAAGAGAAGAAAATTAAGAGCTTTGTGAAATTTTTATAAAAAAAAAAATATGTACATCACAAAGTTTTAAAAACATCAAATAATGCCTTTTATCACAGTCAAAATAACGAAACAATCATCAAATAAAATTCTAGAAGGATTGGGCGGGTCTGTCCAGGCCCAGCAGAGTCAACCGGTCGATTTAATGAAATTGACTGGTTGTACTATTTTGGCTTAAAAATGAGATGTTTGAAAGATTTTTGGGCTATTTAAAAAATGAAATAAGATAACATTCTAGGCCTACAAAAGCAAGTAAAAAGATGGTAAAAATATTTTGGAAAAACGAGTAAAATCTCTTGGTAAATTAACGCGTTTGCATAAAGTTCTATGAAGTATAAAGAAAAACAAATGGTGAGTTCCGCTTCACTTAGACTTGAGAATATGCATCTTCTAACGAACGATTAGCCTATAAAAACATGCTTAGAAGAGTATTAGTACTAAACCTAAAGTAATTGTGATTATCAAAATCAATGAGGTTCAACAAATTCATTTTATCTTTAGGCTCGTGATTTTTTTATTATGCCTCAGTTACTTTTTAAGCTTTTGGAGGTAGTCACCCTCTAGGTTGTAGGCAATGAATACTGTCGCACTCAATTATCATGTAAGGTTTTCTATATTAGGGTAACGTTACTACTTTAGCAACAACATATCTTCCCTAACCTCATAGACAATAGACATCACTGAGTCAAAATATATACTAATTAATAGCTAGCTCAAGCTTAAATAGGAGTATAATCACAAAAAAATAAGATTTAATTTTAATCCACCATCATAATTAAAAATTTTGTATTACAAATTATTTATTTAGCAAGTCTGTACACTTTCCCTGCCTTAACATCTCTCAAACCTCATTGAGTGTGACAACAAGTGCGTACATTTATCCTCTCGATCCTATGTGTCACAAACAACAGTTAATAATTAGTTTAATTTTGAATTAAATTATTCATACAATTATTATCACAATATAACCGATCGAGAAGTTTGCTCGACATCAAATGAAAACTAGAATTCATCCTTTATATATTATTTTCAGCCACAATTTGATTTTGAAATTTGAACTGCATATACAATTACAACAGCAAATTTCGCATGCTTCAAATCAAAATAATTGTAAGTTTATGCTTCAAATTAATTAAACAGAGTTTTTATCAAAAAAAAAAATTAAACAGAGGGAGCACAGGAGAATTGCAAAGTAATAACTATAAAATCTATTCCAGAAAAAATAAAATAAAATCTATTCCAACTGTTATATCACTAATAATAACAAAATATAATTTATAAAATTATAATGAATTCTAGCTCAAATAATTTATTGCCATATTAATCAAATGGAAGAAGGTATATCAGTAAAAAAAAAAATAGCCATAAATCTAATTATAAAATAAGACATTCATTATAAATTTCATGAAAAACCCAATAATAAAATTCTGATTCAAAAAATCACATGGACCTAATTATGTTAAATATCGAGAAAATATTTTTTATTTGGCAAAATACTGAATTAATTTCTAATAGATTCATGGATCGGTTTTGAGATCAAAGAAATTAAAGAGATATTTCATATATACTTTCCACAATAATGAATATAACTGTTGACGTATGGATGTGAGGGTTCCAGGAAACACCAAAGAGAAAGAGAGTTCCGGGAGACGGCGGCGCGCAAAGGGATAAGCCTGTTAACGGAAGCTTAGCAGAGGAGTGAATTCAGAGCATTCAGAGAAACACTCAAAGGTTTAAGGTGGTTCAGGGAGATAATCCCATACGTCCACCGGACAATCAGCGAAGAGGCTTTACTAATGAAGAAAGGTAGCCTTGAAGGCTTGTACAATATTTTTGGAAGGAAGAAAGAAGAAAAGAAAGAAGAGAACTCCTCAGTTGGGGCTCTGTTACAATAAGAGTGAAGAAATCTTTTTTCTTGTTTCTTAATGCCTCCTCTCCCTTTTGGGAACTGTTCAGCAGTATTTATAGCTGGAGGAGTGCGTAGCTTCACCTGATTTTTTCGGAGAAAAGGTGATGTACAAGCTCTGGGATCACACCGTTTGTCAGCCACCGGAGGGGCTTTTAGCCGCAAAAGGATGATGATATCTTTTAATACTGGTACTTTTTTTTGGGATCCGTAGTGGCCGGAGCATGCGGATCCTTGATTTGCGGGTCTGGAAAAAGGTGTCTTGTACGGGGAACGACGTGGTTAGATGGAGCTGACAGTGATAGGCGTCGTTCCGTAACCTCGTATTCGATGTTACCAATGATGATCCTGGCTTATCGGGCACAAGGTTGGGTTGAACCCTCGTATCCGAAGTTTGACTTGGTTAAAGGTCCTGCAAAGTCAGACAGATGAGTCAGCAAATAAGTCAAAGAAGTGGAGGCCAGTCAAGCGCCACGTATTCGGTCAGGATGCAGCGCAGGAACCACGTGTTAACAATAACTCTTAAAACAATCATATAATCACATATTTCAAGTATTCCTAAACTTATAACATGAATTCGGCATGAACAAAAAAAGAATTATGAAATTCGCATATGATTCATGGCAATAATTCACCAATTGGCCTGCACTGAATTTATAGTTTTTGCAAAATAATTTATATACATATAGTTTATTCTAGCTCAGTTAGATTAGAACCTAGCTTTGATTCACCTCGCCTTTTTTTGTTAAAGAGTTTAAGTAGTTAGTCATTCTCTCGTAGTCGATTTTTGTATTAGGACATTTAAACTCTTTTAATAATTTGTTTTTTAATCAATTTTTATTTTGCAAGCTATTTTTTAAGATTGCATGATATATATCATGAATTTTTTATAACCATGATATCATTAAAGTTCACTTCTAAACAAAAAGTTTGATTCGGTAACACACATTATTATTTCTTGACATATTCTTTTTTATCGGTAGTCATGTGTGTATATATAGTAAAACACTAGATGCGACTAGAAGAGCATAACAATAATTATAATGTGATCTATACTATACCTGAGGTTGGAATACTTTTGATAACTTGGGATCTAATGAAGATATTATTTTTGTACATAGAATATTTTTGATAACTTATAGTGATCTAATGAAAATATTATTTTTGTTTATTTCGTGGTAAGGCCGGCCGCTATTATAATTCGCCATTTGTTCTTCAATTTTAGTAACTTTAGATGTTACTTTAATTAATTTAAATGAACATATATAATGCAACTACTTATTATGTAATTTCAGGGATAAAAGAATAAAATAATTAATATGTCATGGACGAACATGTAATTTCTTGTAAAAGTTAGTGTTTTTTAATTAGATACACAATGTGTAATTTAAACTTCCTAATGAATTATGCTTGCGTTAGCAAAGTTCAGATTTATATATGATTCCAATAACATATATAAAAAATGTATGAAAGTAAATTGTCTATAATCTGCTCAATGATAATACCACTACGCGAGTTTGCATATATTCTTAGGTTTTCTGTTAGCATTACTTGTATAAATGGTCGCTTACTTGGTATTAAACTGTTATCTAATATTCTAGCTAGAGCACTCTTTTTTTTTTACTACTGATGCTAAATATGATACTACGTCATATTCCAAATTATTCCAACCCGTTGTTCCCCTCTTTGGTGTTGTTCTGAATAGTTTCATGCCTGTCGTTTCAGCTACATGCCTACGATAATAAATTTCATAGAAGTCTGAATTACGCCATCAACAAAGAAAGAAAAAACAAAAAGTTCTCACAAATTAAATAAATGTTTTTTTCTTTCTTTCCAAGATTTTTTTTTCCTCATCTTTCACAAATTAAATAATAATAAATTCATTACAATTTGATATCACAATTTGTCATGGAGAGTTAAGTCATGGATGATTTCTTTGTTGCACATCAAATTTTAGCATATTCACTGAAATTTGAGAGGAGGCAGTGTCACACTAAGAAAGGGCATGAAGATTACGAAAGAAGTTGGCTATACAAAGACGAATGTCAAAGACATGCATCGAAGATCAAATCCCCAAGTGAGAGATTGTTGCGACTGTGGAGTTTAGATGTTCTGCAAGAAAAGACATAATAATGTAATTAAAGAAGAATATGATACAATTTTCTTTACATATCAGGCCGTCCGTTCATGGCACTAGATCACAAACTTTGGACCAAATTATTTGTTTTATGAATGGATAGTTAGGCATGGTAAATTTGGCAAATTGGAAGACAAAGATTTAGGGTGAACAGTTAGACGTGGCTAACCAAAAGAAAGAGAAATGGATCGAATCGTCTAATCGAGATGTAGAGCGCCAAAACTCGCTGTCCAGATGAGCTTTCAGGCACTCTTTGGGCATACAATACAGCTCCTTCTGATGTTACTCAAGAGGCTTCTTTCTCCCTATTCTTCGGAATGGATGCAGTCATACCTGTTGAACTAGAACATTTCTCCCCAAGAGTAGAGACTGCAGCCAACTTCGATCCCGAAGATCTGCAAACCTGGATGAATAAGAACGATGATTCATGACGGGTTGATCTGGATCTCCTGGAGCAGAAAAAACAATTGGCCGCACTCAAGCGTCTAGAGCACAAGCGCCGGGTCGAACGATATTTCATCTGCAAGATTAATCCTAGGGATTTCATTCGAGGTGATTTGGTGCTCAAACGGCGATTGCTCGCTGGCAATAATTTGGGGGTTCCCAAGCTTAAACCAAACTGGGAAGGTCCTTACATAGTGCGCGAGGTTGCTGGACCTAACGCGTACTACCTCATGACCTCTGAAGGCACTCAACTCCCCAGGACTTGGAGCGGAAATGATCTGAAGAAATTTTATGCCTGAGTCAAGGCGGCAGTTTATTCTTTACTCTCACAGAATTCATTTATACAGACACGTCTAGATTCTTTCAATGCACGGCTGAATTTCTTCTAAAATTTTGGGATTCTTTTATTAATTCAATGATTAATAATTCATGCTGAGGTATTCATGTTGTCCGAAGTATGACTGGCTTACTATATATTGCTCAGGCATCATGTGACAGGTATGATCTTAACCTCAAACTCTCCACTATCGTGCCTGAGATTTTCGCACCTCGTACACGATGGTTCGTTATACTCACCTTTCATATACGAAGGTCACCGAGCCTAGTCATACCTGGTAGGCAGGGTCTCCTACCTACATCTAGAACCCTTTCATAAGCCCATCTGGCAAGCAGAAGGTACGAAGGCCTGCTTGTAACCTTAGGGCAATCCCTGTTATCTACTTATAATACAGGTCCCCCCTAAGCAGAGTGCCTTCACTTCCCACTAGGATCTGCCGCTCTAACGGAGGTCAGTTCATGCCTCAAGTACAAACATCGACTACGATGTTTCAGACAACCAAGTCCTTTTGGCATCGGGTCAGATAATTTCTCGTAGGCAGGATCTCCACTGTTATCATTACTTCTTTCCTGTGCAGAATTGTAAAGAGGTATAATTCTAAAGCTCATCCTCAGATCGAATCCCCACGGAGGTCAACCCACACCTAAAATACAAACATCAACTACAATATTTTCAGACGCTTCGTCATTTTGGTGTTGGGTCTGATAACTCCTCCTAGGCCATCACTACCATTATGTGTTCCACCAACGGCATAAAGGAATATGGTTTAAGGATCAAAGCACTAAGTATTCTCAGATCAGTCATCCTATAAAGCTCAGATGTCGCACACGACGCTTCAAGTTATTCAAATTCTCTTAACAATCGGTCTGACAATTCCTTTCTAGATCGCCGACACTACTTCATACATGAGATCTCACAAAGTGCTCTATAAAAATTCAACTTATTATGGAATTCGTTCTCACGGACCGATGTTACAAGCTAAACTTATATTAGAATTTCAAACAAACCTCATACAATGCAGTTTGTATTCATTTCAAGGTACCTGTTTATCTTATGAATACAAGAGAGGTAAGCAAAAAATCCTTTTTCTTTTTCATTCATATACTTTCATATTACAAAGTTGAGGTTACATTCCTATTTACATTGGAGCAGATTGGTCTTCACTAGCTTTGTCCAAAAAAATCGAACATCTGATGGACAAAGTCATCATCCAAGTCCAACTCCTCTTTCTTATAAATAGAATCCTCAGCCAGGCATCCGATGGGCTCCACATCCTTAAGATCATGTGCAGTGATCTTACCCTTGCGGATCAGAGCGGAAGTTAAGCATTCTCAGGCTTGTCGAATTCCTTCTAACCTCTTCCTCCTGCATGACAAGCTTATTTTGTAGGCTTCTACATCTGCGGAAGATCTTCTCATAGCAAAAGCCTCTTGGTCCTCTGCAGCGTTATCCACCTTATCCCGCAAAGCTTTATTATCGGCCTTCAGCGCACCCATTACAGACTTGAAGACCGCAAACTCTGATAGATGGAGTAGAGTTAGCACATCTTTGGCAAACTGACAAAGGAAGAAAGGACATGAAAAAATTTTAATCGTGGTCGCCCTGTTGATGATGTCGGCATAGAGGTCCGTCGTGGAGGACCTCTTCACTCTCTTCCAGGTCCCTGGTCACCAGTCCGCCCCATACGACCAGTCCCAAATCTCCTTGGACGGTGTTGAACTGGCCAGATGATTGCTGAGAGACAATGGTCATCTTTCTCTCTTCCTCTGTCGTGCTCACAGCAACCTTCGAGCCCTTACCTTCGAACTCCCCAATGAAATTGGTACTGAATGGGGACTTCACGCTTCGCTGCCAATCATGCCCCCCTCCGGCAGCCTCTTCTTGGTCCGCCAACGTCTTCCCTTTCTTCGAAGGGGACTCTTGACGTGTGTTCTCGGGGAGACCCCTCTTCCTCTTGGGGACTTCACTGAGAATCAAGGCCAGACAAGGGCTCGCATCCTCCCCTTCTGCCCTCTCTTTTTGGGCTCCTTCCAAGCCCTCCTCCTTCTCATCTCCTTTCTTTCCCCCAATAACGATCCCCTTTCCTTCATCACCCTTGGGGACCGTCTTGGGTTTGGCCGCCGCCGCAGGCTCTTTTCCCTTGCCTGTGTATGACTCGACCATTGCCATCTTGTCGATAGCGGTGTCCTCGGGAGAAGACACCACATCAACAGCGGTTCCGCCACAAGCTGGCTCAGGAACCTCTATCGCTCCTTCTTCCACCTCCACCTCAACAACCTCCTTGCTGAGCTGGATGGCAGGGCGCTGCCCTCTTCTGGCCCTCTTCATAAGGACCGCGCCAGGAGGTGAGTAAACTTCCTTGAAGATTGCACATCCCAACGTCTTGGCGTGCAGGGATATGTCATTCTTCACATGTCTAAGGAAGTCCTTCAGGGGCCAGCTTTGCCCCTTCAACTCTTCCAGGTTGCTCAGAGTATTTGCTCCGGCCATCCACTTGGCATCGCCAATGATTTGAGAGGGCAGACCCCGGGCGTCAGGGGGATCCCCAAATCCCCTCCAACGAAAAAGTAATAGTCTCTTCAATCCGAATGAGAGCTACTCGCCCCAGGAAATAGAGCCTTCCTCGTCTTCGACTGTAAGGCCAAGCATCCTCCGTACCCCGGCACCGCCATCCAGCTAAACATGGCCCTGAACAGCATTAGGCTCCATGGTATTTCCTGGGCCTGCAGCAGCTTCAGAAAGGGGTACACGTACGCGACGGCATTGGGGGAAAGTTGCACCGACATGATCTGGTAAGAGTTCAAGATTTTCCTGAACTCCGGCTGCGGCGGGAGCATCATGTCATACTCCACCTATGCCCGGTATACGCACACTGCCCCTTCGGGAGGACTGTTTGGCCGGAAGTCGGCGGTAGGGGGGATGACTATTAGGTTGGGGTTTCCCCTAAACTCTCTGGTCGTGTTAAGCACTTCGTGCTTCATCAGGAGACTCTCCTGATAGCTAGTATCCCTCTGGAACTGTTCGGCCAGATTGGCCCATTCGATCTCTCTTCCCCCCATGATCAGATTTCATCGCAGAACGAGCCGAAAAGGTTTCTCTCAGAGGCAGAGGCAGGGGCGAATGTTTCAAACTTTCCCTTTTCTTTTCCCCCTTTGATCTGCGACCTTCTCGGAAACGGCAGCAACTCTTCGCCTTCTGGCCGTCTGATCTCCTCGATCAGTGCGCAAGCACAATCCAGCCGTTTACTTCTCTGACAGTTTCAAAATTTGAAGCGACACACGGATATCGAAGCATCCCTCTATCTATACTCTTCCTATGCCAATGTCCGATGTTTCTAAACATCAGGTTGCGCTGCCTAAGTTTGTTCCCCTACTATCGTTTACCGATGTTTTTGCCTTAGTCCAACATCATCCACGATGGTAGCCGGAAATCTTTAACTTTATTTTTACCATCGGCTTTATGATTTCATTTATGAATCCCTATTTTGTTCTCTTCAAATCTCTTATTATCTTCTTTACAAAGGAAAAAAGAGATGGACAAAGTACATAACAAAACAGATTTATCCAGAATAAGTTTTTGAAAGAATACATTTCATTCATTAATGATAAATCTTGTTACAAATTATATTTTCCTTACTCTCTCACATGTCTCTCTATTGGATACAAGACATACAACAGAGTCAAAGAAAATACAAAGCTTCAGAACTTAGACACCTAGTGTAATAGTGTCAATCTCAAATATGAGGTGAGTCACAAATCTGGGTTGACCTATTACACTCCTGACCATCAACAGTACGCCCTCAGAGAACTGCTCAGACTCCCATCCTCTCCGATCATTCCGACAAACATATGTTGATGATGAGACTGAGGAGTTAGGAGAGGACAAAGGCAAGTCATTTCTGGCTCCCACGCTGGCCCTACCACTGAGCTTCAAGGGAGGCGCTCTGGCCCTCTCCAGGACTTCTGCGCAGAGGAGCGAGTTGATATCCCTAGCCGACGTAGGCACCTGAAGGAGGGACCTTCTCTGGACCATGGCTCCTAGCACAAAAAATCTGTATGGTCCCTTAGGGCCGCAGAAGGAAAGAACTGCAGTACCTCTGATGTTCTGATTCAAGATACTTACATCAACCAGCGTCTGAAGGAGAAGATCTAAGGCTGCTTGACTCTTCACATGGTGGCCTACCGGTGAGGCGCTGATGATGTTCACCGCTTTTCTCACAGCTTCCTCCAAGTCCTCCATGCGTTGCCCCCTCCATCCAGAACTGCTTTCCACCAAGGCACACATGGAGTGCACTTCAGCTTTCAACAACTCCTTTCCGCGGCAAGCTTCGAAAACTACTTGCCTCCCCCTGGACTTCGCCTCCTTGGCATCCAAGGCCTCCTTCTTCAAGCTCTCCCTCTCCCTTTTCAAAGCCTCCTTCTCATCATCTAGGTCTTTTATTCCCTTCTGGAGGTCTTTGACATGAATAGAATGAGCTTGCCCTATGTCTTGGATGGTGCGATGGTACTCTCCCCTCGCAGCCTCCGCTTTACCGGCCCATTTCGAGCTGCTTAAAACTAGGAAAGTCAATCTGTCTTTCAACTTCTTCAACTCCCCTAGCTCCGTCTTGTGACTAGCTTGAGAGCGCTCCATAGCTCGCAATAGAGCGCCCTCTAACTCCGCCATCTTCTCAAAGAGCTGAGTTTCCCCTTCCTCCCGACCCTTCACACTTTTCACCACCTCCAGAATCTGGTAGGTGTTACTAAGGATCTTCTCCTCTTCCCTCTTTAAATCATATAATCTATCCCCCAGGCCGCTCATCATGCCCTCAATACGGTGACCTCAGACACGACCTGGGGGCCCCCTTTCCCCTCCTTAATCACCTCCTCCATTTTGCCATTTTTCTTCTTTTTTCCCTTTTTTTCCTTTTTCTCCTCTCCCCGAGCACCCGTCGGGAGGAGACGGGAGAAAGAGGGTCTCCTTACTTTGGCAGGTGGAGGAATCAACTTCTCAGGTAGGGTAGGGTCACAGATCACCAGGGGCATCTTGGTCGGCTCCTTCGTAAGGGTTATCCCAACACGGAGAAGAAACTACTCAATGTTTTTATCTTTGAGGAGAATCTTCCCCGGCTTGAGACTCACCCCTCCCCCCCCCCCCCCCCCCCCCCCGGGCGTCTGGCGTATTACGTTCACCTCTGTTCACACCTTCGCCCTCTAAGACGGTTTGACCGGTGAGTCAGTGACAGTCACCACTTCAGCCATTTCCTCCTCCCTTACAGACCCTTTTGCAGGCTCTAGAGCTTCCACCCGGATCTCAAACTCCTTCGCCGACAGTATATCAGCAGAAACGCTGAGGGGGTTCTCACTTCTTTTTCGAAGGGCACCTCTGCAATCACTTCTTCTGCTATCGTTTCCTCTGCTGGCGACTTCGCCTGCCTCCACTCCTTAGCAAAAGGAGCGTCGGCTGAAGAACTGCCAATCCTTCTTCTCTTTGAGAGGCCAGACAAAACCTTCCATCCGTGATTGCCCTCCATCTCTAATAGATTTCCCCTTTGTAGGACTTTCAGGAATTTGTGGAGTAGAATGCGAATCGACAGGGTGTCGCCCTTGATTTATCCTAGCAAGTCTTATGCAGCGCGTCCACCATCGTGTCGGTTCGCATTCCAGGACCTACATCAATGTTCGCGCCCTGACAATGCGGGGGGCTGATGTTAACACGTGGTTTTAGCGCTGCATCACAGCCATACACGTGACTTCCAGGTGGCACTAACCCTTTATTTTTATGCTCTCTCTTGCAGGCCTCCAACCTCGGCCACGAGGTTGTGACGAACCCTCGTCCACGACGATTCAGGATCATCCCCAGCTAACATCGGCGACGATGGTACTCAGCTACACCTGTCGCAATCGGCGTGGCCCGACCGTGTCGTTCCCCTTACAGAACGCTTTTTCCAGACGCGCAAACCAAGGATCTGCGTGCTTCAGCCATCACGAATCCCTAGAGACAGTACTGAGATCCAAAGGTCGAGCTCTCCTTCCACTAACTCTGGTCCCTCTAGTGGCCGACAAGCTGCGTGGGCCCAGAATTTGTCTACTTCCTTTCTTTCCGGAAAATCAAGACAAAGTTGCACCATCCGTTGCTTATAAAGACCCTTGAGCAAGCTTCAGGGGGGGGGACAAAAAAAGAGGTGGATAAGGGCTCGAGAAAAGAAGACTACAAGTCTCTCTCTCTCTCATTCCCTCTTCCTCTTGTAAGCTCTTTGTACTGGTCTTCCGGCCATCTCTGTGATTCATAGTGAAAACCCTCTCACTGACGCCCGGTGGACGGGGACTTCTTCCCTGAACCACCTTAAATCTCTGTGTGCTGTGCTGGATGCATTTTACTCTCTCTTAAGCCTTAACGATCAGGCTTAGCTCTCTGTGCGCCGTCGTCTCTCGGGACTCTCTCTCTTTTTTTGTGTTTCTTTGGATCCCCTACATCTCACATCAACAGTATTATATCTACATCAAATACTAATACTCCTCAAACTCTACTGATTTGTATCTGAGACACCACGTAGTATACCAACTTTTACTTTTTAAATAACAATTTCAATTTTTATTCAATATTTCTCAATACTTTTAATTAGAGAAACAAGTATTAGACTAGTTGGCTCTACCCACACAATAAAAAATAATAAAATGATTATACATGAAAGACAACCCATACTTAGACTCCATAGTTAATGATAGGAGAGTAACACGGGTTCATGCAATTTTGAAAGCAAAGCGCTTCACACACTAGAGTTTCTACAATAGAAAGATATCCATTATCCATAAGTTACTGCTTCTTTTACTTTAGCCAACCCTTTTTGAGGTTTCACGAATACTGATAATGATGTTACTTTTTCTATCCCAACTAATACTTTGTTACTGCTTCTATCAACATCAATTACGCTTATTAACTTTTCTAACTCAGTTGAGTCTATATTATAGAAATGATAAGACTTTAGCCATTCTTTTTGTTTTATGTATTAATAAATAAGTCAAAGGCTAAGGTTAAAGAAGGCATGCATCTACTTTGATTATACCACTATATTTAGGTTCAAGTCAAAGTAATTATACTATTTATCAATTGTATCGCATTAACATTATGCTAATTGATTTGTGTCAGATTTACATTAAAACTAAACATAATCTATTAATGTATGTTTATACTTTCATTTTATCTAAATATTCTATGGCCCTGTTTGGCAATGGACTAAAAATCATGACTAAAATCTTAAATTTATTTTAAAAAAATATTAAAAAATTATTTTATATTTCATCTCACACAAATTCCAACATTAAACAATCACTTTATTTCACATACAACACAATTCTTAATAAATCAATCAATTTTATTTCATATCCTACATAATTTTTAATATAACCAATTTACTTTATTTACATCATACCCATTTTTCAAAAATGACTAAAAAATTCAACTAAATCTTCTTTTTTTTTCTTATTATCAAACAGAGCCTATTACCACGTGAAAAGCAATTGAACAAAATTTATAATATTATTTTAATGCTTAAAATTTTTCAAACTCCAATAATTGTTGAATATTTTCATATTTTAAGTTAGATTGTTCATAACATTACTTTTAATAATATCAAGAATGCTTGAAAATATAAAAACATAATTAAGTTCAAGAAAGTTCAAAAGATATTTTTATAATATGACACATTATATATTTGACAATAATAAGACACATTATATATATGATTTTTTGTATCCTGACGCAACTGTATCATTTTCTTTGGATTTATCATATTGTCATATTTGTATTGTATCATATCTATATTATTGTATCATACATGTGCTTTATAGAAAAACCTAAAGTCGTCCAATGTTCTCTGCGTGGGTGTTGACTGGCAAATTTGTACTTGCAATGAGGCGTAAATCGAGCCAAGCATCCAATATAAAGCTGCATAAATAAAGTGAGAAATAGACATCACATGATTCAGAGATAAACTCTTGCATCCACAGGCCAGGCTGCACACATAAAAAGGGATTTAGTAATCAAGCCCCCAAAAAAAGGGATTACAAGTATAAATGCATGATTAGGTCCTTTAAAGGCCCAAAAGTAGTGAAAGGAGCTCAAGAGAAAGAAAAAACAGAGAATAAATCCCCAGGAAGCAATTCCCGGGATAACATGCAGCGAGGTGCGAGCCCGATGATAGAGGCCCCGAGTTCTTCACAAAATTTACACTATGGATTGTGAAGAAAGTGTGTGTGGTGTAATACATGAAGATTTATGTGGCATGTGGGTAATTATCCCTATTTATTTTGGTTGGAGCTTAGGCAACCACTCAAGAGGAGGAAGAAGTGCCCTTGTATGTAATTATCTGTTAAAATGTGATTTGAATAATAAATTAAATAATCCTAATTATAAGGATTATTTGTTAGGCTGTTGAGATTTTTATGGGAATCAGATACAGGATTTGTTATAGGCTACTATTATAAATACAAGATGATCTGGTAAGCTGAAAAATACGGGATTATCAGGATTTCTTGTGAAGGCTGCAAGTGATTTACTTGGGTATTTTCAATAGTAATTTCTCTTGGATCTTCTTCGTCGGCTACGGAGGTGATTTTGTAAGAATCTGGAGGCAATCATTTGAGGCTCAAGGAGCGATTGGATTGTCTAATCTGGAAGAAGAAAAGATCCAATTTCTGTATCCCGTCTGAGATCGAGAACCAGGTGATTGGTGTAAGGTTCTCTTTCTATTTGATTTTCTACATAATAAAGTCTCTCTCTGCTCTCCCCGTGGATGTAGGAGAAATACTTCCAAACCACGTAAATCTGGTGTTCTTGTGGTTGCTTCGTTCTTTTATTATCATTATTTCTCATACTTATTTGGCACGATTTATTTGACTAACTATACGTCCGGCGATCCGAATTTTCCGCTGCGTATTATTTCACAACATTTGGTATCAGAGCGCATTTTTGTGTAGTTTGTCATTCTGGTGCTGCAGATATGCCGATTACAAAGTTTGAGGTGGAGAAATTTGATGGTAAAAAGGACTTCGGTATTTGGCAACGAAGGGTGAAGGCTATCTTAGTTCAGAATGATCTTCATCATGCTCTTCTCGGAAGAGAAAAAGCAAAAAAGATGACAGATGAACAATGGTAGGAGCTAGATTTGAAAGCATCAAGTACAATTCAATTATGCCTGGCGGATGAGGTACTATATAATATTTCTGATGTTGAGGCTTCTGTTGATTTATGGAGAAAGTTAGAAAAACTTTATATGTCAAAGTCACTCACAAATAAACTTTATATGAAAAGGCAACTTTATAGTTTGCGTATGTCTGAGGGGGCTAATCTATTAGAACATATAAATGTTTTCAGTAAAATGATCTCACAGCTTCGCAGTATTGATGTAAAATTAGAAGAAGAAGATGAGGCTTTACTTCTTCTTTCATCATTGCCTAAGTCTTATGACCATCTAGTAACGACTATTCTGTATGGCAAAGACACCCTTAAAGTGGAGGAAGTCAATGCAACTTTATTGTCAAATGAGGTGCGGAACAAGCAGAGCACAGGTGAAAGTTTGACAGTAAAAACAAGTCAAGACAGAGGCAGGTCAAAGAACAAATTTGGCAATCAGTACAGGTATAGATCCATTTCAAAAGGAAAAGATAACAGATGTCACTACTGCAAAAAAGAAGGTCATTAGAAAAGAGATTGCCCCAAGAAATCTAAGCAGCAGCAGCAGAAGAAACCAGGTGAAGAGGCTAGTGTTACTTCAAGATTAGAGAAGGACAGTGAAACGTTATGCACCTTCTCAGGTATGGATTCTTCTGATTCATGGATTTTAGATTCTGGTTGTTCTTATCATATGTGCCCATTCAGAGATTGGTTTTCTACTTATTCTATACATGATGATGGTAGAGCTATAATGGGTAATAATTCTGAGTGTAAATCAGTTGGGATAGAGACAATAAAAATAAAGATGTTTGATGGAGTGATAAGAACTTTGACAGAAGTCAGACATGTTCCAGACCTTAGGAAAGGTTTGATCTCCCTAGGTACCCTTGATGCTAGTGGATGCACTTTTACTGGTTCTGATGGCATTATAAAAGTGAAGAAGGGTACTCTGATTGTAATGAAGGGGGAGAAAATTGGATCATTATACAGATTGATTGGGAAAACTATTACAGGAGATGTTGCTGTTACATCCTCTTCAGATGATGATGATACTATACTATGGCATGCTAGATTGGGTCATATGAGTGAGAGAGGATTGTTAGAATTGCACAACAGGAAGCTACTTAAAGGGATTAAATCATGTACGATTGATTTCTGTGAATCTTGTGTTCTTGGCAAGCAGTGCAGGGTAAAATTTGTTACCTCTAATAAAAGAAGTAAAAACATCCTTGAGTAAGTACATTCAGATGTATGGGGTCCATTTCCAGTTACTTCGCTCGGAGGAGCCAAGTATTTTGTTACTTTCATTGATGATTATTCAAGGAAAGTCTGGGTTTACTTCTTGCAGCATAAATCAGAAGTATTTGAGAAATTCAAATACTGGAAGGCAAGTATAGAAAAAGCTACTGGCAAATACATTAAGGTTCTCCGTACAGATAATGGTGGAGAGTACACCTCCAAAGAGTTCAAGATTTCTGTTTAAAGGAAAGAATTACTCGGCATTTTACTATCCCAAATACGCACAACAGAATGGTGTAGCAGAAAGAATGAATAGGACATTGCTTGAGAGAGCGCGATGTATGAGATTATTTGCGGGCTTATCAAAACCATTCTGGGCTGAGTCAGTTAATACAGCTTGTTACTTGGTGAACAGGTCACCTTCATTAGCATTAGAGCTTAAGTCACCAGAGGAGGTATGATCAGGTAAACCAGTTGATTATTCTAACTTGCATATTTTTGGTTGTCCTGTTTATGTTTTGTTGCAGGATACAGAGAGGACTAAACTAGATTCTAAGTCCAAAAGGTGTATCTTCATGGGGTACGCTTCTGGTGTAAAAGGGTATAAAGTTTGAAACCCTAACACAAGAAAGTCAGAGCTTTGCAGAGATATCAGATTTGATGAAGCTTCTATGTTTAAGAAATCTCAAAAGAAGATTCAGGATGAACAGAAGATCGATAATGTTGTTCAAGTAGAGTTTGAGAAAAACTCAGGTGAAATTGACAGCAGGTCAGATGATTCACATCAGAATGAAATTTCGGTACATCTACCTCAGGATAAGCCTTACTCTATTGCTACAGGAAGGGCTAGAAGAGAAGTGCAAAAACCTCTGAAGTTCAAAGATACTGTGGCTTATGCATTTCCTGTTATTTCTTCTGATCTCTTGTCTTTTCAGAAAGCAATAGAGAGAAAAGATAGCAAACAATGGCTGGATGCTATGCAGGAAAAGATGAATTCTCTTCAGAAAAACCAAACTTGGGAGTTGGTGGCAGTTCCTAAAGGTAAAAAGGCAATCGGCTGTAAGTGGGTGTACAGGAAGAAAAAAAGCTTTATCTTCAGGAGAACCAGAAAAATATAAAGCAAGCTAAGATATGAAGGCCTCAGGGAGAGGGGGTGTTTCTACTTAGAGAGATTATGTTGTCTGCTTAAAAATATCAACTTTAATCAAATCCAGGTGGAGATTGTTAAAATGTGATTTGAATAATAAATTAAATAATCCTAATTATAAGGATTATTTGTTAGGCTGTTGAGATTTTTATGGGAATCAGATACAGGATTTGTTATAGGCTACTATTATAAATACGGGATGATCTGGTAAGCTGAAAAATACGGAATTATCAGGATTTCTTGTGAAGGCTGCAAGTGATTCACTTGGGTATTTTCAACAGTAATTTCTCTTGGATCTTCTTCGTCGGCTACGGAGGTGATTTCGTAGGAATCTGGAGGCAATCATCTGAGGCTCAAGGAGCGATTGGATTGTCTAATCTGGAAAAAGAAAAGATCCAATTTCTGTATCCCTTCTGAGATCGAGAACCAGGTGATTGGTGTAAGGTTCTCTTTCTATTTGATTTTTTACATAATAAAGTCTCTCTCTGCTCTCCCCGTGCATGGATGTAGGAGGAATACCTCCAAACCACGTAAATCTGGTGTTCTTGTGGTTGCTTCGTTCTTTTATTATCATTATTTCTTATACTTATCTGGCACGATTTATTTGACTAACTATACGTCCGGCGATCCGAATTTTTCGCTGCGTATTATTTCACAACAATTATCCCCTTTATTATATGCAGACGCTCAAGCATCCATGGCAGAGACCCTTAAGCAATGCTGAAGGCAATGCTAGGCCACCGAGCAAGCTTCACCAGAGGCCAGGAAAGGTCACCGATGGTCGGGTGAGGACGCCGGTGATCGGACTGCAAACGGTGATAAAGACAGTGATGGCTGTTGAAGAGAGATAAAAGCTGTTTATGTAGAGCATGAGTGCAGGTTTTCTTCATCAGGGACACCAACAGAGTCGACGGTGATCATCGACCGACGAGAGTCAAGCTAGTGATGGTATTCTTGATTGTTGGAGTCATCCATAGGCACTCGGGACTGACGAAATTGCCAAGGATATGCTGATGGAGTCGCCGAGCAAGTTCGAGCCGAGGACATTAATGGAGTCGTCGGGCAAGTTCGCTGGAGGTCAGACGAGCTCATCGACATGGAGTTCAGTCGCTGGGAGAGCTCACATGTAGTCGTTGTATTGTGGAAAATCCAAAAGGCGTCGACCACAAAAATCATTGGAGAAGATATTAATCGTAAAGAGCTTATCGGAGGGACGTAGTGCCGGTAGGGAGTAGTCGCCGGCAGGGTGGTAGCTATCAGCTTGCAGGATGTGACCAACGAAGCAATTGTTCCTACTCTAACGGTGGAAAGCAAGCCAGCAGCGAGGTGACCAACAACAGACGAGGTGACTGTGAACAAGGTATATTAATGGGGCTTTTTAGACTCCATTAATGGAGCTTTCCCAGGCTAAATACTCCAGAGAAACGGAGATGTAAAGAGAAAAATTAGGATTGGGGGCTGATGTGAGAGAGAGAGAGAGAGAGAAAGAAAGAGTTGCTTCCTGCCTTCTATTAATGGTTGCCCATTCCATGGCAATTGGCTGGAGCATGGGAGAGTCGAGGAAGGAAGAAGGGAGAAGGTTGCAGCTCCAACGTGAAGGAGAGAGAGTCCCACTAGCAGATTGGAGATCGATCCCCCTGTACAGCCATGGCTACCAACCTAAATAGAGGAAAAAGAGAGAGAGAAAGGAAAGCAGGAGAGAGGTATGGGATAGGAGAAAGGGTGAACCTCCCTATAAGCATGGAAGATAGAGAAGGAGACAAGCTTGTCCCCCTAAATCCCAAGATATAACATCTGATAAGATTTAATAATATTTATCAAGTTATGTGATAATATGTGAAAATATTTAGAGATATTTTGAGCATTGTGCCACATATTTACTACGCAACATATTTTTAGGTTTTTGACGGGATTATCGATGGGCGTGGTCAGCAGGTAAACGCCAACGCACAACAAGGACCTTGGGGAACAGTTGATGACGAGCAACCATCGTATTCATCGAGTCCAAGGTAACACCCAGGGCTATTAGTAGCTGACCCGAAGGTTCAAGCAGACGAATAGTGTGACTTGTACGTAGGCCTGGGCTAGCCTAAAGGGAAGAACCTTCCCGGCTAACCCAAGTACTACATGAAAAGCTAGGATTAAACGGGAAATCCATGTGTAAACAGTGGGAAGCACCTTTGGAGTTTTCCAATGGCACTTCTATCAAACCCTACAAATTTCAAAATACTTAATTTTCATTCATCATTCACTTTACATAATATATCATGATTCACAAGTATACAAACTCCTTTATATGGCCCAAATGTTATAAATGATTCATTATCTTACTACTCATTCATACTAATACTAAGACTGGCTGTAATAAAACACTAAATGAAGTAATCAATAAACTATTAAAAAAATTCTATTTCAACTTGATCTAGAACTTCAACTCAACAGTACTATGATGTAGGGGCCATTGGTTGGCCTGCGACATAACGTTTGTTCATGTAAGAAATATATGTCCAATACTTAACTTTCAAAAAATCAAGAACATCACAATAAAGTAAATTCAGATTAGAGTAAAATTAACTAAATGACCACCAAGTTGCCCATAGCTGTTGCAACATGTGAAGCTATATGTGATGGTAGTTTTCCAAGTGGAGTGAGCCCAATACATAAAACAACAATACTATTATTGTTCAAAAAAACTTAAACCATCCTTAAATAATACAAAAAACCTACAAGGCTTGTAAGACTAGATCAGCTCAGCTTAAATACATTATTTGGAAGATTCTTACAACCATCTATAACTATACTAGCACTAGGTATATAGTAAATTAAAATTCAGCTATGAAAAAAAATTTACTCGTCCATGTATTTGAAAACACATCATAAGGACATCAACAATTGCACCAGCAAGACCTGTAGGCCTGAGGAAAGCCAGAACTTGAACGAATATAATCAAGTGCATCCTTTTGTATATCTCTCCACTATCAACAAATTCAGCTCCCGACTAATATCCATAATTTGTGTTGACGTAGGATGTAGGGGATCCCAAGAAATACAGAGAGAGAGTTCCTAGAGACGGCGGAACGCAGAGGGCTAAGCCTGTCGGTTAAGGCTTAGATGAGAGAGAGCATCCGAGAAGCACACAGAAAATTTAAGGTGGTTCAAGGAAAAAATCTCCTACGTCCACCGAGCGGTTAGTGAGAACTTGATTTCACTAGAGAAAGGAAGAGGGTGGTCGGAAAGACCAGTACAATGAGCTTGTGGGAGAAAGAGAGAGAAAAAGAGAGAAAGAGAGAGCTCTTCAGTTGGGGCTCCAATACAGTGAAAGCAGGAGGACTTGGGAATTGCTCGTACTCTGGTCGTCCTTGTCCCGTTTCTATGCCCGTTCAGTGGCTTAAATATTGCTGAAAAGGATGTTGTATCCCAGATTTCTCAGAAAGAAAAGAGCTGGGTCTATCCTGATGGTCCCTCAGCTGTCGGCCACTGGGGGAGCTGGAAGTAGTGGGCGGAGAGCTTTATCCTCCTTGATTGCAGTGATTCCACTGGGGGTTCACATCGGCTAGAGCACGCGAGTCCTCGGTTTGTACACCAAAGGGAGGCGTGCTGCTTTGGTAATGATGTGGTTGATGCAAGTTGTCGATGACAGGTATAGCTGAAGAACATCGTCATCGATATTTAAGAGAGGCTAGGAAACATCGAGGATGATGTCCTTTTGTTCTATCGATTGGAGCGTCGGGCCTGAGGTTTGACTCCTATAGATAACAACAGTCAACAGCAATAAGAAAAATTCAAAAAGGGTTAGATTCCCGAAGTGCCATGTGTATGGCTGGGATGCAGCATCGGAGCCACGCGTTAACATCAGCCCCCCGCATTGTCAGGGCGCGAACATTAATGTGGGTCCTGAAATGCGAACCGTCGCGATGGCGAACGCGCTGCCCGAGACCCGTCAGGATATGATGGGGCGGTTCCCTACCGATTCGCATTCTTTCCTACCAATCTTTGAAAATCCTACAAAGGAGAAGAAAAATCAGTCTAGAGATGATGGATAGGAGAAGATATAAACTTTTGTCCGGTCTAAAGAGGAAAACGGAAGGTGGGCCTCCGAGCGATGACTCTTCCTCTGATAAGAAGATGAGGTTTGAGGTTACTGAGTCACCCCCATAGAGGGGAATGGGAGCCACAGTTGTTGTCTCGCCGCCGGCAAAAGTTGCTGAAGTCCTGGTGCAAGTTCTGGAGTCTGCAAAGAATCCTGCAGAAGAAAGAAGGGTGGAAGAGGTTGTTAACCTCTCCGATTCTCCATTCAAGGAATCTCAGAGGGCTAGAGATTGGATAGAGGTGAGCGTGGTACGCCAGACACCTGCGGAGGAGAGCCTCATACCGGGAAAGATTCTGCTCAAGGATGAAAATGTTGAGCAGTTTCTTCCCGAGGTGGGGATAACCCTCGTGAGGGGGCCGACGAAGATGCCCCAAGTGATCTGTGGTCCTGCTCCTCTTGGTGAACCAATCCCTCCTCCGGTAAAGATAAGAAAGCCCCTCTTCCCTTGTCTTCTCCCTGCGGGTCTCCGGAATGAAGAGAAAGACAAAAAGGAGGAAGGCAGTAAGATGGAAGAGGTGACTACGAGGGTGCGACGGGTTCCCCAGGTTGCTTCTTAGGGTGCCCTCGGTACGAAAGGGACATGCAGCAACCTGAGGGACAGATTATCTGAGATAAGGAGGGAGGAAAAGAAGATCCTGAAGAATACTTCCCGGATCTTGGAGGTGACGAAAAGGTTTCCAATCCTGGAGGAAGGTGTGACTCGCCTCCTTGGGAAGATGGTAGAGCTAGAGGGTGCGATGAAGCAAACCGCGGAGCGCTCTCAGACTGATCATAAAACAGGGATAGGGGAACTAGGGAAGTTGGAGGAGAGCTTGGTTTCCCAAGCTTCGAGCAATTCCGAGTGGGCAGGTAAAGCAGATGCTGTGAGGGGAAAGTATCATCACACCATCCTGAATGTAGGGCAATCACATTCTGCTCACGTTAAGGACCTCCAAAAGAAAATAAAAGAGTTAGACGACGAAAAGGAGACCTTACGGTGGGAGAGGGAAAAGTTCAAGAAGGAGGCCGCGGACGCCAAGGAGGTGGAGTCCAAGGCGAAGCAAGCGGCTTTCGAGGCTCAACGCTGGAATGAGTTGCTGATAGCTGAGATACACTCCATGCGCGCCTTGGAGTATTTTTTTTCAAACTTTCAATAAGTATTTTTTTCATTTTTTAAATTATTTCTCAAAATCAAAATTTTTATTTAAAGATCAAAATTTTGAGCTTATTTTGAATCAGTTCAACTGAAAAATCATGAAATTTTTATCAAGAAAAAATCATAAATTTTTTCCTTCAAAAAATAAATCATGAATTGAACATTTCAATTGTGGGTCAAGCATACATAGAAACGGTTAGCATGAATTTATTATATTCTAAATGTATTAACTTCTAAATATAATTTTAAAAAAAATTAAAATACAAAAAAATTGAATTGAAAAATTAAGTAAAATGTGTGAGAGTTTTCAGTAAAAATATTTAAAAAAAAATTATTACAAAGTTTTAAGATTTTCTTAATGATTTAGTTAATCACTTTAAATATTAAAAAAATTTATTTTACTAATTTTTCTTAATATTTGACTTCAAAATTCTTCAAAAAGTACTGCGAAATCAGTTGTAAAAAATTATTATTTTGATAATAATTATTTATAAGTTGTAAGTTTTAAAATGATTATACTTTATATAGTATTTTTTCTAAATAAACAACAAAATTTATAATATTATAAATTTTTTAATTATTTAAATGTGTCAATTACAATTTTCATCATTTAAACAGGCGGTATATTTTTTTATGTTCTTCGGATTAGGAGATTCAAATAATTGGGATTTAAAAAAATAACAAAAACTAGATAAAATAAGACTTTTGCAATAAATAAAAATTTTAAAATGAAAGTAGATTTTAGAAAATCAAATAATTTAGAACCTCAAGACAAATTGTTTTTTTTTAAGTTAAAATTAATTTATAATAACCTTCTAACCTCAAAGGCCGGAGGCAATTTATCTTAATTTTTGATATATATAATTAATTTTATATTCTAACTTATATAAATAAATAACATAAATTTTAAAAATATGATCAAAATTATCTTACTTTTAAAAATTTATTTTAATGTCAAATGCCTAACAGATATTACTAGAATAAACAAAATGAAAAAATATATAAAAAATATAGAGATAATTACCTGCATTCCACACCATTTCACTTTATTTATGCGTTATCCATCCATTCTTAGTTAATTACGCTATGCACACTCAAAATATTATAAAATCTTACATACACACACTTAAGTTAAAATTTAGTCAAAATCTATTTGAAAAAATATTTCGTTAGTAAATTATTAAAATTATAGTTTTATCCTTAATAGTATTTTTTTTTTCTTGATGTCACACTAAAGCGCTGATCTGTCCTAAAATTAATTCACGTCGCGGATGTTTCATTCCCTTACGACAACCTAAACATCAAAGTTTTAATATTTTCACTCAAAATATATTTAAATATCCTTAAAATAATATGATGAACCGTTCAGATTTTTTGTAACCTAAATATAGTTAGGTTATTGGAAAATTATAATTGCTCATTATAATGGAAACAAGTGAAAGTGTGTGTATGTAAGATTTTATAATGTTTTGAGTGTGTATTGTGTAATTAACTAAGAATGGAATGGGTAATGAATAAATAAAGTGAAATGGTGTGGCATGTAGGTAATTATCTAAAAAATATATCATGTATTTTTAAAAAATAAAAATTTAAAAAATTAGAGTAGCATTACTAATTGTGGCTGGTGAATCCGCAGCTGCCAACAGTGCAGCCAGCAGAAATGGCCAAGCAGATTTGACGGCCTGATGTGCGGCAAACGTCCAGAATACAGACGGTACATGCAGCCGATCAGAGAGACGGACCGGCTCAACCGGGCCAGCCGGAAATAGACCGGTGGGTCACCCAAATTTAACGCTAACTGGATCCTGGACCACCGGAACCGCTGACATGGGAAGAGCGACGTGGACCGGACTGGTTCAGAAAATGTTAGATCCGCTGTGTGGCGCCATTGCATGGTGCACCGTCTAACAGTTCGTCCAAAACCTGCCGCGTGGCAATCGGTTCGCGAGGTTTCGCTGCCTGAAGAAAGAGTAATACCTTTTATTATTTTAATCTGAATTACACGCATTACATGTACAAAAAAATTATAAAATTAAACTTTTCCTTTTTAAAATAACAGTGTTAATCAGGATGCATTTTTTCTTATTTTATAATAGGGATAATTAAGTAAATGCCACACAATTTAATTTAATTTATACCTTACCCATCCATTCTTAGTTAATTACGCTATGCACATTCAAAACATTACAAATTCTTACATACACATATTTGAGTTAAAACTTAATCAAAAACTATTTGAAAAAAAAAATTTTGTTAGTAAATTATTAAAATTATATTTCATATTTTTCTCTTCCTCAATACTATACTAAAGCACTGATTTGTCCTAAAATCAATTCACATCGTGGATGTCTCCTTCCTTTGTCGTCACGTAAACATTAAGGTTTTAAGATTTTCACTCAAAATATATTTAAATATCCTTAAAATAATATGATGACCGACTTAGATTTTTTGTAATCTAACTATAATTAGGATATTGAAAAATTATAATTACTCATTATAATAAAAATAAGTTAAATATTAAGATTTTATAATATTTTGATTGTGCGTAGCGTAATTAACTAAGAATGGATGAGTAAGGCATAAATAAAACTAAATTTTGTGGCATATAGGTAATTATTCCTTTAAAATATCAACTTTGAGAATACAAAATTAAGCTAAAAATATCATCATCTTGCATACAACCTAATATATTTTTTTAAAAAAAAAATACTACTGGCATCCCAAAAATTGACTTTCATTCAAAAGAAATTGCACACATATGAAGAATGAAATAGCATCAGGAGCCAAATAATCAAAATTATTAAATACAAATAACTGAAAGTCAGTACCTGAGCTTGACAAGCAAATAAGTGTTCTCCCACTTTGCGAATAGCAACACGACAAGCAACTTCCTCAAAAGAAAGACCATCTGAAATAACAACAATGACTGATGTCAAAAGTGAAATGTCCATGACGTCTAAGCAAAAGTTGACGTTCTCAAACTAATGATAAACCAAAATATCAGCAAGATACGCAGACTGAGACTCATATATTAGGAAAGTCAAAGAAATCTCACGACATCATCGTACACCATAGCAACCAAAAATACCAACAAGTACATTACGTAACACATCATGTTGAAATGCAAATCAGCAAGAGATGCATAGTACACAGTATGGTCTCCTAAAATTTTCAAAAATTTGATATAACAATAAAGAAAATATCAATCACTACTAAATATGGGTATAAGTAAGCAATAGCAAAAAATAGCATGATACTTATCTGGCAAAAATAACTGATTTATTTTATTATAAATCATTAATAGAGTATTTTTCTTTTTTAGTGAAATAAAGTAAAGTTATTAAAAAGGATTAATATTAACTAGATTCCTCTAATTTAGACTTATATGCATTCACGTCATTTTAATTTTTAAATTAACTAAGTTGATCCTCTAGTTTAAGGTAATGTTCGAACAAGTTTTTTGATATTAATAAAGGGCTCAATGGAAGATATTTTTTTAACTAATGAGTTAATTTGACTAGTTTAAAGACTAAATTAATATTTCAGATAAAAATATTAAAATCCAAATTGGCCTATCAAGAGAACATATTCTCTATTAAGTATTTTAATTAATACTAAAAAATTTATTTACATTTTACTTCAAATCAGAGGATCTACTTGATTAATTTAGAAACTCGAGAGATCAAATTAATTACCCAGAATTTCAAATTAGAAGAACCTATTGGCTATTAATCCTATTAAAAAGCATTTATTTCCAAAACTCAATTGACTAAATATTTCTGTTAAAAAATAAATTATAATAACTTGCAAGATACTCTAATTTACCAATATAATAAATAATTTCATCTAATTTATTAATTTTAAAAATTAACTTTAAAAATAATTATTGACGTAGGATGTAGAGGATCCCAAGGAACACCAAAAAAGAGAGAGAGAGTCCTAGGAGACGGTGACGCGCAGAGGGGTGAGCCTGTTAAAGGAAGCTTAAGGAAGAGAGAGGGAGGGAGAGAGAGTTCGGGGCATCCAGAAGAACACACAGATTTAAGGTGGTTCGGGGAGGAAATCCCCTACGTCCACCGAGAGCGATCAGCGAAGAAGGTTTACTGATGAAAGAAAGTAGCCGCGAAGGCTAATACAGTGCTTCTGAGAGAGAAAGAAGAAAAGCGAGAGCTCCTCAGTTGGGGCTCTGATACAATGAGGGTGGAAGAATCTGGGAAGTTACTTGCACCCTCGATATTCATCTGATTTCTGATCTTTTGTCCTCTCCCCAATTGATCCTTTCACCTGGAGACTGTTCCAGGGTATTTGTAGGCAATGGAGTGCATAGCTTTATCCTAGTTTTCCAGAGAAAAGGAGGTGGACAAGCTTTGGGTTCACGCCGCTTGTCGGCCGCCGGAGGGACCGAAAGCCGCAAAAGGAGGGTGTTATCTTTTAATATTGGCACTTCCTTTGGGGATCCGTGACGGCTAGAGCATGCGGATCCTTGGTTTGTGGGTCTAGAAAAAGTGCTTTGTATGGGAAACGGTGAGGTCGAGTCAAGCTGATTGTGACAGGCACCGCTCTGTAACGTCGTGCTCGACGTTACCAAGGATGATCGTGGCTCGTCATGGACGAGGCTAGGTGAATCCCCGTGGCTGAGGTTTTACCTAGTCAGGAACCTGAGAACAGAGAGAGAAGTTAGTAAATAAATAAAAGGGCTGAGAGCCAGCCAGGTGGCGTATACGGCCGAGATGTAGTGCAAGAACCATGTGTTAACAATAATAAAACTTCAAATTCAACTATTTTTTTCACCAACTAAAGAACATAAACTTCATTTTTCAAAAAATTAAAGAACACAAATTATAATATAATTTAAATATATAAACCTCTACATTAACATCATCTAAGTTAAACAAGTATATATATACATTCTCAATATTTACATGATAAAATAGTTTCACATTTTTATAAAAATTTAAACATATATATATGTATTGTATATTTATTTACAAATAATAGAATTGAGTCGGGAGGGGTCGACCCGGGATCTGATCCTAAAATATCAGATAGGATTGAGTTCGATTTCGGGTCAGCTAATTGATTTTTTTAAGGTACTACTAGCTACCTAATTGAATTAGAATTCGAATCAGAACACGAGTCGACTCGTTTTGCAGGCCCACATTTGACTCAATAACTGATCTCAAATTTTGACTCTCTCTCTCTCTCTCTCTCTCTCTCTCTCTCTCTCTCTCATTCTTTATAAACTTCCATGATCTTAAGAGTCACTTAGAATAAAGAAAGTAGAATTATAATGCGAACACCAGCGCCACCTCCGCTCCCTTCTTCTCCTTCTCCTCCACCTCCGGCAGCCCTAGACCTCGGTCTCAGCCTAACGCCGGCGCCGTCAACCTCTTCCTCCTCAACTCCAGCGAGCCCGCCGGACGTTCGCCTCTTCCCCTGCCTCTTCTGCAACAAGAAGTTCCTCAAATCCCAGGCCCTCGGAGGCCACCAGAACGCCCACAAGAAGGAGCGCAGCGTCACCTGGACCTCCTACAACCCCTACCTCCCTCCCTCGCCGCCGCCGCCGCCGACTGCTGCCTCCTTCCCCATCGCCTCCCACGGCTGCCGAGCGTCCGCCGAAGCTCGGAAGGTGGCGGGTCTCTTCTCAGGCTGCGCTGCCCGCTTTGCTGCCTCTCACCAGCCCTTTGCTCCGGCGCCGGCGAGGGAGGCGGCCGACTGCTGCGAGACCCTGGACTACCTGAACTGGCAGAGGGGATCTGTTTCTATTCCATGGGAAGGCAATGAAGAAGATGAGAAGGGAGAGATTGATCTCTCTCTAAGACTTTAGGTGTGGAGATAGATTTTTTTTTCTGATTTACTTTATATATATTATTTCTTGTTTCATATACTTTTTCAATTTAATTAGTGTTTAATTAACATTTCAAAATGCATAGATAAATGCCATGAATGAAGGGGACTGAAAATTAATTTCTCAAATTTGAAAAAAACAATATTTATATTTGTGAGAAAACTGAACTATTTATGTCATGTCTCAATATATATAACACTACTCTATTTCATCTAGAAGTTTCTCATGAGTTCTTAACGCACAAACTCTCCACACGATCTACCACATATACTAGCTAGAAGTCTCTATCAAGAACTTCGATTACCATATATATATATGCTTTTTATAAATAATATATTTTTTTATAGAAATATTTTATTTATTGATAAGACTAGAAAAGGAGTTAAGACAAACCTAGAGTTATGGAAGAATATCTGAGAATTTAAAATTTTTTGTATTAGTAGATAAAAAATTAATTATATGGAGTATAAATTTAGTCAAGATAGAAGCATTTATATTGCTGAGATGATAATTGATGATCAAAATATCTAGAAGAGTGAGTAATTTAAATACCTTGGATCAATTATACAAAATAATAGTGAAATAGATGGTAATATTATTAACAAAATTTAAGCAAAATGGCTAAATTAGATAAATACTTCTAGTGTATTGTTTGATAAAAAATTTCACTTAAACTTAAAAGTAAATTCTAAAGAATAATTGTAATACTAACAATATTATATGGTGTTGAATATTATCCCACAAAGCAAAAACACATAGGTAAACTAAATGTCATAGAGATAGGAATGCTAAAGTGAATGAATAAATATACATGAAAAAATAGGATAAAAAATAAGTATATCGACAAGAAGATTGGGGTAGCCTCAGTTCAAAGTAAGCTTAGAGAGAGTCGACTTAAATGATTTAGATATATAAACTGTAAGTCGATTGAAACTTCAGTAAAAAGAGTTGAATTATTGAATTTGCTTGTGTTAAAAGTAGTAGTAGAAGAATGAATAAAATATAGCAAGTAACTATCAGAAAGGATCTTATATATTATATATTTGAAGATAAATTAGGACTTATTATTTGATAAAACACAATGAAAATAAAAAATTTATATAGCTGACCTCATTTAATGGGAAAAAGACTTGGGTGTCCTTATTTTTATAAGAAAAATGTTTTGCTATCAATAAATTAAGTTGTTCCATGATCTTGAAGACTTTTAATGTGTAATAAATTAAATCATAATAAAAACTATTTAATAAGATATTTTCTTTATAAATGTGTAATAATATGGATTAAAACTAAAACTAAAATTTAGATTGAATATTTTAAGCTAAAATTCAAATGTAATCTCATTGAGTATAAATACTCTAATTAATGAAAAAAGCTTTTTATTTATCTTTAATTTTAAAATTTTTGTAGAATAGAAAAACATTATTAAAAAATATGTTTCTTATGTACATATATATTGTTTTTTGCCAATCAAGAGCTTATAATTTGAATCGAAGTTCCTCGCCAAACACATGAATTCTAACTTGACGTCAAAACTTATCGAAATAATAAAAATAAAAAAGAGAAAATGATTATTTAAAATTAATCTGATTTAATTTTAAATAGGTATATCACATCACATATAAAATTTAATATTAAAAATTAACTTTATTTCACATCCTACACATATTACTAAAATAATAACTAATTTATATCACATTTTTCATATATCCTGATATAATAACTAATTTTGTATCACAGCCTTCACATATCTCAACATAATGACTAATTTTATTTCATTTCATTCATAATTTTTAATAAAAAATATTTTTATTTAAATTTAATTTTATAAACAATTATGCTGTTAATTTTTTTTAATTATATAATTTAATATATTTTATTGAGCATAGGTTTTTTTTTTGGTGGATAGTGACAGTGAGGACTGAGGAGGACAAATGCATGTGAATGAAAAGAAGTGGCCGCAAGGGAAGAGAACATCAAATATCAGAGATCTCACATCAGGTGAAAGAGAGTGATGAATGTACGGCTGTGATTGAGAGAGTTAAATGAATGCCAGCGCTGAGCGCACCGTGGGCTGAAGCCAACCGTAAGAAGTCATTTTTGGCAAATTTTATGTGATTTCCTTGGATTGATGTGACCAGGGACATGGTGGGGATTTTTGTGTAGGATACGTTCGTCACGTTCCTTCACTGCTTTATGAGGAAATAACATCCACGTTCCCCACAATATAATAATAATAAGGGATGATTACACATAGGTCCCTGATTCTGAGTTTTAACACTTAATAACGCATAGATTTACGTTTTTTAAATTATAATATCGAGATCCTGAGCATTAATAAATTTATTAAATGAATTTTTTTTTATTATTAATTTTTTTAAAATTATTATTATACCCCTCCCCGCCTCTCTCTCTCTCCTCCTGATCCCCGTGCATAAGTGATATCGTGCGGCGTCGCCCGTGCACGGGGATCCGAGGGAGAGAGAGAGGCCCGCGAGACCCGCCGGCGGCCGCACGGGTACCGCTTGCCGCGGTTGCCGGTGGGTATCACACGCCGCGCAGCGTCGCCCGTGGCCGGGGATCGAGATGAGAGAGAGAAGTTGAGGGGGTATAATGGTAATTTAAAAATTTAATAATAAAAAAATAAAAAAGACCTATTTGATATTTTATTAAAACTCAGAGATCTTAATGTTATAATTTTAAAAATATGAATCTATGCATTATTAAGCGTTAAACTCAGAAATCTGAGTGTAATTATCCCTAACAATAATAAGTCAATTTTTAACCCTTTAAAATCTCGTTAGTGTTCACTGTAATCAACTAAAGTTTTTTAATTGGGTAAATGATAATTAAGTCCCCTAGTTTGGGATTTTGAGAATTTGAGTCTCTGATTCCCAAATAAACTAAACTGGTACTTATAGCTTGAGAAATAATGTAACTTAGTCCATGGGCTACTAAATTCACGATTAAGAAAATAGTTTTACTCTGACATCCCTCAATCTTCTTCTTGTTCTTTTTTACTATTTTCTCTCCTCTCTCTTCTTGCTCCAAGCATTGCTGCCCTGGTATTGTTGTGCTCGTCGCTCTAATGTAGTCGTCCATGGCATCGCCCACCACTCTAGCACCGTCATCCATGACATCACCCTGAGATGACCCTAAGCACAAATAGAGAGAGAGAGAGAGAGAGATGAGGAAAAAAGCAAAAGAAAATAAAGAGAGGACATAAAAAAATGTCCTTTTACTCATGAATTTAATTGATAGGATACATATAAGTCTAAGCTAGAGGGACCTATTTGCGACTTACCCTTTACACTTTGATCTTTTAGTCCAAAATTTTTATGACATACTATAATGCGTTTTTATTCTTTAGAACCAAATTGTTTTTCTTCTCATTTAGTAATGAGAATAATAATGATAATCTCATTTAGAGCTGGCAATTTTTGACACCCTGCAAACCTTACTCAAACCAGACCCGATTTAACCGAGTATGGGTCAAGCTTATATAGGTAAAGGTAGTAAACAAGTCGACTCAAATTTGGCCTATCTAAGAGAACCCAGGTGCAAGTTGGTAAGTCAACTCAATTATGACTAGCTAGTGATCCGTTTATTAAAATTAATATATATTTTTTAGTATTAATATTAATTATTAGATATGTATCGTATAATTTAGTTATATTTTTAATATTTTTAATTAAACTTTAAAAATATATTTAATCAAAGTAAAAACTATTGGATTTATTAAATCTTGATATCCAAAAATTATAATGAGTTGGTAGGACGGGTTTGGTAACCCGTTTATTAAACAAGTTAGATGCTAGTCTTGACACTTGACTCATTTAATAAAATAGTTGGGTACGAGCTAAGCTTAACATGTCAAAAATGAGCCGACTCGAACCCTACCCGCCTGCTAATTAGAATTGCCACCATCAAATCCCTCATTTAGATTGAACGATCATCAAGCACATCCTCCACGAAATTTGCTCCGAGCCAGGGTTTGAGTTATTGTTGACGTCCTCAACCTCTCCAGCAACAATCTCCGAACACATTCTCATTTATCTTTCCACCACCTACCACCACCCGCTCCCCCTCTTTGGCCTACACATCCCCTCCCTCATTGTAGGGGTGGCAAAATGGGTCTGCGGGTTGGGTTTAGGTCAAATCGTAATTCGACCCGACCCGAATAGCCTCAATTCAAACCCAACTCATTTATTAAATGAGTCAAAATCTATGACTTGAACCTAACCTGATCCGTTTATACAGTATTTTTTGATAAATGCCCAACTCGAATTTTACCTGACCCGATTATGCCCAACCTGAACCCGACCTCTTTAATAAATGAGTCAAAATTCATGACCCATATCCAAAATTTGCAGATCAAGTTCGAATCGGATTCACAGGTCAGATCATATATTGCCACTCATACCTCATTGGCGAACTCCACACCAAAATAAAAATACTATGCCATTCACCAGGAAACTTACCCATTCTGCGTTGCTTCAACCTATCCTATAACCCCTTTCTATATCAATCCCATTTCAACGAGCAACAACAATCTATTCTCTCTACTTTCTTTTCCTAACTTGTTGGTTAATCATGTTGGTCTTGCATCCCTCTTTTGTCTCACTTGCCTCATTAACCTAACTAAACTTGATCTCTCGTGCAGGTACCTCTTTGTAAAATCCTCACCACTCTTTCATCACTAACCTTCCTTCTGGAGGATGACAAAGAGATCGTGCCATAGAATGACAAAGAGAAAGATATCTAAGTTCTGTTAAATTGCATGACCAAGTTAGTCGTATTTTAGAGATGTTTAAAATCGCTTGAAGATTACATTCGTGATCCTCGTGATTACATAAAGCTTGTCGAGAGTTTTCCTCTGCAAATCGACTTCTTGATCATTGATCGGCGAACATCCAAAATCAATCTCTCAACTAATATATGAAAACTACAACTGAGGATCTACATATTATACACATTCCTTCTGGGTCTTAAAATTGCAACAAGGCCCATCTATTTTGAAATATAAATTTTCAAAGTACTTGGGATGAACATTAGGGAAATTACAAGAAGATCCCTATACCTTAATTCTTAAGATATTTTGAGATAAAGCACTTGTAAGCATACATTGTTGTACTTATTTCAGATCTTTCTATTGAATAAGAAATGAAGTGATCACATTATTGTGCTTATTTCCTAAACTTTACAAGATCTTTGAGTAAAATTTGAAAATGAGTAAACATTGTATTGCATAAGTCATGAACATACACGACTAAGTAGACTTTGACCCTATCAGTTCAATCGATAAATTGTGGGACAATACGACTTACAATATTGGTAAGTTATAGATTCCCACAATTTACACATATGTGTAAGTTATATTGATAAGTCTCCATGACTTATATGACGTAATGTCTAGTCATCATTTTTGCCTATTGGGATACCAAATTCACCAAAACAAAGACATTTTGAAATTAATGATTAAGTTAATACGCGCAATATTTCTTATAAGAAACACGATGTGTTGAAAATTTTCCCAAGATTTCCCCACTACAAAAATATAGAAGTGAGAGATGGTAAATCCAAATTTCAAAATAAATGAGCCCCCATTTCAGTCCCAATGAACCCCTCTCTAAATCAATTAAAGCCCCCACAAAATATACCAAAACCCCATCTCAAATACCCGAAGCTCTTACACATCGAACTAAGGAGGCGTTTGATTCAATGTTATCTCAATGTCAATATTATTTAGATATCATATTAACTAAATATTATTGTTATTCGTCAATAAATATTTGTTTAATTCAAGGGCAAATTTCACCTAGGTCCCTGAGTTTAAAGGTTATTATCACACAGGTCCACATTTTTAAAATCTGATAATCCGGGTCCCTAGGTTTTCAAAAATTATCATCTGAGTCCTTTTTTATTTGCGCGAGGCTGCCGGCGGTGTCGTGCGGCCGTGCGAGGTTGCCGGAGGCGGCGCGTGACGGCGCGGCTGCCGGATCTGGTGGAGAGAGGGAGGGTAAGGGTATAATAGTAATTTTGTATATTTTTTAATAATAAAAAAATAAAAAAGACCTAGATGATACTTTTTGAAAATCTAGGGACCCAGATGATTTTTAAAAACGTGCATCTGCGTGATAATAACCCTTAAACTCAAGGACCTGGGTGAAATTTGCCCTTAATTCAATGTTATGATATTAAAAAATATCAATGCTATCCAAATTATTATTTTTTAATTAAAAATTATTGACATTATAATGACAAATTGACGGTGTTATCTTGAAATATCGCCCGATTTGAAGTGACATTTAGATATCATCATATAATGATATTTTTGTAATTAATTATAATATCAATTAAAGATGTCATTAAATCAAATAATTACTTTCTAAAAATAACATAACATAACATTGAGATAATACTGAACCAAACGCCCCGCCCTCCTAAATCAAAACTCGATGATAACGTAAGATTCCAAAGACACTTCTAAATAGCCCGCCAATGGTTTTCCACAATCAAAAGAGCAGCACAGATGCATGCCCTGAAGATCTTCATAAATTGCATATTCTGTGCACAACTAATCACAAGGTTCATTCCCAAACCACGAAAGTACTATAACAGCTTTATTTGATTGAGGCCGGAAGAACCTCAAATTTATTTAAATATATTTTTTAATATTTCATATTTATTTTATAACATACATAAATTTAAATATTAAAAAATAATTTTATTTTTTATTTTATATAAATTTTAATCTTATAAATTAATTTTATATTTACATCTTTCATATATTTTAATAAAAAAATAAACTTTATTTCTCACATCTACCGCAACCCTAAATAATAAACAAATAAAATAATTACATTCAAATTTCTGAATTTAATGCTTAATAAGGGCCTATATTTTTAAAATTATAATATCGAAATCCCTAAGCATTAATGAATTATCACATGGGTCTTTTTTATTTTTTTATTATTAAAATTTTTTAAAATTACCATTTTACCCCTGCCCCTCTCTCTCTCCTCTCGATCCCGCGCATGCGCAAGAGCCGCGCGGCCGCCGCCAGTGGACACGCCGCACGGCCGCGGGTGGGGTCCGACGGCCGCGCACCCCGTTGGCGGCCGCGCGTAATCTGGAAGTGAGAGAGAGGTCGCCTCTCTCTTTCAGATCCCGCGCACGCTCAAGGCTGCGCGGCTCGTGCGTTGTGTGCGAGATCGAGAGGAGAGAGAGGGGAGCAGGAGGCAAAAAGGTAATTTTAAAAAAATTTAATAAAAAAAAATAAAAAAACCCATGTGATAATTTATTAAAATTCAGGGACCCCAATGTTAAATTTTAAAAACATGAACCTGTGTATTATTAAATGTTAAACTCAGGGGCCTAAATGTAATTATCCCTAACAGAATTTCATTTCATATAATAAAATCAAAATAGTTTTTTTTATCTCAGTTTCAAAGAAACATAATAGGTAAAAAAAAAAAAAGAACCACAAAGCCCAGGGCCAAATAGTTGAGATAAACGATGCACTGCTGCAGTAGGGCAATCGACTTAATTGCATCTACTGATTACAAATAAGAATATTTATTTGGTCTTTAAAGCGTGAAAAGGAAAAAAACAGAAAAAACTTCAAAAATCTGACATTCTTCAAAAGTTAAATGACGACTTACATGATATAGAGGGATGAGAGCTTAACGGAGAATTCATGATCATGGCCATTTCGAATCTCTCCAAACGCACCACCTACTTCTTCTTTTGCCAGCGCCATTTTGAATCAAATGATTATCATATTGATCGGCTCCCCGCAACGAGCACAGCTCAATATTTCGCAACAAAGCATCATCCCTGTAAGTTGGATTCGAGTACTTGGGATGATCAATAAATGAGACTTTTTTCCACCACAGCTTGAAGGCCTGAATATGAAGCATGGGATACTCAAAAGATTACTAAGGTACAATAAGAAACATTGTATTTATAGAGCTAATTGAATGTTTCCATAATCAAATATCTTGTTCGCAGCAATCGATTAAAAGTAGTTTAGCAACATTCAAATTCACCATTGCATGTGGAACAAATCAAGTTTTATGCTCACAGTTTGAATGATATCTGGCACACTTTCAATCTATTTTTTGATTAATTCAATAAAAAGAATAGTTTACCTACTCAGGGGTGTTATTTCTTGCTTTTGTACCAAAAGCGTCTTTTTTCAGTAATCTACCAGAACAAATAATACTCCCCACAGTCTCCCAAATACAATCTCATTTCTTCTTATCAACTTGTTGATAACAATTTTTATGGCGCCAAACCAAAAGTTATGATAAAATTGGTCTCAACTGTTTCCAAAAGTTTCCTTACATGTCTGCTTTTTAATCACAAAACAATCCTTGTTTCTCGATTTTAGCTTCTTTAGCTTTGACTCTACTAGCAATACTCATTGATTTTTGTAAACTATAACAGCTGCACATTATCAAAATTGAGGTTGAAGATATGCAAGTTGATCAGCTGCAGTTAGAGTATAAGAATACATTTCATGGAGAATTTTTTATAATAAACACGATTGACAAATCACTTAATAATTTGCACGATTTTTAAAATTTTTAAAATAGATATGTTTAAGAAGTCACCTGATCTTCGGGAGATTTCACATAAAAGGTTGTTAGTGGTCGTGCGTCGCTTAGGGGGACTCCACTCAACGGCCAGGCAGACCGTTGGCTGGAGTCGCCCAATCCGGTCAACGGTCAACCGGCCATTGGCCTACATAAACATCTCCCCTCTAATTTCATCCCTGGACTCTCTCCTTATTTTACTCCCTCTCACTAATTCTCTTATTCTCTCAAATCTCTTTCTCTCTCTCATCCAATCTCTACCAACTTACATTTTTTATTAGCAAGTCGTGTTGTCATCACCCGCATTATATAGTATTTAATGCCTAAGGTACATAAATTAAATATTTTTTATGAATTATCTTTATCAAATATATCGAAAATAGCTCATCAATTTTATTTCATAAGCTTGATATGACACGTGATTGAGGATGACGTGGCAGGGGAAGATGCCTATGGAGCCTCTACCAGCGATACACTCATATTTAGAGCATCTATGTGGTGTTCATTGTGCCGCTCAACTTGATCAGTCTCGCACTCTTGAGATTGCAACATATCTTCACATGCTCAGGGACTGGCCAGTTACTTGTCCCCGTCACATTTAGTCACTACAGTAGGTTGGCTTTGAATCCTTGAAATTCTCAGGTATCAATAGGATAGATCATTATTATCCTGAGAGCACGTTACTTTATTAGGTCAAACATTCGTGTGTACTGTGGTACATCAATGTAAGAATTATGTGATAGCACCTTGTATGTCAACCAGACTGAGCTGATATATCGACATATTATTGTTCAGCATCCTCTTAACTAAATCCTATTACTCTCGATCGTGATCACTTATTTGATCAATTATAGTACATTCGACGAGTAATGACAGTGACATTGTATATGCACGTTGAAGCATCACCTAAATCCTATTACTCTCGATCGTGATCACTTACTTGATTAATTATAGTACGTTTGACAAGTAGTGACAGTTACGCTATATATGCACGTTGAAGCATCACCTTACAGTCCTCATCATCTTCAATAAGCAACGCCTCACACGAATGTGTACTGGGATACTTACACTCAATTTTAATCACACTATTCAGATCTAAATTCATGACCCGAAACAATTTATTTTTGACATGTTGTAAGTTATCATTAACATTGAATTTAACTACCTTCAGTTTCCACCTTTATAAATTGGGCATTTTTCGTCAGTAAAATATCTCTCTCTGTTAAAATTAATAGTAATATAAACAACAGAATTTGTCATCAAAATCAACATCAAACAGAATAAATAATTTCATGAAACTGAAATCGACAGCATTATAATTATTGAAAAAATAATTAGCAATAAAATCTAAAATGCAGTACAAGTAGTGCTGCTAATTGGATTGACCCAATTCGAAACTATATCGGCCCGATCCGGTATGAACCGGTCCATCCCAGAACCGGTTCAATCTGGACCGGGACCAACCGGTTCTGGTTTGGGGAACCAAACCGATTTGGTTCCCCATATGTTTCAAACCAGAACTAATTCATTCAATTTTTTCTTTTGGATTTGCCAACTGTGCACAACCGGCAAGTGCATAACATGTACATGTGACATATGTTGTATGCATGTGATACACATAGTTATATTATTAATATATTATTAGATCTTCCATATGTATCATGGATATGATGATAGTATTGACAATCACTTGCCTTCTAGTATACATAACAACAACAACAACAACAACAAAGCAACAACCACCACCATGAAGCATTTATCCTATTGGGTGAGGTCGGCTACATAAATCTTTTATTTCCATTGTAATTTATAAAGTTTATATATGTGTGTGTGTGAATAACTCCTTATTTTGTTTTGCATTAAGTATACAAAATTGTTCTTTTGTTTCTTATCATATCTTTTTTAGTCTTCATCTTTCTCTTTTTATATGGATAAAATTCAATAACTAAACTTTCCTTACTGAAGCATAAATTTGTCTATGATTTATATGTCCAAATTATCAAAGTTGATATTCTCTAAGCTTATCCTTAATTGAGCCTATTTTAACCTTCTCACAAATGTACTTATTTCTCATCTTATCCCTTCATGTATTACTAATCATCCATCTTTACATTAGCTTTGTAACACTTATTTTATTTGTATGTTTATGCTTCATAAATCAATATTCATCACCATGTAATATTATTGGTCTTAGTACTAAACTATAAAATTTATCTTTAAGCTTGAGGAGGACTTTTCTATCACATAACATACTAGATGCATTCTTCCCTTATTTAACCTGCTTAGATCTACTAATAACATCATCTGTTTCACCATCACTCGTAAGGTTGTTCGCAAGCATCTAAATAGCACTCTTCCTAATAACTTAATTACCAATTGTCACATTTCTAATATAAGTATTTTTATATTGATTAAATTTATACTCCATATACTCACAACAATAGCATAAGTACACATAATTCCTTCAGTTACTTATTACGACAAGCAGCAAAAATATCAAACATAAAATAACAAAATAGATACAACGTTTGGATGAAACTATTTTATCATCATTCTTCTGCATAACCTTACCTGCCAATATATCCACATTGCAACCTTATGCGGCATTAGCCAGAAATACGTTGCCAAATCGAGTGGAGTGGTGGATGAATGAACTCTTTTGGCACTGAGAGTAGCTGTAAAATAGTTTCCAAGGGTCGGGTGATGAACTGAAATAGCAATGAAAATACTTTCTCCAGGTACATCAGCACGGATGCTCCAATTTCCTTGCATGTCCTGTAATTTATCAAGGTGATCAACATGTCATTCTTTTTTCGGGGATTTAAAGGATATTGCAAGTGGATTTGTACTAATGACTGCCAAAAGGTAAAACAAATCATGAAGAGGATATACCGGTGACGTATACATACAATATCAGAAAGAAATCAATAGTCTTATCTTAGTTATTTGGAATCCAGTTTATGGATCCATCGCCAAATATTTCAACTTCAAGCTTACAGAATCGCTTTTTACAATCCTTAACCAAGTTATATTGTGGCACATTCCATTTGCTTGCATTATTTCATAAAATATTTATATCCATGGTTTATTAATGTATTTTCAAACTTTTTGTGGGAACAAAATCACAAAAATCAATTCTTTAAAATCTTATCTTCTATAGATGTTTCTCCCACACGTTCTGCAATGATAGACTATTTTAGTATTACCTTGAATTTCCTTAACATTATAGGAGAAGAAAGACAACAAAGGCTATGCAATATGCCATTTTGCATGGGGAGAGAAACGCTGACATTTTAATAAACATTGACGCGTATATGTAATAGGTGTAGTTTAAGTGCTGAAAAAGCGATTGAACACATTCTATCAATTTATCAAGGACTTGGGTGGAATAAGCGATTGACATAGTTCTTGTACTCAAAAACAAGGACATTACATCACTTCAATAACATCATGAATGGAAGATAATGCAAGGCTGGCTAAGTGATGGGCTACATTGTATAATTCTCTTTTCTGGGGGCAGTGGATGACAGAGCCGCTCTTTGCAATGTAGAATCCATCCCTGATGTCGTGTAGGATGGGTCCTCTGAAGCGAAGGTAGTTGGGGGTAGATGACTGTGACAGCATTTATGGCATCCAACTTGATTATCCATTCTTTGAACCCATTTTTGGAAAGAAAATGAGCTCCTTCATTGCTGGAAGCTCTGCCAGGTGAGGTAAAAAGTGGCCAAGTCGCCTAAATGTCTCCAAGATAATTGTCTCAAACTACCACACCAATACCTGCATAACCCTCATCTACCTTAATCAAAGCATCCACATTAGCATTAACAGGGCCGATTGGAGGGGGGGCGCCAAAGCAAGGTGGGGTGGTTCTCTAGTGGAGGTTGGGTGGGGGGGTGGTATGGGAACCGAACTTGAGATCAACTTTTCTACATACTAGATAATCACTTAGCATCCTGTATACCCTACTTAGTATCAAGTCACCTAAGAGTGGGGAGTCTTCATGGATGTCAGTTTTTGGATAGCCAAATACTCCATGCAGAAGACTACAATTTCATGAAAATTTGTTTTTAGGTATTAAACCCTAGCTTAACCTTGTGTTTAGATGAAATTTATGCCACTATAAGTTGCTTAGTTCAATACAATATAGATATTATTGTTATTTAAATGTTAATGTTATCCGGTAATTATTATTTATTTTGTTTAATGTCAATTAATTAAAAGATATAGGGGATTGATGTTAATTTATTTTTTGTTTTCTCCAAGCTTCACTAACTCCTTTCTATTGACTACTCCCCCTACCCCTTAGAAAATTAATCCCACGTTACCTTTCTCCATTACTATTATAGTGTCATTTATATATCACCCAAAATTAGGTAACTTTTAGATGTTATTTTAGAATGATAACATTGTTATTATTTATATTGTTATCTAAACAAGTCATAACCAAAAATTAATTTTTTTTAGTATCATGACATAACATCATAATTACATTAAACCTAACACTCCCTAAGTAAAATTTTGTGTGTAAGAGAAATGCATTGCCAAACATCTTGTGAGACCTAATAACTTAACTGTTTAATTGATGCCAACCAAATTGGCAATAAGTTTAAAGTTAGACATATCGTACAGAAATCATAATATGAAAGCTAACATTATTTCAAACCCTATACATGTCTTAAGATTAAAACTAAGTTAACCTGACACAATAAATTCTAAAACAAAAAATTTTGTCATTTGAAATTAATTTGAACGAGTTTATATTCAAATACATTTCGAATTGGCTGCTTTAGTCTACGCCATTTATTGGACAGCTTAAAGATAGATTAGCTAAAGTCACTTAAGTTTAAGCTGTTGCTAAATAGTCTACAAATTGATAATTCCCAAGTGTCGTGCTCTTGTTTGTAAAGATTCTAAATGCTTAAGTAGGCCTTTCTTTGCTAGGGTCACCAAAACACCCCAAAGGGTCTAAATTCATCCTAAAATCTCTCCCATTAATGTCCTTATTTATTTTACATCCTATACAATTTTTGTTATTAAAAGCAACTTTAATTCATATCATTCACAAATTCCAACTTTAAAAATCAACTATATTTCTCATCCTATACATATTTTAGTATAAAAATAAACTTTATTTTATATCTAACACAAATCTCAATATGAAAATGACTTTTTCCCATAATAATATTGAAGTAATTTTCTCTCTCTCCCCATCCCAAAAGTAACTTAAACTAACCCAAACGATTTCTCTAACAAAACAGAGCCTGAGCATAACTAACCTAAGGGATTGCTTTTGTTTCATATTTCTATCTTCCACAATCCTGTTGGACAATGGACTTGAACATGATAAAGTTACTGAAAGAAAACGTGTTCCATGACTTGCTATTTGCTATAAGCCTATAATAAAGGATGTCCAAGTTAAAAGATCAACTTCATAAAGTCAAAAGCATTTTTTCTGTTGCACAATCACTGCTTTTTGAACTAATACTTTGCCTGTCTTGAGAACGAATTCATTTTTCTCTTCATTGTCTCTAGTTCATTATTTGGTAATCTGTCTAATCTTTATGTCATATTCAGACTCTTCCCGATTGTACGTAATCACACGCACCTTTCGAATCCTACAGATCTTAGCAGTGTGAAACTATTGTCTTTGAGTCTTTGTTATTTAGCTGTTCATTTATTTTGGTTTGAATCTTTGGAAATTATTCCAAATTTTTTTGCAATACCCTTTGATTTTCCTATTTATTTCAATTGTTCAGTTATGTAAGCATGGATTCTGTATATTAAATCTTATAAAGTTACAAAAAATTACAATTTAGTTCCATAATATTTTTGTTAGTTTGTGAATTTGGGATGGCAAAAACTTTTGTCTTTTTCCTGCGAAAGATATCAACAATTTATTTCTCAATCGAAGATTTGAGCCATCCGTTTGCCCCTCCATTTTAACAGACACATGTCAAACTCTATCCCTTCAAGTGAATAGTCACATGTCAGCTTTTCTAAGAAATTACAATAATCAATTCAGTGCAACTAGATAGATTTCTCTGGAAAACTCCAATGAACAAGTAAAGCTAAAAAAAAAAAAGACGTAGAGGAAGCCACACTTCTTTCTTCTCTACTCAAGATATAATTCTTGTTCTCTGTTATATTCTTCCAAGTTTTGATCTTGAATTCCTAAAATCAAAAAAATTTCAAAGAACATTTCACACGATTTCCCAATTCTTGACTACTAATGCATAGCATGAATTAGCAAGTATAGTGACGTCAAGAAACATAATTTATCCATGCAAGCTATCTCCAAATCTATCAAAACTCAGCTCTTGTTGGCAAACAACTATTGTATTTTGGATACATAGGAAAAGCTCGAGTAACTGCATCGAGGAATACTCCTTGATAGCTCAAGAACAACATTTAATTCATTCTTCAAATGCTATTTTTGCATTCATGAAAAACTTATTTACAATGCCACCGAAGTGCCCAGAGTGTAATCCGGATTTAATAAAATTCACTTTTGTCAAAAAACAAAGCATTACAACAGTATTTTGTATAAAATCTACAGAATCCTGAGAACTCTTATCAGAAGTAGTTACCATGAATGGACTGACATGCAAGGGCTTTGCAACCAAATCCGAGTGCGGGTTGAACACAAAAAAAACTTTCTCCGCCCAAGGCGTATTTGTAACCTGAAATCAAACTCAATCAAAGGAGAAATAACACCTAAAATGATCTAATAGTCCAACTTACTTCCAGTTCAATAAAAGCAACACAGGAACAAAGAAAAGCCTAATAAGTTGCACTCACCTCCGCAATGCAATTCTTAAGGCGAGGTGAAGAGATCCCTCTTTCCTTATTCTCTTCCCTTCCCAGATCATAGCAATAGTAAACTCTCAATGGGTTCTGTTCGTACCCCACGCTCGCCGGTATCGTCAGCAGAAAGCTGAGCATAATCGAACTTTGAAAAGAAATTCATGAAGAGAACAAGATTTGGATCAATTGGTCGACGGATTACACTGGCCCGTCGGTACCGGCAGCCTCCCGTGCTCGATCAGCCGTTAGGTGCGAGGGTTGCGGTGAGTTGTCGAGGTCGAAGAGCCCGTAACGAACCGGGTACTCGAAGGAATTGGTGACCGGCTTCGTCCGAGAATGACGAACACGTCCTTCGTAAAAACGCACGGCAGCGTCAGGAAATCTTCCGCCGCCATCTCCTGCGGCGGCGTTTGCCGGTTGAAATTGAGCAAGAGCGCGTGATAGAAGAAGGGGGACGAAACGAACTACGAGGAGGATGGAGAAGATGGAGGAGGTGATGAAGGTAGAGACTACGGAGTAGAACAAGAACAAAATCTCCATTACTGGCGGATCCAAGCTTGCACCCGAGTGGCGCATTCACAAGCCCTAAAGAACAAATCCATGCGTGATCAAAGAGTGCCACCGTGCCAACAAATATTATTGGTATTATCAAAAAAAAAAAAAACAATTTTATTGGTAATCATTTTTTCTCTCAATAGTTTAAAATTAATTATATTTTATATACAATGATTTTTTAAATTAAAAATTAAATTATTATCTTTAACATAAAATTTAAAGAAAAAAATTAAGAAACTGTGATAAAATTATTATCTACAAACTATACTTTTTATAAAATTTAAATTATAAAATGATATTTATTTAAAGAAAATGTAATATTTAAAATTTTGTATGATATATTTATAATATTTTATTTTAAAATAAAATTAATTTTTATTTCGCATGTTATGTAAATAATATTAAAATTATCTTAAACTTATTCAAATTTAATTTGATTGAACAAAAAGACAATGAAATTAAAAGAAATGAATTAAAAAAAAAGAGCGCGAAGAACATGTGGGAATTCAATTCAACAATTTCTCCCTTATAAGTTTCGTATTTCAAATATCATCATTCATAATGATAAGTGAACTTGAGAAACACGCAACACCCTTCCAAATTAATGATTCATCTATTTAAATTAATAACTTATTTTTTTTAAATAATTTAATCAAAAGCAAAAAATATATACTAATAATTAATTAATAAATTGAATTTAAAAAATTAATTTATCACATCATAAATATATTAAAATCATAAATTATAATTAATGAATTAATTATTAGAACAGTATAAATTACAAAGTACACCTTTTGCTGAATACAAAAGGAATACTTTAAAAGCAATAGGCTGCTCTGTCTGTTAATAATAATAGAATTGTTTGTTTGTAAAATTTAAATTTTAATAAAAAAATTATTTTATTAAAATTATGAATAATATGAAATAAAATTAATTTTTTTTAAAATTAATATATATATATATATGATATAAAAAATAATTAATTTTTAATATTAAAATAGAATCAAGGGCATACAATCAAACATATTTATGATAATCTCATACATGAAATTAAAAAAAAAATTTACATATTTAATAGAAAAATCTAACTATTTGCATATGCAACACAGAAACTTTATATACTGCAAATAAACATCTATCAAGTTTCAGCTCTCAACATTTTTA